>JAQISU010000197.1:157500-757500 GCA_029339505.1 Unio delphinus | reverse complement strand
AAGTTTAACTGCAATATAACGTTATTGTTTAAACAGTAATCCAGAGTCATCTATAAATTAGATGTCATTGACTAAATAATTATACTCAGTTTTACTTTACATCAGTCTATATGTTTGTCATTTGCAATTTCTTTCTGAGTGAAGAATGTCGAAGTCTAAAGACTGCAGTGCTGTATAAATCCATCGGTGCCCTAATAGGGTGACTAAAGTATTAGTCTAGAGACTGCAATAATCGATAAATGGTAAAGAACTCTGGATAAGATGAATACCATATTAGTCAAAATAATGATGTTGTTGTTATAAAGCTTAAAACTATTTTACAGCACAAGACCGGCTATATGTATCGGTCAGTTTAAATGGTGGAGAAAGAATTCAGAACTAAGAACAATCGTCCTACAATACGCTACCGGGAAGCTTTCTAACATGCACATATCGCATTGACTAAACTTTTATACTCAATTTTATTTTGCTTCACTGTGTATGTCTGTAATTCTCAATTTCACAAAGATGAGAATAAGAATCAACTTCCGGTCACTATTTTGATAAATAAGTTTAATTTAGCCTACTGCGTTCTTCATCGTATAAAATATTGTCCTTGTTCCTTTTTGGGAGTGGGTAGAACTACACATTCAGTAGCATTGATTGGTCTGCTTCATGTATATTTATCAATATCGATTCATTATTTATATTTCACCATAATAATGAAAGTTCAACAGATGGATGGGAGACATCGTGTCAGTGGCAATAGCAGGCACATGGATTGCAAGAAAGTGAAGTCCGTAAAATGTTCCTTGAGTTTATAATACTTTTTCAGCAATGACTATCGGAAAAATACTATATCCCTCTTATTAATGTGATGCATTTAAAATTTCTTTACCCCATTAAATTTGTTAAAAAAGTATTCATTCAGTTTAGATATAAATCCTACGCGTTAGATGCTTGACAAGAATCACAAAACAATAAAAAGAACCGATATTGTTTCATTGACTAAATGAGCTATATTTTTGTTATTTAAACATTTTTTGATGCTCAAAAAGTATTGATTTTAATTAAAACCATTCAAATTTTACATGGAGGAAGGATCAAAAGTCTACAATTAAAAGGTGGAAACACTACCAGCACTCGTCATTGATAACGGAAAATTGATTGTTTTAAAATAATTGATATGAATACACTTATACATCCCTTTAATTGGAACACTTTTGAGGAACACTATGAAGACAGAAGAAGGATTTGCTTATACTAACATTACTAGGATATAAGAATGACTATATCTAACCTTCACATTATTATACTGCGATTCAAATTGTTTATATAATCAATAATAGTTGCGCATCATCTTCTAACGATAGTAATAAAACAAATGGCATACGCTAATGTAGCGCGCATATCTGACTGATCCTTTTATGATGGACATGAAATGGAATAAACAAATTTAGTTATTAACTAAAGCTCGACTGAACAAAAGAAAGATCTAGCGAATACCTCAAACAACCATAGGTTGAAACTAGTAGTTCTTACATAGAGATGTGTCATCATTTAAAACTTTTAAATTTATGAAGTAAACAATTTCAGTCTGTAACTTTCGAAAGAGGTCGTTTGACAGATCAATAACATTTCAATTCGCGAAGCGGTTGACCGAGTAGTCTAAAGAGGTCAGATCATTAGCATTTCATTTCAATATGAGTGGGTTCGAGTCTCGCGATCGCCCATTGTAGAGATATGAGAAAGTTGCTAGTAGCTTCATCAGGCTCAGAGATTCTTACTGTGATTTCTTCCTCCACACATTTTATTGTCCACCATAAATAGCCTATCTTGCGCTGAGAAATGGTGGTTAAACATAATAACAATACATTCAATTAGTATGTATAAATTTGATCATATATGTAACAGACTGTGTAGATTAAAAGGACAATGCTATGATGTCAAATATGAATCGGGTCACTGCAGTTTGTATCGATATGTAGAGCATATAGGTCAAGTATATTGATGACGCTTATTATTTCTACGTTAAGCATATCATCTGTAGCTAAAGCGACCGTGTGTTGTGCATGTACTTTCTCGCCAGAGAGAGAGAGAGAGAGAGAGAGAGAGAGAGAGAGAGAGAGAGAGAGAGAGAGAGAGAGAGAGAGAGAAAGAGAGAGAGAGAGAGAGAGATAGAGAGAGAGAGAGAGAGAGAGAGAGAGAAAGAGAGAGAGAGAGAGAGAGAGAGAGAGAGAGAGAGAGAGAGAGAGAGAGAGAGAGAGAATGAGAGAGAGAGAGAGACGGTGAGAGAAGGAAATAATGAGAGAGAGAGAGAGAGAGAAAGAGAGATAAAGAGTAACGTTTCTGTTCAAATTTAAAGGAACGTGTTCAAATAGATGCCAGGTAATATTAATGTCTTATGGGTGGTGCACTTTTAATAGTAGTATTGTTTTGCTTTGTTTAATATTTGTTAAATTTGCATTTATATACCAGTATACTTGAAGAGCAATGCAGATTAAGACCAAATAATATAGTAAAGATCCATTAAATATTCCAATAACTACATATTGGAGATGTCTGAGTGCCCCGATTTAAACCATTTAACTTTAAAAATACATAATACAGACTTATACTCAAATAATGGCAGCTGATGTACAATAAATAAGGCAACCAAATGAGATTAATCCATGCATATGGAAAGGGATACATATTCTGTATAAGTATCCATAAAAGAAGCCTGACTAAAATCTAAATATGCTGTAAAGTGCAAAATGTTTCGTCAGTAAAATCCATTAATTAATTCTTAGTCTAGCCAACAATTAACTGTTATCTTGTGGTAGAGTTTGCACGAAGAAATGTTTTTTCTAAACTCGGGTCACACCATTAGTATGTTTATAGTAAAACCGAACTAGTTGTATGACAGGCTAGAAAGGCGAAATTGACATGAAAACTGTCCAAAATGATTTGAGAGAAACGACAGGGTGTAAATACAATCCCAGGTGGCATTTTTGGCACATTGATAAGCAGTTTTCCAAATGTCTGTAGGAATAGAATTTATTCCGATTGGTCAAATGTGGAATGAGGGGTGGGTCGATCCCTGAATCTTGGGAGGAATATATACTCCGAACTAAGCAATTTTCGTCAGTCTGGGAAGTACCTCTGCAAGAGAGGACAGTATTGTTAATTCCGACATAGTTTAGACTCCGGACGGTACTTTAGGGAAAGACGTCCATAAAATCGTGGTTCAAGGGAAAATCTATAATTCAGGAACGATTGTAAGACGCCAAAAACACAAGGTATTTTACTCAAATTCACATTTATCATAATGTACTTTGATATCATATTTCTTCGTTACAGATGCATGATGTGTTGATATTTCGTATGAATAGTTTGGTTATTACATTTATTTAGTAATGTACTTTTGAATCCTGAATTAGATTTTTCACCTTATATACGTAGGTAGGTTAATGGGTGTTGTAGAAAACCCGCTGTGTACATTTATGATTGGAAAGTGCTACATTAATTTTGAATTTATTATATTAGATAATATTGATTGTGTGCTATGATTTACTACCTCACTTTACGTAATAAAGTCGATAATTAGCGGTATAGCTGTATTGATCTGTAGACTTGTGTAGTATTTGCTAACCGTATAAGGTTATCACTGATAGTAAGATCTGATTGTTCGAACCAGAAAGACGGACGGACAATCTCAACTCTTAAAGCATAACGAGATACTTAGGGCGTTTTACCCTTTTCTTTTCAAAGGAAAATAGTTTGTTTGGAGAGAGAGAAATAGCGAAGAGGTCGAGATCCAAAGGAGGAAAAAGAATTAGAAGTCAGAGTTGTGAGAATCCCACGTTCACCCAGAGGGCAAGTTAAAGTCGAGACGCAAGAAGAAAAAAAAAAACAGTCGATGAGCAGGTCATGAGAATTTACCAAGCGGTCAAATGTTAATGAACACTCAATTTCGTGATGAAATTTGCTATCAGCCATTAACGGCTAAATTGGTCTATTTTATTAGTGTTTGAAATTTAATTAATGTATCAATTATTTTAAACTTCGGTTTTAGAGTAGTATTCAGAAGAAAAGAAAATTGTAATTTACTGTGTCTTTCTTCTCTTGATTCTTTTGATTAAATTATTTATTTATCTTTAGGGGGCTCGTGTGTTGTCTTTGTTCAAGATAGTGTCTCAGATTGCCATATCCATTCTATAACCGGGCAAATCACAACGCCGAGGTCATTCCTTAGATAACGAGTATTAGCGGGAGACGGTTTCGGGTGTTGTTTTTCCAAGTTGCGCAATACCTCTCACCAGTGGGCTTGTGCAATATTGTACCAATAACGCTTGATACCGACTACCCCGTTACAAAGTGGAGTGCTCGTCCTGGAATTTTAACATTTTCATTGCGATTGAAGTAATCTGAGCGTAGATTGAACAGAGCATAAATTGTTTTTATTAATAAGTAGGAATCGAGTAAATCAAAGCATTGTATGCTATTTTTGTATACTTGAATATCGTGCATGCAAATTCCTTGCGTTAAAAGTGTATTGTAAGAATTTGAGATTTATACGTTTTGTGTGGAGTTATCATAAAGTGTTAGGAGCGGTATTGCCTAAATATTCTCTTGAGACAAGAGCCAATTTGGGCAAGTACTGTATTTTGGACAGCAATTAATCACGTCTCGTTAGCAGTATCCCGCTGCGTGGAGACTGTGTTTACTGGAATTTTGCCTGGTTAATTATTTGTGGCTGATTTGACCTGTCCATCTCGCTGCAAGTTAAATTTATATTACGGTACAAACTATTTTCGTAGGGAAGAATTCGGTTGTTGTAGGTCAGTTAAGGACGTAGTTCAAGGAAAGAAAAAAAGGGACATAATGGCGACAGACAGACAGTTACTAAAGGAATTTAAATCCATTGGTAAGGACGAACTGGGGTACGACGGAGACAAGCTATCTGAATTTATGGAAAGAAGCTTGAAAGAACATAAGGAAGAGAAAGCTAGAGAGAAGGAGAAAGAAAATAAACTAGCCCGACTACAGACGGAATGGAAAGCTAGAGAAAGGGAACAATTACCCATGGAGCGAGAGAAGGAGAGAGAAATTAAACTAGGCCCACTACAGGCTGAAGAAGCCAGACTACAGGCGGAAGAGAAAGCTAGAGAAAGAGATCATATGCTAGCCATGGAGAGACTGAGGTTCGAAGCCCAGTTCAGGAGGGATGAAGAATCGAACGTACGTCGGAAAACCCGAGTAGTCGTTTGGAAGACAGATGACCCATACAGTTAACCATGCCGATGTTCAACGACAAGGATGAAATAATTGACAACTTTTTGACTCAGTTTGAAAAGTCGGCCCTGGTCCACCAAGTCCCTAAGGACCAGTGGGCCATCAATATTTCAGCCTTTTTGCAGGGTGCAGCGAAAGATGTGTTCCACAACATGACCCCAGCCGAGATAGACGATTATGACGCTCTGAAGAAAGCTTTACTTTGCCACTATGAATTGTCATCGGAAACGTTCCGGAAACTTTTTTAGGGAATCGTCAAAAAAGGCTACCGAAACACACGCGCAATTTCACAGTCGAGTGCGAGTGATTTTTGATAAATGGATGAAAATGTCTGACACCGCGTTAACTTACGACGGTATACGCGAAGAGATTGTAAAAAACACGTGTTAAGTACCTACAGAAAAGATTTAATTGTGTTTTTGGCGGAGCGCGAATTCTCAACTTTGGATGAGATAAGCGTAATGGCCGAGCGCTATGAGAGCGCGCATGCACGTCCAACTACTTGGAATGGTAGGGACCGACCTGGAAACGGTGAGCATAGAAAGACCACTGAGGTGGCACCCCAGAGACGAAATGGCCAGAATGGAGGGAGGCCAGGGCCCGGAAATCCCAGCCAAGTACATTTCCGTGGGTCGGAAAAACTCAAGGGGTAGATAGGGATACCTCGGGTAGAAGAGGTGAGCCAATGTGTTATGGCTGTAATAAACCAGGCCATGTTGTCAAGGACTGTAGAAAGTATCGTCCGACAACGGTTAATTCGGTAACTCCGAATACCGTTAAGAAACGGAAAACAGTGGAGACTACGAATGTAGCGAAGGCTACGGTAAATGGTGAGGAAGCCACCGTACTGTATGACACCGGTTGTAGCTACCCGGTCTTGGTAGATCGTAGATACGTTAAACCTGGAGATTATACAGGTGAGACGGTGGAAGTCTAGTTTGCTAACAAGACGAAGGATTCTTTTCCGGTCGTTAGCATAGACCTTCATTCGCCATATGTAAAAGGACGAATTCAAGCAGCGTGTTTGTCGGGACTGTCTCATGACGTAATATTAGGGTGTAGGTATGTGTTGCCCCATCCTAACCCTATGACGTGTAACCTTATACATGTCGGGTCAGTGGAGACGAGGGCTATGAAGCGAAGGTCAGGGTCGAAGCCGCTAAGATCCGTGACAGCGCCCATATACATTTTGGTACCTGGTCAGTTAGAGAAACTTCAAAAGGAAGATGTGTCTCTTAACAAGGTACGTAGGTACGCGACGGACGGTCCATACGGAAATTGCCAGACGGCGAGGTTACGTTCGCGACAAAACGAGGTATTTTGTATCGGTACGCCAAGAAAGGGGTCGATACGTTTTAGAAAGTTGTGGTACTCGTAGGGAAGCGCGACAAAGTGCTTAGGTTAGCACATGAGGGTCTTCTCGGAATCCACATGGGCGTGGCGAAGACCAGAGATAGGTTGGTGAGGAAGTTTTATTGGCCAGGTGTGTATGGGGATGTAAAGAGGTTTTGCTTGTCGTGTGACAAGTGTCAGTGAGTGGCACCGAAGATCTCCCATCGCCCAATGCCACTAGGAACCACCCCACTAATTGACGAACCTTTCTCGAGAGTGGCGATGGATTTAGTAGGTCCGATTAAGCCAGCAGCAGAAAGTGGAAATCGGTATATATTAACGGTCGTAGATTAAGCTACCCTGTACCCGGAGGCAGTGGTTTTGAAAAACATTGACTCAGTCAGGTGGCTGAGGCCTTGTTAGGGGTGTGGTCGAGAGTCGGTATTCCAGACGAGATACTGACAGACCAAGGGACGCAGCTCGTGAGCCAGGTGATGGAAGAGGTAAATAGATTACTCTACATTAGACACCTGACGACTACCCCGTACCACCCGCAGTGTAATGGGTTGGTAGAACGTTTCAATGGGACATTGAAACAGGCTTTGAAGAAGTTATGTGAAAGTCGACATAGGGATTGGGATCGATACATTTCGGCGATACTGTTTGCTTATCGAGAAGTGCCTCAGGCAAGTTTGGGTTTTTCACCTTTTGTGTCAGTTTATGGGCGGACGGTAAGGGGGCCCATGGTTGTCATGAAACAATTATGGACGAATGTGCAAGCAACCGAGGAAGTGCGAACAACATACCAATATGTTGTTGACTTACGTAACAGACTGGAAGAAGTTTGTAAATTGGCTCAAGAAAATCTCTGCGACGCAAGGGGACGTCAAGCCAAGTACTACAACAAAAAAGCGAAGGAACGTCACTTTGAGGTGGGTTACAAGGTGTTGCTGTTGTTGCCATTAGAGCACAACAAGATGCAAGTCTCATGGAGGGGACCATTTGAAGTAACATAGAAGAAAGGTGGACAAAACTATCGTATCCGAGTAGGGGATAAGGACAAGTTGTTCCACGTGAATCTTCTGAAGCGTTTCCGTGTGCGAGAACCACCCACGGCGTTCGTGGTGGCTACCGTCGTAACGGAAGAACACGACGACAACGCAGGGCAGGCGGGAATACTCCCTAGATGTCCGTTGACGAGGGAGGAAACCTACGTCGATGTTACACTTGACGTTACGTTAACGTCAGACCAACGTAAAGAGGTGGAGTCGGTACTTCAAAAGTATTCGAGCGTCTTAACAGAGGGACCTGGGAAGACAGAGCTGAAGGAGTTCTCTTTGAAGCTGCTGGACGAGAACCCAGTGAAGTTAAGACCATATCCGTTACCGTATGCTAAGCTAGAAGCAGCATTGGAGGGCACAACATCACCAGCCTACTCTTTGCAGACGACATCGATAGACTGGCAGGCAGTGAAGATGCGTTGGCCACTTTAGTGAAGAACCTGGATGAAACATCTTCCTGATTTGACATGGAGATAAGCGCCGAGAATACAAATCTGATGACAAATAATATCAAACAAATATGAACCAAGATTAAAGTCAGAGGACAAGAACTTGAAACAGTGAGCCAATTCAAATTTCTTGGTTCCATAATCACCGAAGAGGGATCAAGAGCAGAAATGTTGTCACGAGCATCACAAACAACGGCAGCTATGTCAAAGATAAAACCCATCTGGAGTGGCAAGACTATATGTCTGAAAATTAGCATTATACTATTGGAAGCACTAGTCATCTCAATTTTTCTGTATTCATGTGAGGCCTGGACCATGACTGCAGAATTTCAAAGAAGAATCCATGCACCTGATATATGATGCTACATAATCATCCTTGGCATTTCTTACATGGACAACATCACAAATGAATAAGTGCGCAACACCATCAGGCACAAAGTAGGTCATTATGAAGACCTCCTCACCACGGTCAAAAAGAGAAAGCTGAAATGGTATGGCCATGTCACTAGAGCCAACAGTCTATCCACAACAGTAATGCAGGGTAGCGTCCAAGGTGTCAGTAGGAGAGACAGACAGAGAAAACAGTGGACTGACAACATCATAGAATGGACCAAGGCACATTTTGCGGAGACACAAGCATTGGTACATGATCAAGAAATGTTGAGGGAACTGGTAATATATTCAAGATCACAGTACCTCAACGACCACAATAGGTCAAGAGACTGATGCTGCTGATGATGAATACAGGTATGCGCTATGAATGACCATACACAAACAAAGATGATTAAAATCATGTAAAACTCAATGTAAATGGAGAAAACGCATTCTACATTGACTTTTCGACTGTTTCATTATGTTATAAAAGAAAACTAAAATGTAGTCAATTTCTTCAAGAAACATCATTAGGGCAAATAGTTTCATTTGGACTTGATGCCTTGGCTAGAAACCAAACATACATAAGATGAGTACGATAGAAGCATATACTCGTGTGTATCGTTTGCATTGATAAATTAAAATGTCGAAGTAAATGCAAACCTAAAGTCGTAAAGTACGGCGCATCCTATGCTTAAGTGGCCTTACCATAACCAATACGAGTATTAACTTTAATAGGAATAGCTATCAAAACATTGACAAACCAAAGAAGATAATGAAATGACGCCATAACAATGACCGTCGTTTTTCATTATCTGGAATGGGCTCGATGAAACTAAACTTCACATTTTATGTCCAGATCGTAAATTTCATCTTAACCGGATGTAGGGTAGGTTTCAATATCACTGGCGAGACAAAGATAGCCTGTGAATGCGTGCAACATAATTTAGTTTTGGAAAGTACATCGATGCTCCACCAACCTTTCAACCCACAACATCAATGCTATTAAAGGCCAGCGACAATCTTGTTTGAAGTACTTAACGTCTGGCATTAAACTGTCTTCGTGTTTAATATTTCAGATTTACCATTATATATACGTGATGGATTTTGAACAGCCACATGTTGATGATATTGCAGATATATGGTCGGACCATTAGATCAAAATTGGAACAACATGCACATATCGACCAGTAATGAAGTGGAATGCAAATACACATCCATCTCGATAAAGTATCCATCAATTATATTAAATTCACACCATTATTTCGACTAGTAAAGGAAGATCTAGAGACATGTAATAATCAATGGCTCAATGTCGCATGCCATGGGCAAGTTAATCGTGGTCCAAGCAGAGAAGTAGTCAATACGTATTTGCATATTCTTCAGATGATTTATTTCTGGTGTAGAAGCGAAGGAAAAAGTATATATTAATGATGTTGCAATTTTTACGATTTTTACCATTTTGTACTATTTGTGTGATCTTGTGCTGTTACAAATATCTGACATTCTACTGCACTAAAATCTCGTTATAATTAATGATACTGCATTTTGTTTCCGAATTTAGAGATTAATTTAATTCTCAGAATATTTATTTCTGGCGGAGAAGCGATCCATTTGTGTGATCTTGTGCTGTTCCAAATTCATGTCATGTATACTGTCTAAAAATTCATCTAGTTTTCTTCACAGAATTTGTAATAACTTCTATTATACAAATTTCTTGTCGTTTTTATACTAATTTCTACTGTACCAAATTCATAATGATCCAGATATTATCATCTTTGACAAAGTTAATTGTAATAATGTAAATTTCCTCTTTTCCCTATGTTTTTTTTTATATTTTTATTTCATTCCTTGTCCTTAGCCTTGAAAAATATATCCCATTTGTTTTCAAAAGGAAAGTGGATCAAAACACTTGAGGATGTTCCTAATTAATACATAGAGAAATAAATTTAATATGAAAAGTAATATTGTAACCTCAAATTTTCAAATTAAGAACAGAGCTATGATATATGAGTAGATCAAGAGAGCAGTTTAAAAGTCATAAGTCGCTAACTTGTCCCATAATGCTTTTGGTGATTTCAAGGGCGTTGGGTACGAATCTCTTCAATTATTTTTTCATTGTCAAATGCATGCTATGTATCTGACTAGGCGAATTTGTTATGCATATGATATATATGTAAAGAGAGAGAGGGGTCTAAATGTAAGGGACCAAAATGTAATCGTACAAACTGAAAAGCATAGCATTATTCCAATCAGTTTTGTCGTCAACTATTTTATTAGGTGTGTATTGTGGCCACGCACAATTGTACTATATTAGTCCAATTATAATTAAACTCAAATGGGTTTATAACGGGTATTTTAAGAAGCAAACGTTTAATTATGGCCATTGATTTGGATACGTATTAATACTCTTTTAGCATGGAACAATCATTGCTTAATTTCATAATCGGTACCAAACTAAGTCGTTAAATCTAGCTTTTGAGAACTCATCTGAAAAAGAAGAGACAGTAATTGTCATCATATTAGTGCCACTGATTTTCTCATTTTCTAATTAACAGGTAGCAAATGTTGTCTCAATGTGTAATGATTTACGTCACAGATAACAACATAGATGATAGGTCAACTAACACAGCAATCATATTTGCAAAACAAATTAAGCCTGATGAACCTTAAAAAACTTAGCTGTATCTACTTACGTAACGTCATGATGCATGTTCTTGTTGAATGTAAATACTTACCGAAAGCTGAAAAAGAAAAAATATTGCAATTAATATTATATCGTTATTTAGACGCACAACCATAAGATCATGTTTTACTTGCTGTAACAAATGCTCACAATCGGAATTCAATTGACGGACATCACAAAACGCGAATGGTCACCGGGTAAACATAGTTATCTCTTTTCATATGAATTTTAAAAAAAACGTTATCATAAGACTACTAAAACATTAATTGAAATACAAAATAAAATGCAGTACAAGATGAATTAATGTATGCACCAAAAAAGTACATCTGACGATTAAAACATTCATGTGCTGTCTTCTTATTCGCATACCTGAATTACGAAGACACACATAACTTTACAGTATTGCTTTGGAAAAATACATGTATAAAATAATCTTTTATGTGCGTTTTGTAAAAGCGTTGAAAATACCTAATACATTAATGCATCCGTATATACATACATACATACATACATACACACATACATACATACATACATACATACATACATACATACATACATACATACATACATACATACATACATACATGCATACATGGCGATGTTTCTAGATAATAACAACAAGACAGGAATTTTCCAGGCGTGTACGATGATGACACTAAACTCCTACGGTATTCTGGATTGATGGCCTATGAAACAACATAATCTGCAACAATATCAATGCCGTTTTACCTACGAGATTAGTAAGTATCGAAGGGAAGCAAATTCAAAATACGTTTCACTGATCCCTTTTTTATATAATGCCTGAGGTCGAATAACATTTAGGACAGCAATACATTATAATGTGGCCTCCAAATGTATAATAATATATCATGCATTACAGCTGCCGTAGCAACATGTTGACCCGGATTGCCTAAACGAGCAACCATATTTGACAAACAAAATCACAATATGTACTTCAATAATTCCTCTATTGTTTACATAAACTGTACACATATCTTCTTTCCACAAACCAAGTTTAGCAGCATGAACACTAACATTAATATAGGTAAGAACAAAATATGTTATTTAACTGGTACTCCACGTGTCGCAATCTTTTCAATAACACCACCAAAATTAAACCTGTATCGAATGATGATGGTATGAAATATCCTATCACGCAAGTAAGACAGCGGTATAATTAAACCATCCAAATAACAAAATTTAATATTAGTGATCGATACTTGTAAATGCGTTTACTGCAAATAGTTTTAAATCAGTAAAATGAGAAAAGGAATATTGCAGCCTCAGGTTCTAATATTAAGAACACAGCAATGCTCTATCCGTAAACCGAAAAAAGCAGTTTAAGAGTCTCAGGTCTATGCCTTGGTGATGAGTGAACTTTGTGATGTCAAAGTATATGGTCGTTCTTCATTGTCAAATACACATTGGTCTTATTTTGTTGACTAGGCATGTCTTGCAGACGTTTGATGGATATATAATTAGACAGACATCGATATATGGATAAATAGATGCATATACATATATACATACATACATACATACATACATCCATCCATCCATCCATACATACATACATACATACATACATACATACATACATACATACATACATACATACATACATACATACATACATACATACATACATACATACATACATATATACTGGGTGGATGGTTATTAACTTCTATTAGATTAATAATTATCATAGTTTTGTTTTGATTTTGTTTTGTTTTTGTGGGTTTCTTCAACTATAGGTAGCGTGCCACAGTGCAGCAAAATATGATTGAATCCCGCTGTGACATTGTTCAAGTATTGTGACAGTTATAACGTTGAGCAGAAACCATTTCCACTACCTTGTCTGAATAAACAATATATCTGAGAGTCGGTATGTGTTAGAAAAATCATTGGCATTGTGCAGCAAAACAAATATATTGTCCCTGAGCCATTTACCACACACAATGCATACCCGATGTTACTGTACATAACTATACCGCTAACAATATCCTTTGCTTTACAAACAACTAAACAACATGTGAAGATACATTGCGTGCGTGCAACAAGCCCCTACGGATCCTCTTGTTCTATAGAGAATATCATACATATATTTCTACTCTAGATAAAAGTAATGTTTATGTTGTAAATATATTTATTATCGCAATTGTATTTTTGTAATGTAGATTATTTTCATATTTACACTAAAATATGCTAGCTTGCTTTTGTACAGTACGGTAGAGTTTAACGGTTACTGATTAGCTGAGGGTTAAATATTTAACAAAGTATTTTCGTTTGGAAAATTCAGGTACCAACAGTGGCTTGGATAACATGTATGGCTATAATTACTAGTGGATTAACATCAGCCAAATATACGTCAAGTACGGTAATTCATGTTTTTCATTCATTATCCTAGAAGTTGAGTTAGAAACAATATTTGTTTCACTTCACGGCAGCACGTATCATGTGAGCCATGAAGATCCTTAGGCATGTGGTCCTATCTTCGGCGATAGACAGTAACATTAATAAATACTGGTAATCGAGAAAAAAGTTTTAAATTGTCAGACTTAAACATTGGCCGGCAGATAAGCCGACCCCACCCCCATCACTCGCTTCCAGGCTTTATGTTTTATAAACAATTATGTTTATACGCGAGTATTTACGGCGGTTGCTAACTTTCTCATCTCTCAAGGAAATTGATTGGTTGGCAAAAGTTATAAAGGAAAATATATTCTTTTAATTTGTTTGGACAGAAAGGCACACATTTTTAAGCTAATCGATGAATTTCCGCAC
The DNA here is from genome assembly GCA_029339505.1 of Unio delphinus. Taxonomy (NCBI): domain Eukaryota; kingdom Metazoa; phylum Mollusca; class Bivalvia; order Unionida; family Unionidae; genus Unio; species Unio delphinus. Next base: position 743,554 of record JAQISU010000197.1, on the reverse strand, counting down.
TCAAAAGATAATTAGTGTTTTTGCTCAAGCTTAAATATATCATAAAGCGGCACAATTATAGTAGGTAGAACTGATATGCCTTATCCGAACCTTAAAATAGAAACAAATTTTAAGTTCACAATGGCGAATAATGTGTTATGAGAAACCATAAGCTTTGACTCGGTATCTGCAACATCTTTCACCGGATATTTGATATTATATTATTTACTGATTGGGTTCGATTCTATTGCTTCATTCACTTAGGTTCACTGGATCAAATTTTAGGTTTACTATAAATTGCATTAACAACTTTTCATCATAGTATATTCCCAACAAATTGCATATAAATCTGAATACATTTTGAAAGTTATATAAGTCATACAATTAATAACAATTAATAAGTTTCTATAATATAATGTTTCTTTATTATATATTAATAGTGAAGTTATAAAAGGCAAATTTGTATTACATTATCGAAATTTGAATGACATATATTAATATTAAATATACCTAATGACATATATTAATATTAAATATACCTAATACGAATCGACCTTGACAGTAACATTGTGCAAATTTCAACTTCATTTTGTGAATGAGCTTGCTTATAAAGATTGATAGTTGAAACGGTAGCCAGTTGTTGAATTATGAAACATACGCAAGACATTGATTTAATTGCGGCTGTGCCATATCAGTGAACTATTACAAAATAAACTCTGATATAGCTGCCATGTCGCATACAAACATGTTTGAGTAGACTCCAACGTTTCAGTCATTAGAAGAATATTAAGACTGGATGACTCGTAGGTATATTGCATTATATTGACACCATTGTACTCGAAACGAATTCTTGTTGACAAAATCGTATTTCTGAGCTTGAAGGATCCGTTTAAAATATGCTTTCATGTGTTATAAAACTATAAAGATATGTGTGTTATAATCAGGCCACATAAGGATTGAGAAATGTTGTGAGGCGACATTCCATAAACGGTTGCATTGTCTGCAACAACTAGATCATCAGATTGTTTCAAATAAATGAAGATATTATGAAAGTGTTGTGTTATTTGTAGTGTACGGGAATAGTGCAATACGATGTTATAATTATTTTCATGTGCTATTGAATTAGTTCATATTCCCTATCAAACAAACAAATACTTACAGTGATATTATTCATCTCTTATGATATTGACCATTAATGTAAGCAACTACAGATACAGTGAATATTTGAAATATCGACATTAAAACTTATAAATGGAAATATATATTTAAAATTGTACTGAAATTTCATATTTAGTTATAATACCCCATGAGTAGTTGACTCACCTTGAGCAAATTAAAATGTTTTTCGCTCTATATAAAAGTCTACCGGAGCTATTCAAGGTTTCTATACCCTAAATCATATGACGTGTGGAGTCAATAATTTCAAAATATATAATACTATGAAGAGAAAATGTTAATGCCTAAATTAACATTTGCGGAATTGTGCATTAAAGTGCAAAATAAAAATATCCCTAATTATTACAAGTGGCAAAAACTCCAGATGCAAACACATACTAATTTTCAGATTATATACATATATTGAACAAGAGATTCAATTTGTGCGAATAGTTTTAAAATAACGTTACGTTACAGAAACACATTTCTATTGTAGAAGTCAAACTTAAGAAAGGAAAGGGACGCAAATACGGCCCTACACAATGACACTGATGACATATATATATATATATACACACACACAACGGGAGAAATACCATCCTAATTAAGTTAATCATTACATTACATACACTCCAAAAAGTAGTTACTCCACCATTTTCCTACTACGGGGTATGACAGCATTGAATGATATGTGTATAATTCAATCCTATAGAGACAAAAGAGTGCAAAATTCAACATAACTATATATTCGATTACAGAGTTTCAGCATTTTCCAATCGAGTTATTATATACAAATTTGATACAACATGCAACTAGTAAGATTAAAGTATTTTGTGTACAAAAATGAGCAGCGTATAGTAACATTTGTAACTGGTCACAGTTAAGGGAAAATATTTAGTTTAGTATAACATACACTAGAATTCAATATTATAAATTCAATGCTACATACATCTAAGACATATTCCAGTGTTTAGTTAACTTTTGTATTGCCAGATATAGGTATATTATCTAACGTATTTAAAACTCTACAACTTAAGAATATATACTTAACTTGAAAATTTAACTGTAAAAAAAATGTCAGGATTGAAGCAGTACTCAAGGGAAAATATTAAAATCGTTGTCATTGACTTCACTATTATACCCAAAGTTACTTTGCATCACTCTATACGTCTCGCATTGCAATTGATCTATAAGTGAAGAATGTCGTTGTATCAAGACTGCTTTGATAGGTAAGTTCATCTTTGCCCAGATATGGTGACTAAGGTATTAGTCTATAGATTGCAATAGTTGATGCATCCTAAAGTACCCTGGCTAGGATGATGAACATATTAATCTATATAATGTTGTTTATTTTGTTGTCGTAAGGCTCAGCTCCATTTTGCATCAGAAGATATGAAATACATGGTGGCCACTAAAAATGGTTTAAGAAGAAGCCAGGACAACCTCACAAAGAAAAACCAATCAACTGGAATATTTTTGCACACTTTCTCAAATACCCACATTGGGCGAACACGAGAATCGAACCCGCGGAGACAGAGGTGCGATGGCAGTGATCTGTATAGGTGAGCGCTTTAGTCCACTCGGCCACTCGGGGCACCGTCAAAAGACTGTAATGATATGCAAATACTGCGATTAAGACGAAGTTAAGGCGATTCGGGATGGTTACTATATCCAGTTGCCTGCGAACTGCAAAATATTTAAAACTTAATTGGAATGAAACTCGCAACAGTAATAATTTAATCGATGCGGTAGACATTTGATGAATGAACATATATATATATATATATATATATATATATATATATATATATATATATATATATATATATATATATATATATATATACATACATATATATATATATATATATATATATATATATATATATATATATATGACAAATTATTCTACTTTCTTGAAATAGTCTTTTAATTCAAGGATACATAAAAAGACTCGACATCAGCGATTGGAATGTTCCCCTTAAAATGAGCAGTCCTTCAAATGGAATTAATGTAGAATTACATGACATATAGACTAAAGCAGTCTCTAGACAAAACAGAAATGGTTATACAAGTGTGTACAATGAAGATACACAACGTTTCATTTAATATCCAAATTAACATTCCATTAGTTTTTCCTAACAATTTAATATTAAAGCATGTTCTATAATGCTATCTATTGGTTTTGCAACTCGTTGTCGATTGCAACTTGAATCTTCAGAAGTAGTAAAACGATGCTCTATTAGAAAACATAGTTGTATTGGCTCTATTTGTCAAAGATTGTTATCTGGACAAAAGTAACAAACATTTGTCGCAATCTATAAAATTAAGGCACATGGAACTATGGACCTTTTAAATGAACTTATATGCTATTATATAAACAAGTATCAATGTATAACACTTGACCTTTAAATAATTGAAATTAAATATTATAATCACCTGCAATAACACTCTAATTTCTATTCAATCAAATGTTGTAGAGAACTCGGCATGATTGTTCAAAACGTTTGAAACGCAAACCTAACAAAGCAATACCATACAGCGTATACAGCATTTTCCCATTTATATATTATTAAAAATTCAGAGATAGTACGGTCAAAAACATTATACTGCATACGGTAAAAATAAAAAGGTGAGGATGGTAATCAACCTACTATCAGTATTGTCAGAACGAAGTTTAGATATACTTATTACTTTCTTCTGCGAGAGAGAGGGTATGATTAAACGTTCAGTGTCATTTCTTGGTCTGCTTCATGTATTTTTTTTTCATTATTTATTCATCATTTATATCCCACCATAATAAAGATGCAAACAGATAGATGATGACATCGTGTCAGTGGCAATAGTTGGCATATGAATTACAAGCATGTGTAATCCGTGAAAAAGTAATTGAGGTAGATCCAAATATGTCAACTTTCTAAGCAATGCGTATCGCCAAACAGAACCTTTGCTTCATGTTATGGTGATACATTTAAAACTATTTGAGCGATGTACTTGAACACGATGGGCCATATGGCAAACGTGTTTCTAATTCGTACGTGGTAGTAGAAGTTTTATTGTGCTAGAATCGAAATAATAATACCATAAGACATACTTCATCTGAACTTTGAATGATCAAAAACTGTTAATACATGTAGACGCTCATCATATTTATGTTTTCAACGTAATTTGACCCTGTCGCCATAAACTAAGTAACTGGAAAAAACGTTTTGAATACTTCAGTATATAATCTATTTATCTAAAATTCAATGCGAACACTGCAAACTAACATTTGTATACATTAGAACTCATATTATCAAACTACTTTATCACAAATCAAGAACCATGATATCTTAAATGCGTTATATTGGTGTTCAGTATGAGGCCTACCTTTGAAGGTAATGACCTAACAGTAGCATTGAATGTGATTATGTGTCTATAGTGTTGATGTTACTCAATTATATAATCTATACTGACTTTAAAGGAATTCGTAGCCGAATAGTGAAACAGCACTTTTTAATTCTAACTATTAACTGAAATAAATAAATCCTCAAGAAATAATTCAATACGACGTGATCGCGGCCTCTGGTTCAGATGTTTAAGATAGGAACACATAACTTTGATACTCACTACATCATTAATAAGAAATTAAAACATTTCACACAAATTAAAGACACAGTTTCGGAACCAGGACGAGGATCGTACCTTTATTTCCATCACAATTAAATACGAACTGTCATACATAATAGACTTGGAAGCATTTTTCCACTCTAATTTTCTCAGTTGCGTTGATGAGAATTTTAATATACATTTACCATACCTTTATTAACATGTTCAACATTGTTGTTGAGAGGTCTCAGTCGTGATTGCAAAAGCAGTTTGAAATTAATACACACTGCATCAGGCATTATTTCTAAACGGAAAAAAGTGATAGTCGCATGTGCCAATCACTGGACACAATGGCATTGGTAACCTTCATTTTATGAGGGAATCACATCACTGTCAAAACAGATTACGAGACCTTGTAAACTCTCTTCATAGTGAGACTTTACAAGAAACAATATTTGGTATTGATCTTAAATATAAATGTCTGTATTGTCTGATCACAACGTAGTACACTTGACGTACCTGAGTATAATATATTGCAATTTCTACAAGAATGATACATGAATGGAGTGGAATATACTGCTTTAAGGACTCAAGTTACTACCGATATGACCAAATCGAAAGCAGTCTAAATATAAAATAACATACAAAGTAGAAAGATGCGTTTCTGTAGGCAGGACTGTTTCCTAATGAGCATAACAAAAATAGTAAGGTTTTCTTTTTCGAGTTCATACTGACAACCATTTGAAAACCCTTTTATCAGTGGATTTTTATTGGCATTTGAAAATAAAATCATTATCTAAATTAACGCCTGAGTCTTTAATGCTGATTTGAAAATGCAACATTCAAACACTATCAAATCCAGAAATTATTGCCGCTAATATGGCTTTATCTACATAAACGTTTACATTAAAGATACGTATACACTAATATATAAAGGCTGACGTTATTGTATATTTTGATATCACGATGTTTCCTTGTATTATACTATGGATCCTGATGTCACGATTATTCGATGTGCTTTCTATAGGTTTCATGATACACTGGTGTTTCCATAGAGTTTTCAATAGAACCTGACTTAAAACAGCAAGTTCCTAAATTATCTCGATTTCTCAGCACGTGGTACTTTAGAAAATGTATCTCCAGTGGGTTCACACACGGATGCCAAACGTTTAATGAAAGTACAATTTTCTTTCTGTATCTGATTTTCATTATTTCTATTCCACGTCTATGATATAACATTTGACGTAGAGTGTCTTTTCAAAGAGAACACATTAAGGTCGTTGTTATTGGTCCATGTACAATCATGTCTACCTCTACGATTGTTACATATTTGACATGTTTATCTTACCTATAATAATGTTACAATTAACACATATCAGTTGTCAGGTTTATTGGATATATAACAAAATTGCGAACAATTCTTAATACGTCATGCACTCTGCCAACCGTGATGAAATATTAGAAAGGATTTTGCAATTGTTCTGATCTGAAACTAAGTAAAGGAATAAAACTATCAAGCTTAGTAAACTTGTTTATTTCCTAGATCACTTAAGTGGAAATAAAGTGTGACAATAGTGTTAGATGGGCTGGTGTAACAAAAGCCATGATATCTCAGAAGTATTCATTCCAGGTTATATTTGAGTGAAATCCCAATCATCCCAAAGTAGTGTTTAAGTCATACATAACAACCCACATTTTCAAAATCAAGTGAATAATTTAAATACAAGATGTACCCTATATTCAAGAAGAAAACAATTAAACTTAATTGCAGGCATTATGAACGTTATTATACCTTGGAATCTTATATGCATCCCTACATGACCTTAGAGCAGCAATAGCGTTTCCCAGACGAACTCTAATGAATACCCTTAACTGTAAACACCTTCGTCTCTAAAATCCTTCGAATGTAGAAAATAAGGCTGTGTCTTTAAACTCCATGCTAAGTAAATATATATTTAAAAAAATAAAAAGCACGAGAGCAGTCTGGTAGGGAGCAGCCTCATTAATGTACCAAGGTAAGAACACAATATATATATATATATATATATATATATATATATATATATATATATATATATATATATATATATATATATATATATATATATACATACACAGATATATAAGTACCATTATGCCTATGTTTTTCAGGCGATGTAATTTGAACACACTTTTAATTTTAAAACTACCTGATAACAAGATATATGTTGCAATGTTATCGCTAAGGGTTTCTTAATTTTGCTACCTTTACCTCGATGTTTTCAGTAATACATTGTTAAAATCAATCAGTATATTAGTTAATGCTATTATGTATCAATAAAGGGAATAGTTTATCCGATAATGTACACAAACATGTCTCTGAGTTCTATTTTATGCGAATGAAGCATGATTGTTTTAAAGACGACTATGCCTTGTGGCTAGTCTCAGCAACTGATAATATATAAAACGTCCTAACATATGTATATATAATAACAATACGCAGAGGGTAAGATAAATCATGTAAGATCAGTTTCACATTATTACATGAATGAGATAGAGAAATAGCTAGATAATTACAATAAACAACGATAAAATATGCGATATTACAAGCATACATACATACATACATACATACATACATACATACATACACACATACATACATACATACATACATACATACATACATACATACATACATACATAGATGGATGCATGTAATTCCTGCGTGTGTGTGTAGATGCGTATACGAATGCATGCATATATACATACATGCATGCAATGCGTGCGTGCGTGCACGCACGCACGCACGCAAGCACGCACACACACACACACACACAGACACACACATACATACATACATACATACATACATACATACATACATACATACATACATACATACATACATACATACATACATACATACATACAATGGAACTAACAGTTGTAAAGCAAAAGTTTGAAACTGATTCACATTCTTAATAGGCTGACATTAAAATTAACAATATATAAGATATTATGGGATTTATTTGTGACTGAAATTCGCGTCTATATCATACGATTTAATCCTATATAAAAAAACAAGGAAGAATATAATTGGATTCTTCATAAATTATATAACCTTTATCTATTTCAATCCTTTGCAACCTTTCTAGCTCTCTATAACTGATTAACATTAATAAACATTGCTTACACCTGACACTGGTGAACTCTTATACTCTTTTTGCATTGTGTCTCTCTTCACTTCTCCATAACTAACGTTATGCTTTTTATATAATTTTGATAGTATTTCCTGCTTCCTCGGCATATTGTGCATTCTTTAATGTCATCGTGTTTTGTATGTTGTAGACGTTACGAACAGATAATGTTAGAAATAAACTGAGAAAATGTATTGTCCATTTAAGCCTGCAGTTGTATTGGTCAATGGTACGCGAGTAGAAATGTTCCAAATATAGAGATATGCCAAACTCGTCTAGCTGCTAACGTTCGCATATTTAAAATACAATACATTAATGTTAGAATTTTACAAATTAACATATCTCAACCTTGGCGACGAATTTCTGTTCTCAAAATATAATTGGCAGTTTGGATTATGTTTCTATCATATAGCGGCGCAATTGTAGTAGGTTAAACATTCTAGAGAAATCGCAACAAAACGTTATACATACATATTGTTTATATGAACCTTAACAAAAGCAAATAGTATATTCACCCTGGTTAGCAGTATACTATCACAAACCATATGCTTTAACACTTTTCCTGGACAGCATTAATCTATTAATAAATATAATAGCATTTACTGATCGGATTAACATAGCTTCAATAAACTCAAATGAAAGACGAACATAAAAAAAACATACGGCACAAAGAATGACTCTGCCAATGCAGGCAAATTTTGTTTCTATGTCCACCATAATTATTCAAGTAAGACTGTATATAAAACAATTGTTTTACTTAGGAACCGTAGCCAGTTGAGGAATTATGTAAATAAAAGTCTTATGATTTTAATTTAATTAAATCTGTACTACACAAGGGAAATATGGAAATGTAACTGATATATTTGAATTGTTGCGCACATACATCTTTATCCAGAATTCAGTGGTCCAGTCACGGGGTGAATATTAAGACTTCCCGACTAGATACATTTATTATATCACCATTGTTATCGGAAAGGATTATTGTTGACTGAATATGTCTTCTACTCGTTTAATCCGGTGAGAGAATTGTTCCCGCTAAAGATAACTATTTACATTAGAAGTGATATGCTGATAATTGTTCAAATGCAACATTCCATACCTTTTGCATTATATGCAGAAAAAGGATTATCATATTTTTCAAATAAATGAAGATATAAAGAATAGAAATTTAGTGTAATTTTGATGTAACTGGAATTAAGCATACCGCTATGACTATTTCCATATGTTATGGCATTTTGTTCTAGTCCCTAACTTACAAACATATATTTACCGTAACATATGATGTTGATAATTTAGGTAATCGATTACATATAGTTTAAATTGAGGAGTAAATGCATACTTCTCTATAATAACGTACGTGCATAATTCTCAAATTATATATATATATATATATATATATATATATATATATATATATATATATATATATATATATATATATATAAATGTTTACCATACTCCTGTCAAAGCACAAATTCAAAGTGAATATCATATGATTTTGGAGCTATCTACTATGAGTCCATATCAATGGAATGGGAATTGTATATAATGCAAAGCAGTCAATCACAGGTGCCCGAGTTGTTGCTCACATATTACAGTTTGGTTTCTATTATGAGTAATTCGACAGGACAAGTTATCTCGACACAATCAGACAATACATATAATGACAGACAACTAATTCTCGATACCATCAGTCAATATATCTAACGGCAGTTCAGACAATTAAGATGATTTATTTTTCGGTTAGACCATATAATGTTTATATTGGATTACGACTCCTAAGTAAGTGAAACCTAACAGCGGTTGTGATGCAAGTTATTGAATTAGATATGTCACAAATATAGCAGACAAATATGAACTTAATAGTAATATTGCAATATATGCTTCGCTGACCTATGAATCATGGCATTCAGGTTAGAAATGTATTTTATACTTGTCTGATCACCAATATAAATCGATCAATATATCGGGTTGTTGTTGTTATGTCCCGTGTTGACACTATCTGGAAATTAGAACAAGGAAGTTGTTTTTATGACGAAAAAAGGCAATGAATGTGGTGAGTGATGTACCTCTAGTGTATAGTTTGAAACTAAATCATCAATGTCAAGCGAAATATAAGATACAGCCCAATCACGTAGATGTATGTCTTGGTGATGAAACGTCATGTGACTCATACAAAGGATCAATTGTAGATGGAATAAATCTAACAGATGATATATAAATTTCATATTGTATATTCAGATAATGGGTGTGTTGACTGATGTCTATCCGACATATTGTTTGAAATTGAATCATCCATGCCAAGAGAAAATGTAGATGGAATTAAGCTAACATAGTAGGTTTAAAGTTCATATTTTATATTCAAGTTGTTGGCTTGTGAATGTGGTAGTGTATGCATGTCCTACTGTTGAACAATGACTTCAATATAGTAAATAATCATCTTAAGTAATAATGAAGATACGTTTCTATGCAAATGCAAAGTCAACCTCTTGTCCAGAACCAAACTTCGGATGAATAATCTGGAATCAACGTGTAAATATAAAGCCTTTCCACATTCATCTTCTGACATCCCCTTGGTACAGATAAGCTGGGACACTCTTGCGGACGTAAAGGTTTACCAAACGTTCTCAACATAAGACATATTCCAGGGATAATTCGCGTAGTTGAGAGATAATTCCATATAGTTTTGTGAAATTAAATGATGGTGTGTAACACTCTGCATTTTGAAACAAGCCCATAAATAGTTATGTTAAGCAAACAATATATAATTCAGTAGCAGAGAGTCATTTATCATATTGCGTGAGCGAAAAAAAGTTGTACATCACTTATGCAATCAAATATATTAGTAGTGTTTGAATTGTAATACCTGGCTTTATGAGATTCATACGCTTAGAGAATGTAATATGTCTGGACGTCAGCTTATCATCGGCAAATCAATAATGACGTACGAAATTTTAAATGGATTCTGATCAATCAGTATCAAACAGAACAACGTATCCAAAATTGCCTTCACTCATCTTACGAGTCAACTATTTAAGTTAAAAAAGCAGTCATATATTTTGTTAGGATTGATAAGTGTACATAATTACGGGTAGGTTTTCCACCTAAATATCAAGGAATGTATGCGTCATTTACAGTATGTATGCGTATTTTTCATTTAACCAGATCTAATGGTGGGGTTAAATAGCACCTGTGATCAAGGGAACACCAGACAAGCGTGTTTATACAGATAAATGGGTTTTAGAAAGAAAGTCGATGGTCCATGAACCGATACACGCACAGCATTAATGACAGTGATCACCATCGATACACTTGTCTAAGTACGTAACGCCGGGTATTGAACTGTCTTAGTGTTTTATGTTTAAGATTTACCATTACACATAGGATATGGCTCTTGAACAGACACTTGATGACGATGTTGCATATTTATTGAAGGACCATTAATTCAACTAGGATCAGCATAACAATAACGACATCCAATAAACAGTGTCACTAATTTTGAAGTGGAATGCAGACACACATAAGCATCGATAAAGTTCCCATCCATTATACTGACACGACACCATTATTTAGATCAGTACAAATAAAGTCTAATTAAGACGCATGCCACGTGCATACATAAAGGGCTAACATGTTGATAAATTATATTACGCACAATACCTTTATTAACAGATTAAATGAGAGAAAATTGCACATTTACCAGCTAGAGACTTCGATTAGCGCAAATCGCAGCCACTGTGAAATTCGCAGGAGCTAGATTTGATACAGGTCAATACCGGCATATTAATTACGTTAGGATCATATCAATCAGCATGTATTTATTCGTGAATTCTCAGTAGTTAAGAATAAACAGTGTAAAATGTAATCCTTACTGGATCACCTGTACATATAAACTATGGATCTATTCTCAAGACATTATGAGCATAACGTACTTCGTTACACACCAATAATACATCACATATTCAACGGCGTTTTTGAAAACAGTCAATTAATTGGGTTAGAAGACTCGATTAATATAAGTGGACACAATCTAACACTTCTCACTTTATAACTACTAGATGGTATGATCGATGTCAAATTTATTTGTAAAAGTGATTTCCTTTCTACCAAACAAATAAATTATTCAAATGTGCGATTACACTCTGATGTTTTACTCGAAAAGATAAATCTAAGCACACAATACTGCCTGAACAACTGTGCTAAATATTTCCAATAAATGTGTGTGATATCAGGGACACATCAGGTGAAATAGAGTCTACTGGATCACGCGTTTCGTTCGCTTGATGCTTCTTTATACCTCTGTCGCTCTATTTCTCTATCTATCTATCTGATAATGTGACCTCAGATTTATTGATACTTTCATGTATATTGTCACAATCTAACCCAAGACGACTTTATCTTGTATCATGACTATACTAGTTCACATGCAACTAAACAGTTTTCACAGGAAATTAGCACGATAGTTTGAAAGCTTATTGCTAATCCATCTTGATAGTCATTAGAGTTTGTCTGTATAAATTGTTTCTCAAATCTTTGATTTGCGAAAAAAGTTGAATAAATGCAAAGTTTGTATGAAGCTTTTTAAAATAATGTCCACATTTAAGTTGGCAGATAACACAAGTCAATGCTTTAGCAAGACATTTCGTAAAGTATTTATGGTTAAGTTCTTTAGCATTTCTTCACTGAATGATGTTGTTTTCTGAGCATGACATCTTGGAAGTTTTGTTTTAAAATGTACATATTAAAATATTACTACTAAATAAATGAAGTTTTTGACTGGTTTGTGATGTGCTATGTGCTTTTATTGTATTGATATGTTTCGCTTACTCTGCAGCATTTAAGACTTTAATATTTACTGTATTATCATGCTGCCTCTAAGTTATTATTCACATGCTGTGATCTTTACATGTTTGCTAACAACACATTATTTCCATTAATATTCCAAATGTTACCGTATCTTTAATGAGGCACTTTTTCTATTTTAGAGTAGTTATATCGTTTACAGGTGGATGATATATATATATATATATATATATATATATATATATATATATATATATATATATATATATATATATATATATATATATATATAAGCAGCAGAAGGGGCGAATCAGACAACATTTTTAGACAAGTTTTCACTGAAATCACGCTTAAAATCAATGAAACCAATGACATCAGACCCAAAAGTCAATGACATCAGGTCCTAAATGTGTGTGTGAATCATGGATTAGGTCCAAAAAAAAAATATGAAAAAATCAATGAAATTAATGAAATCCTCCATCGATTTTTGGGAAAAAAGGGACTACAACATCGTTGTCACTCACCCCTTCTGCTGCTATGGGTTAACCGAATATTTGATCCAGTCCGATACGATATCGTGTTCGAGGGTCATGTAAATTTATTGTTACAAATCCGTGTGGGGCAGACTGAGCATGACTAAAGAAATTTCTAAATTGATTGAAGTCCATATCAGAACACCATGTCTGCCAAATATTTCGTAGCGTATGTGTATCAACGCCGTTGAATACAGCAAGCATATTACAGTTATCTCTAATCACTTTTGGAATCTGAGTGTAGCGTTGAGTGACATAGATCACATCCGTGTTTTTATGCCTGCCTCGGGAAAATATTCTAGCAGGATTTTTTTGATTATCTAACATGACATCGTCGTATACAACTAAATTGTTGATACTTCCATCGAGGTCATTCACGGATGGCTCCTCGTCAATATCGGTTATAAATTCAATAACATCCTCGCCGGCAATCTCTGAAGCGTTTTCATTAAAATCTTTTAGCACTTCATAGCATCGTTGGTCATCTACGCTAGGGGCAATTAAATACAACTTATCCCACTTCATCCATCTCATTAGTAAATTGAGCAACAATTGCGTTTTACCGGATCCAGATGGTCCGATTATAATTGCGCGGATAGAGTTTGGTAGTGCTGCATGATGCTTCACTGGTTCTCTTGTTTTAGTCGCTGAAAAATCAATTATATTCATATCTCTATACATAAATTATGGATCTATATTGCGTGAAGTGTAAGGCGCGTACTGGCACAGATGACTTGACGACGATTACAACTAAAAATAACCGATCAGCGCTTTCTGGTAAATGCGTACAGTGTAGTACAAAGAAATTTAGATTTGTTTCTAAACCCAAGGAACCCAAGGAACCTTTAAAAAAAAACGAGGAGGTGATATCGCTGCCAAATTAGCAAAACTCCCTGGAACCCCATGGGCAAAATTCCCCGGAGAAAAACACCTTCCAGGGTATAGTTATTGTGGACCGGGAACCAGACTTGATATCAGACTCAATGATCAAAATCAGCCCCGACCCGGTGAGGAACCAATAAACGCTATTGATAAGGCCTGTCACCTTCATGATGTTGCTTATAAAAGCAGCAATTTGCAACACAGGCATCTAGCAGATGTGAAATTAATTCATGCGTTGAATTCTATCACTGATAAATCCTTCAAAGAAAAATTGGCTTCATTTTTGATAAAATCGGCTATGAAAAGTAAATTGATGTTAGGTGCTGGTAATTAATAACAACATGGAATCTATTTATTATTCCCCAAGAGGATACTGGAAGGGTAACGCTGCAATCAGTAAACTCGCTAGCGCCGCAAAAGTGAAAAAAACCACTGCGGCTCATTGGTTATCCAAACAGGCACTATGGCAAATTTATCTACCACCGCCTAAACAAATTCAATTCTCGCATTTTGATGTGACCTTTCCTAATGAAGTTCATCAGGCTGATCTATTATTTCTGCCACATGATCGTGGTTACAAATATGCGTTAACTGTAGTTGATATTGCAAGTCGATACAAAGAAGCAGAACCGTTAAAAACAAAATCGGCCACTGAAGTCGCTTCTGCATTTGAAAAGATTTATCGAAGGAGCCCTCTGCACTGGCCAAATCTGTTACAAGTTGACTCGGGCAAGGAATTTCAGGTTGCAGTGTTATCTACAATGAAATATCACAATGTCGCTATCAGACGAGGGCATACTGCACTGCATCGTGATCAGGCCATTGTAGAACGATTTAATCGGATTCTTGCTGAACGGTTATTTGGATATCAATATGCAAAAGAATTCATCCAAGAAAAAAGATCCCGTGAATGGGTTAAGAGATTACCAGGTGTAATTACCGCACTGAATAACGAGATTACTAGAACCATCAACATGAAACCTATCAACGCGATTAAAAAGAAGTCGATACCTGAAAAACCACAAAAAGATTTCAAAGAACCAATTCTTGGTAGTAATGTCATTGTGAGGTATTTATATGAACCAGGAGAGCTTGAGGGTGGTACAAAAAGGGCTACTGATCCTATTTGGAGCGTCACTACGCATAAGATATCTAGTATAACACGATCTACGGGTAGACCTCCAATCTATAAACTGGATTCAACTGCCCCTCAGCGTGGGTTTACTAGACAACAACTACAAGTGATACCCGAGGATACTCAATTGCCACCCCATGGGCTTAACTAACACCCTTGCGTCTATTGCACTCAAGACAAGTCAACATCACATTATTTCTGACATGACCGAGATTGTTATTTTTTCTGTCTACGGTGAATTGGCGAGGATCCTTATCCGAATACTGCCAACGCATTATACAATTGCAACTCGCGCAGTGATTATTCTGTTGTTTCTTCAAAGTGATTATTAATTCAGCATCAATATCAAATTCTCGTTGTTTTTTTTGTCCTGTTGTTTGTAACCGGAGAGTTTTTAATCAATAATATCATCTATTGTGGTGTCATTATCATCGCCAATGATTTCATCATCGAAGACAATTCTTCGAAGTTGATTTATTTTTCGTACTCTGGATACTGAAAGATAGACTAAATTTGACCATTCTATGCGATTATCTACCATCCAAACAATTGTATCCGATATAGTCTATCCCTGTGAAGAATGTATCGTCGCTGCGTATCCTAGCGTCCATGGGGATTTATTAGCACGCAATGCATCTTCAACGACATTGATATCAACCAGTACAATATCATTTAATACGAGAATTTGTTTTTCACTCTGTCCTGGAACATCAACTTCGATGTTCTGTTTTCGTGTATCCGATGGCCTATAACAAAGGGGTACTGGAAGCGTTGCAAATTTTTGTTTATGCAATTCAAATAACTTCATCTGAAGTGTGTCCCTGACTATTTTTCTACTTGCAATGATTAAATCATTTGGTTTCCACATTTCCCAGAAATCATTCATGGGAGTTTCCGAAATTATTTCACGGGTTATTTCACACTGGATTCTATCCGATTGTAATCTAATTAGTTTCTTCAATTCTTTTAATTCATTATCAAGTGATCTATGATCGGTATCAATTTCTTCATAATAGTCTACAAAACCCCTTAGCCATTCATGGGGGGATGCACCAACAAATGGTGGTGGTTGCCCGTGATCACCGCACATAACGATTTTTGTATTCTTCAATAACAACCACTCAAGAAATATTTTTAAGACATCTTCGGACACTGTGTCTATTTCATCCCAAATGATAATTTCAGGAATAAATTTCTCTCCCATGCGCTCAGGAGTCCATTTATATCCCTTCCATCGGAAAAAGCTGTGATAAGTGCAAGCATTTACCCCTCTCTGTATCATTTCTCTTGCAAGTCTGTGAGTCGGTGTTAGTACAATCATGTTTGGATTGGAAACGCTAGCGTTTCTACGGAATAACTCAATTACCCGGGTTGTTTTTCCTGACCCACCACAACCGTTTAAATAAACTGTTTTATATCTACAGATTGGATCAGAAATCGGTGGTGCACTAGAAAATTCTGAACACTGATTGCTTTCTAAGTAATTATTTTCAATGGTAACATCTGCTGATGGAATATAATCATGAATCATTTCTTTCTTAATTCTCCATGATCCCCATTTCTCGTTGCCAGTAGACTTAAAATCAGCCATTTTGCTATTTATGTAAAATGAGTCAGTAGCAACTCTAACTGCGGTGGTAGGAAATCTATTGATCATTGAAAACAGATTAATAGAAGCATAACCAAGCATAGAAGCTCTCAAATGTGTGTATTGCGGATGGTATCCATCATTGTAGGTAACAATTGTACCCAATTTGGTTCCATCGGACATAAATGCGTCCTTACGATTGACATATAGGCCCTTATTCGTTAAATCCGCCATTACAAAATCGTATTCAGCGTTGTCTATAATCAATCGTGAAGAATATTTCGTATTATCATCTTTGCCACCTTGGGTAAATTTACCGATTATTCTTCGTCCAAGATTTTTTGCTTCATTGTTTCTGATTTCAAATAACTGTCTGGACCAATCCATGATTTGTTGTTCATTAAAATCAGGAAACAGTTTTCGCTCTTCGCTAATTATTTTTTCTAGATCAGGTTGTGGTAACCAGACTGATTTCTGTGCCCGATAGGATATAATTGCTTCACTGACAATTAATGATTTTAACATCTTACAATCAAGCATATACCGTAACAACACTATTGGCATCCAGTGTTTTTCAGACATGTGTTTACCAATCCAAAGATAACTACACGGATGAAGTCCTTCAGCCATTTCAAATGATACTACACAAGCGAATCCGGTTAAATCAAAATCAGGAAGTGGTCCATTAATAGCAACACGGGTCATTTCGTGTGTAGGGTGTCCAAATCGTTTGAAATATTTCTCGCATTCTCCATACCCAAGAAAACTTCCTGGATAACACGCAATCATATCAACTGAAATAACGGAATCAGAGGTGTATTTTGTGTTCCATAATTCGCCGTGGCTGTATTCAAGACAGGATAATTTGACATCTGATAAAAACTCACTTCGTGTTGGTTTCCACGCGTTTTTCTTTCTAGCAAAATGTGCTGCAATGGATGGTACTGTGAAACAGTTTGCTAATAATTGATCGTTGTCCTCCCCGTCCCCAGAAAACTCACTAGCTAGTTGTTTCATTTGATTCTGCAGTTCTTCAGTACGGTATAATTCTCCGTTGGGCCTTACAAACTGATCAAATCTGCATTCCTCGTCTGAATTACTATGAAATAGCCACGCTGACACAGGATCGTTTTTACTCAAATGGTAAATAGCATCAAATAATTTCTGCTCGGTAAAACATTCTTCAGGTCCCAACCCTGCTGGGGATAGATATTTTACGGTTCTATCCCGTGGAAATATTGTTACTGCAGATGACCACGCGTGCGCGTTATGATCAATAATTTCAATGGGAGCCCCCTGTGATTTATATTTCGATTCGTATAATACTTCTCCGGTGATTGTTCTTACCGATATTGGAAATCTTAATGATTTTTCTAATTTAGTTATATCCTGAATTGTTGCCCCATGCTCTTTTACCGTGAACTCCCACTCGGTTATTTTTTTTCGTCTTAGATCAGTTAGTTTATTTCCCCGGGACGCATTTGTGAAGTGTTCTATTATTCGTTTTGCTACACAATTTAGCCCTGTCGAATATTTCATGGGTGCTAGTTTTGAAATATCAGGTTTTTCATTGAGCGGATAGATCCCGTAAACAACTGCTGTGACAGGATAAGACCTTTCGTAGTAGGGTTTATCAATTCCAGTCAAAATTCCCGGTTTGGAATCCTGATTCACGGTGACAGTTTTTTTGCCCCTGAGAATGGGTTCAAATTTATCCCTAATAATCCATTTGCCATTCTCACGGATAATGAATTTGATTCGGAAAAAATGACTTTTTTCCCCAACACGTGAAATGATCGCTGCTGCTTTTTCATCATTCATGGTAGCGTCAACAACACCATCAATTCGAAATGTTGACCAACAATAAGATGCTCCATCACGCTTGAAGTCATTAAAACAGTCTCTGATGGGTTTATCAAGAATTTTATTCTTGGGTGTATTAGAAACTATATCAAGATTGAATTGAGCATCCTTCCATGATGATCTCATGTTTCCGTCTCTTGGACGTTTGTTACGTTTTTTGGGTCTATCGCGATTAAATCTAGGATTGATTTTCAATAATCTCTTAAACTCTTTCATGTTTCCGTCTATTGGGCGTTTGTTACGCCTTTTGGGTCTATCGATATTAAATCTAGGATTGATTTTTAATAATCTCTTAAACTCTTTCATGTTTCCGTCTCTTGGACGTTTGTTACGTTTGTTTCCGTCTATTGGACGTTTTTTGGGTCTATCGAGATTAAATCTAGGATTGATTTTTAATAATCTCTTAAACTCTTTCATGTTTCCGTCTCTTGGACGTTTTTGACGTTTTTTTGGTCTATCGAGATTAAATCTAGGATTGATTTTCAATAATCTCTTGAACTCTCTATCGGTATTGATTTTAGCATTTTTTGAAGTCAATCTCTTGAACTCCTTCATGCTATATAAAAAACAAACATTTAAATGAAAGTTTTATGTATAATGAATCACTGCAAATGGCTCATGATGGGAAATGTAACCCCGTGTAACAAATCATGCAGAAAAAATGAATACTGTAGGTATCATATGCAAAGTTTTCGACGTGGAAGTCTTGGTCCGTTACCCTGTATTCGATGTGGGGTTGGGGTCAAGGGAAGATCACAATTGTGTAGTGATTGTGGTGGTAAGCGATATAGGGAATTGAAGCGTTATTATGATAAAAGAATAAAAAATGGACAATCTATCAGAAATTATGACCCTGAAAAGGCCCTTGACCCTGACAACATCAAGGATAAAATCATAAGAACCCCGCAAGACTATATCGAAAGATTTGCCAGTGATGTAATTATTGAACCAAACACTGAATTAGACAAACAATATAATAGTATATATGAACCAAGAATTCAGACCACATCCAGTGATTACAAAATATGAAGCATCCAGTGATGGTACTGTCAGAAACCGTAGACTAAAGAAACCAGTTGGTGTTGTGAATAATCAAGGGTATTTGAAGTTTACTGTTGGCGGGGGAAAAGAAACGAAAACTTATCTCAATCATCGTTTCGTGTATGAATGTCATTATGGATTGATCGAGAATGGTTTTGTTATTTATCACAAGGATTCTAATCCAAAGAATAATTCTGTATCAAATCTGCAGGCTATCACACTGAGTGAGAATTCCAAACGAGGAAGAGCTGGCACTTGCAAAACGGTTTGGAAGAGACCTGTGACATCTTTGAATACAATAACTAATGAAGAAAAAATATTTTCATCTATGAATGAAGCCGGAAAATATTTCAATATCTGTCCGACTTCTGTACAAAAAGTTGCAGGGAGGATTTATCGATCTGCTATTTCAAAAAAGACGGGGCAAAAAGTTCAATTTAGTTATGTCTAATGCGTCATAATTTCCAATTAGAGATATGTCATTCTTATAGAATAATGAATTCTGAAAACATGAATAGCATCATAGTTGAAATAGCAAAATTGAAAAATCAGGATATCAAACTATCAGATGGGTTAAATCCTGATCAAATTGTGTCTGATTTTCAGGATATAGAATACGGGGTTAGCACTAACAAATATATGCTACCCAAGAAATATGCACTCATCAAAAAAATTCAGAATTCTATTAAGGACTCTCTTTCATTTTCCAGTGACATCAGTGTGTTCGTCCCGTTGTATACTATCGTAGAAGGAATACGAAAAGAATTAGGTAACGAATACGAATTGAAAAAAGAAGTCAACTCTAAAATTAGAAACCTACGAGCATTAATTCAAGAAAATGAACAATTTTGACTGACCGACCATTAATCATTTTTTGATTGCCCGACCATTAATCATTTTTTGATTGCCCGACCATTATCATTTTTTGATTGCCCGACCATATCATTTTTTTTAGCCGACCCTCAAGGGGTGTCAAAAATCGATGGACGATATGTCAGATTGATCAATAGAAAAGTGGGGAAACTATCAGTATTATTTATTTTATATACAATTTTGATACTTTCCCCATCGTTGATAGAAGGTGTCTCACGATGAAATAACACTTCCATGACTGTGTTAAAAATCATCCGACATGTCACTGATGTCAAAAAGGGAGTTGCACGATGGTGTTAGGTCGGATTAAAAAATTGTTTTACAATTGAAAAATTGTTTCTGATTTCAAATAATGGTCAATGAAGCATTAACAACCCGACTGGCTCTTGAGCGACTAGATGCAATTAAGAAATTTATACCAATTCGTGACTCTGTAAGAAATAAACTGCAACAACGACAGAGTTTACAAACTGATTTTGCTCTGGGGTCTGAAGAATTGTTTAAACCAGTAACCACAGCAACGAAGGGGGTAGAGCGTGCTATACTGGGAGATGATCCTGACGGTAAGAGAAAGGAAGAGGGTCTTATTTCTGTACTTGAAAAACTAGCAGCGAAAACTGAACAAACTGAACAAACTGATCCGAAAAAAACGACTGTTTCTCTGTTGAATAAATTTACTGAGCATGCTAAAATAGTAATAAAAAAACCTAGTTTATTGAAATCAAAGGATTATCAAGCCTTTGGTAATTTTGCTGCTCAAAGTTATAATTCAAAAAAAGATTTTTTAAAGGACGAGTATAAGAATGATAGAATATCAAGTAATGATTGGTTCGATAATTTGTATAAACTAAATAAAGGGATTGGTCGTTTGAATAAGGATGAGATAGGATACAAGGAATTTCAAAGGGGAATTAGTAATTATAAAAGAGAACAAATAGAAGAGCGACAACGAGAAATAGAAGAACGGCAAGAACTAAAACGTCAAACACCAACACGTAGACAAACAAGAAGACAAAAAAAAAACAACAACTACCACCTGATGATGATGATGATTTAGAAGAACGACGTCAAACACCAACACGGAGACAAAAAAAACAAGAAGAACCTAATGATGATACTCTTGATTATTTACAAACCACGGATACAGACAAACTAGATGAAGCAACTGGTTATAGCGGAAGTGGACTGCAAAATCCAAGGATTGGAAACACTTGTCCTCATAGTGTTATCTATGATATATCACGATTAGATGTTCTTGTAGGAGGATTCCGAGCTGGAAATAATTCACCGGAAATAATTAATGAAGCAGCTGATATCTGTAGACGGTTATTTGCCGGCGGTATCATGGATATCAAAATCTATCGAGATTTCATTGACGAGTTAGCAAATGGGTATCATAGCGATTAAATAACAATTGAAAACACTATTGTTTTTATAATAATGATCATCCATTACAATCATGATAAACCAACCCTCGTCTATGTAGTTAATTCACGGTTTCCAGTTTATAGAGCATACTACGGAGATGGCCTCGGCAATACCATTTTAGGATTCTTTTCAAGAATGGCCCCAAAAGTGATGCCGTTAGCTAAACAGTTATCAATGAAAGCCATTGATGTTATTCGTGATAAGGGTATTAGTACTGTTGGAGATCTTGCCGGGAAAGCGTTTTCAACTGCAAAGGATAAAATAACATCATTAGTGGGGCGAAAAGAGAAACCGTTACCGTCTACAGAAGAAATGTCTGCAAGTGTTAGTAAAATTATAAATAACGCAGTAGATGAAAAACTAGCGTCGATGGTAAATCAAGGGGACCAAAGCAATATTGCAAACATGATAGCAGGAAGTGGCCTTAAAAAACTACGTCGATGAAAATGGAAAAATCGTTTACGATTTCACTATTTAGACTCTGATAAATAGAATAAAATGTTCAAAAAATCATCTGATCCAGCATTTGATATAGACGCCCCAGTCCCCAAGAATGATTCTGTACGCGATTATCAATATTACGCCTATCATGCCATAGACTCAAATAGTCGAGCAAGAATTGATCTTCAAGTCCATGATACCAGTAAATACTTTTTGCCCTGTGAAGCATTTATTGAAGTAGAAGGAGAAATTGTAACAGCTGCTGGAGCATCGTATCCAGCTGGTACTCAAGTCGGTTTTGTCAATAATGGTATTATGGCGCTATTTGAGAGTGCTATATATCTCATTGATGGAAAAGAAATTGAGTCCATAGATCGTGATGTTGATGTGGCCACAACAATCATAGGGTTAGCGAGATATTCTGATGATTATACAAGATCGGCTGGTCCGTATATGATGTTTGCAAAAGATGGTATAAATAACGCTGGTGGAAATCCATTTGTTGTAAGACGACCAAAAAAAGTCACTGCTGCTAATGATAATGCTGATGTCGGGGCTGTAGTTATAAACAACGATCCTGATTTCAATCTAGGAGCTGCAACACGAAACGCAATGTTGCAAGGAGATCGTAAATCATTTTCATGCGCGATTCCACTGCATCACATATTTGGATTCTGTAGAAACGTCAGAAAAGTTATCTACGGGGCGAAGCATACAGTATCGCTTGTACGAAAGGGTGATGATAACGACGCAATTTGGAGGATTGCAGCAGATGCTGCAAATCCAAATGCTGATGCTGGTAAAGTCAATTTAACAAAAATATCATTGTGGATGCCAGTGTTGACTCCAGCAATCACCGCAGAAGGACGAGTACTATCATTTATGGACCAAGGAGGAAAGTCGTTGTTGAGTTGGCTAACCGTGAGTACAGATGTGAAGCAATAAAATATCAACGGGTTATTCACTTGGAACCTAGCATCAAATCAAGGCGTTTCTGCGCCACGTCATATATTTATTGCGTTACAGGATAACGCACGAGTTGGCAATCAAGAACGAAGCCATATGATATTTGATCAATTAGGTGTGAAAGACGTCTCACTGAGAATAAACGGCCAGCAGGAACCATCTGAGGATATACAACTTAATTACACAGAAAATCATATTGCACGAGTTTATCATCGTCTGTTGTCATTTATGGCACACGATCAAAATGTGGATACTGGTTTGCAAATATCACAATTGGATTTTAAAAATCTGTATCCGATCTATTACTTCTCACTGGAACATCTCGATTTGACAAGACAGTCAGTTGTTGATATACACTTTAGAGCTAATGTGACTCGTCCTGTTGGTCCTGCTGCTATTGCTGATTATAGAGCGGTTGCTGTCATTCTCAGTGATAAATCAATGCTACTCGAAGGTGTTGGTGGAAGAATGAGAGTGGTAGATGCCCCAGTAGAAAATCTTTGAACGATTTTTCTCGATTTTTCATTGAATTAGAATCAATCAATTATATATAATGTCATATAGTGTTATTAGTGTTACGTTAACTCCTGGTCAAATCAAAAAATTGCAATCAGAATCGGCTAAAAAATGTGGAACCACAATCACGTTGAAACCTAATCAAATGACTGGTGGTGAAAATAAATTCTCGCTGACAACTCGTCAGGTGAAACATTTCAATGATGCTTTCAAGGATAAAAAGGGAGTTCAGATTACTCTCTCTGCGGCTGCTATCAAAAATATGATGAAAACAGGCGGTATATTTCCATTGTTAGCTGCAATACCAGCATTGATTGCAGCAGCAGCCCCAGCGGTGGCTAAAGCAGCAGCGTTAGGAGCCGTTGGTACTGCAGCAGGAATGGCACTTAAGAAGGCAGCTGGACAAGGATATAAAAAAAAAGAGACGATCCGTTCAAGGATTGGGTCTAAGACTACCAGGAACCCCGTATTCTTGGTACAGCGGAAAAGGTCTAAGACTACCAGGAACCCCGTATTCATGGTACAGCGGGAGATCCGTTCACGGATCAGGCCTGAGAAAACCAGGAACGGTTTATTAATTCAGAAATCTTCGATGGTTCCCATGTCCAATTTTGATTTAATGGATGCTGCTAAAAAAACTAGTGATTAAAAATTTCAGAGGAGTTTTTATGAAAGATCAATTACCACATCAACCAAACAAAACTGAAACAGGTATTATTAATCTCGATAACAGCACCGGACCTGGAACTCACTGGGTTGCATACGCTATTGATCCACGTGGGATTGTCTATTTTGATTCATATGGATTAGCCCCACCAAAAGAGTTTATGCGGTATATAAAAACCCTTCCAATGAAGACTTGGTATTCTACGCTACCAACACAACAAATCAATGACCCACCAATATGCGGCAGTGAAGTATTAAATGTCCTTGACGCTATTTCTAACTCCTTGGGTAACCCAAGGGGAAAACCACCTCATATTGTCGTTAATGACTACACTAGTAATCGCTTTTTAGAGAGAGAAAGAGTTTTACAATAACATGATTGATATTTGGGGAAGATCTTTGAAACCCAAACCCGATGACACTGCAACCCCTGATTCTATCAAGGATATAACAAAAAAAATTAAAGATGAAATCGCTGAGACGTTGAACTTAACAAGTGTTGACCCGAATGAAATAGTTGTATTTCAAGACAAACAGGGTAAATTGAAATCTAGTAATATTTCTCTGGATGATATTTTAGTTAAACAACAAAACGCAATCGGGAACACCGTTGCGCTATTTTCCGATCAGGGTAAATTGAAAACCAGTAATATTTCTCTGGATGATATTTTAGTTAAACAACAAAACGCAATCGAGAACACAGTTGCGTTATTTTCCGATCAGGGTAAACTCAAACCGGGTGTACTCGTTTCGACGATTACAGATCGATTAAAAATTCTCAACGATGAGTTAAACAATTCTGTGGTTGTACTAGCAACACTTGAATCTAGAATTGAAGAACACATAAAACAGTTTATATCATTTCGTAGAAATATCATTGATAAATTTATTGGAACCCCGTTAGATAAAATTGAACTAAAACTCCCTGATATTAAAATATCCATCGATGAGACGAAAACTTTCATCGAAGACATCAAAGGAGATGCAACGAGGATGATAACAGCCATTGAAAAAACAAAAATTCCTCATGAGAAAACCAACAACTTAGTATACACGATCCAACACGGATCATTTGAGTGGACACCTACAAACAACAAATTAGATATCACTGCAACCGTTAAGGGTATTTATCGATTAACACTAGTAACACCATTATCTCAATTTAATATTTCATCGTCCAGTTCATCCGGGGTCAATAATACGATTTCAACGATCATCGACAAGAATACAACTGAAAAGTTTACAATCACATCTACTGATAAAAATTTGGTTAGGGTCTCAACAACGTGGTATGTGGAATTCGTAGCGGATTTAAGTAAATCGTAATTGAAAACGATAGCGTATTTAAAATAAAAATGATTTCATCATCGCAATATCGCTATGATCAGGTCAGAGAGTATCAAACTAGACTCAAAACCTTGTCTGAGGAATATGAATTGAAAATTAAAAAATATCGCAGGAGAATTACCGCAATTGATGTTACTGTGTACGCTGTGAGTGGTGTAATCACCGGAGCTGGTATTATACTGTCTTCAGTGACAATGATGGCCCCGATAGCTGTTCCAATTTGCATTTCTGCGGCAACAACAATCGCTGGAATAATTTCAATAATCACAAAGAAAATATCATCATGCAGCCAACGGAAACTACAAGACTACATAATTCAATTTCATGTTGTGTCCACTGCATACTCGCAATTATCCTCATTGATATCGTCATCGCTCGATGATACAATTATATCAGAGAGTGAGTTTTCAGCGATGGTAGATATATATGATTATGCGATGTCAAAATTAGAAATACATCATGAGTATAATAACAATGACAACACAGATGGAATTACTTCAACAAATAGTGGAGAACACAAATCCATTACAAACAAGCATGATCTCAATAACCTCAACGAATCCAGAATTCAGTGTGAATTTCCCCTCTCTGGTCCCAGTGAAGGAGATAGCGCTAGCAAAATTACGAGTATACCACAGTTGGCCAAATATTAGGTCAAAATCATTTGGTGGTCAACAACCCAATAATTCACTGGTATTTGCAAATAAGAATAAACCAGACGGCACCCCAGACTGGAATGTTGTTTCCATACCAACCGGATCATACCAAATTGAACAAATCAATAATGAATTCGCGCGTAGAATAAAATCGATTACTGGAGTAGAGTCAAAAATCGCTATAACAGTTCATGAACCAACACTATCATCTGCCATTGAAATAAGCACAGAAGGATATGTCGTAGATATCTATCAAAGCTCAATAAGAACCGTACTAGGATGGCCTGAATTACCACCAAGGGAGGAAACCGTTGATTTACCAGAACCTCAAAAAACCGATTATATCACAGACAGGATAAAATCTGATAATCCAGTAAAGAGTTATAGAGATTACAGTATTGATAGAATCTTTTTTGCTCTTGGCACTATAGATAAGGGAGGGAAATATCTTTTTGTTAACGAACTTAAAATCGCTGAAAATTTCACAGCAATGAATAATGATTTTTCACTGTTGTTAATACCCCTTAAATCCGGCTCTCTTACCCGAGATGAATTTATCAGTGTCGTAGAAACATGTAACAAAATTATCGACGATATGAAAAAATTTAATTCACAAATTATTCAAGAGATATTAGATGACAGTAATCCTACAACAAGAACAATTTTTGCAGGAGGCAAGGGCATCCCCGTCAAGGATATACCAACAGTCAAACTACCAGGATATAACGTACCAGAACTACAAAAATCTCTCAGTGATGCCATCGATATTGGTTTTAAAATAATTCATGATGCGTGGAAAAAAGCAACATCACCGGAAATAAAAATCCTGACCCATAATAATGACCCAGATGGTGGTGGCAGGCATATTGCTCCGTTCAATGTGAATATTTCAACGGTGATTGCGCTCAATTTAGTATGTGATGTGATCGAAGGAAGCTATCAAATAAATTTAGAACGATCAAATCAAGCTCAGCAAGGATATATTTTGTATTCATTTGCACCAACAGCTCCTCCAGGGTTTTTAATAATTGAGTCCCCGGTGAATCCAGTCTATATGCGATGTCATAATAATTCATTAACCAGAATTAATTTCAAACTCACTGACCAGTCTAATAATCTGATTGATTTACAAGAGGAGGTTTTACAAATTAGTCTGTTTGTGAAATCCTAAGGGGATTTTCGTCCCCCAGACAAGGTCTGGAACACGATATCGTATCGGACTGGATCAAATATTCGGTTAACCCATAGCAGCAGAGAGGGTGAGTGACAACGACGTTGTAGTCCCTTTTCCCAAAAATCGATGGAGGATTTCATTAATTTCATTGATTTTTTCATAATTTTTTTTTGGACCTAATCCATGATTCACACACACATTTGGGACCTGATGTCATTGACTTTTGGGTCTGATGTCATTGGTTTCATTGATTTTAAGCGTGATTTCAGTGAAAACTTGTCTAAAAATGTTGTCTGATTCGCCCCTTCTGATGCTATATATATATATATATATATATATATATATATATATATATATATATATATATATTATAGTCATGCTGTTGTTTCTTTCCGACCATTTTGTGCCATAGTTGACATTTTCTATTGAAGTAAAGTCGTGTCAATTGTACAAAATTAGTGCCATTTTTCGACTATTTTAAATTCGTGTCATTTTCTACTGGAACAAATTATTAATAATGAGATTATTATCATCTTTAATACATACATTGTAAAAGTTATTGTATCTCGATTTAAGGTTCGCAAATCCATAAGGAGTAGGGGTCCCGAGTGGCCGAGTGGTCTAAAACGTTCTCCGTTAAAGATGACTGCCATCTCATCTCTGTCTGCGTGGGTTCGAGTCTAAGATTCGGCTAATGTAGTTGTGTGAGAAAGTTTGCCAGTAGGTTGTCGTGGGTCGGTGGTTCTTTCTTAGTGTTTTCCTGGGTTCCTCCGTCCCCAATAATACTGGCTGCCATGCATAGCCTATCGTGTGCTGAAAAAGGAGTTAAACCCTACAACAACAACAACAACCATAAGTAGTACACATTCGTGCTTAGTCAGGCATACATACATACATACATACATACATACATACATACATACATACTGACCTGACAGTTATAGAGCAGAGTATGAAACTGGTTCAGATTTTGAATTGGCTGTTACTACAATTAGCCATATGTAATATGTTATCGAATACGTGTGTGACTGAAATTCGCGTTCATATCATAATGCTTGAACGTAGATGGAAACAAGCACGAGTCCTATCGGACTCCTCACAAATTCTACACTTTCTTACTATTGAAATTTTGTAAAACCCTTTAAACTATAGCACACATTATTTACATCTGACATCGGTGAACTAGTATACTCCTTTTTATAATTATCTACTCCTTCGCTACCCAATCACTAACATTATCCTATTTTCCATAATATTGTATTCTATAATTATTTCGTGCTTTCTCTGTATAATGTGCATTCTTTGTAGTCGACATTTTCTCTACGTTTTGAGAATGTTCAGCATTATCCAACCGTAACAGTTACGAAAACAATGTTCGAATAATAATTCGTCTTGTTCATTTAAGCATCCATTTGTTCTGATCACTTGTAATAGTTATTCATAGGTTTACAATAGACTTTGCCTTGAACTACTTGTCGTATGTCCAAGCTGAGAATGCTAGGAACTAATACAAATATTTATAAAGTCTTTTAACTGTGGGTAGTATATTTTATGAATAGTAATGAAGAATACACGATTCCTGCACAGTCTAGGCGGTGATACAAAGTTTGCTATGATTAAATTGGTGCCATGGAATCATAAACAATGATGTAAGAAAAAAAAAATTCATCGCACCAACAAATATATCTCGCTCAAAATGGACTAGTTCGTCTCAATACAATCGCTTAACTTCAAAATCGTCAATTTTGTCTTAATACAGATATGTATAATCACTAAACTTCAAAATCGGCTAATTCGTTTTAAAATAAATATTTATAATCACTAAACTTTAAAATAAGACAATTCATCGTAATACATTTTCTTAAACCATCAAACATCAAAATAGTACCACGTCGTCTTAATACAAATATGTTTAATCACTAAACTAAGTCCGCAAAAAAATTCGCATTTGTAATACATTGCAATATCATATAGAATTTTCAAGGTTATTTCTCTTATATTGTTTTGAGAAACAAAAGCTCTTTTATATCTGCACATGTTCGTTTTCTTCTTAATATGTGCTCTATATTCCGTTTCCCTGGGTTTACAATGAAAACTAGCTTCCGTTTTAGTGATAACACAGGCTTATAATATTACATGTGATAGCAGAATGTTCCCACAGGTTGTATCTAAACGTTGTGATTGTCAAAGGAATTGATTAAACAGAGGTACATGTATGCTTTTGGTTTTGATTGGAGAATTTCATAGTTAGCATTGGCACCTAATAGATAATGTTGTTCTAAGAATTATTAATTAGGAGTGTGGTTGACGGTTAAAATGTCTGAAATTGTGGCCCATTCGCAGTAGGTGAAATGTTTGAATTGCATCCATGCTAATACATCTAACCATTAAAATAAAACTATTATATTATAAAGTGCCAAAGGGCAGATAATTAAAGGTGTATAAACAAAGTAGTATAAACACAAAATGGCAATTTTATATGAATTGAAATGATATTAGTTGTATGTTATTCGATTTGTATCAAATATTTTATTATACATGGCACCTTATACATTATACTGGGCAGAATAAAATAATATGCATTCATTGTAAAGCTCCTTAATATGCAATATTTCTTGGTGTCAAAAGCGACATAGCCTATGTACGCTTAAATTCCGATGTTTGAGAAAATATTATGTGTGGAATTTAAGTCCCACCTCCGCCTTTACTAGATTTGCCATACTAGTTGTCCCTGTGCTTTACAGTTTTTGTGCTATTTATTAAGTGAGTACAAATTTGCTTTTACATATTTGTTTTTCACTACTACTTTGGGTATGCCTCTTTCTGTAGTTATGGGCCATTCTATTAATAAATGGATATCTTGTAATCTTTCATCTGTCACGGACTTTCGCCTTTATTTTGAGAAACGACGCTTCGGCAAAGTTGCCTGATATTTGAGGAAGAACATTTTAGAAAGTGATGAAGTTCGACATGACTTACTTTTGTTTTCTTTGTCCGGATATAGTTTTGTTTTGTTTTTGGGCGACAATGACATAGCATATGATATAATTACAAATACTTCCGATGTTTTATCTCTAATGATTTTGGGGTCAGTATGACATCGCAAGTATTTTTTTTTTCCTTAAATATACTTGCATGTTCCTTATGTTTCCTATATCTTTGAATTCTCAATTAAAACATTATATATACTTAATACGTTTTGGTACGTATTACAGCTTGTAATTAACATTGCCAACGTTAGGTGAATCAATTCTGGATCGTCATTTATTCAGTTTAACAAGATGATAATCAATATCGGTACAACCATGGCTCTTTCGTTCTACAATAATTACATTAGCAACACTGTACGCTGGAATTACAAGTCGCCTAGTTTATCGAACTATCAGCACATAAATCTACCAGTTTGCAATTTCGGCTTGCTTCTATTGATTCTATATGTTTGAACATTCTTTGCAAATTCAATTTTGCGTGTTGTTATGTCATGTCATCTGGCGCGTTCGTAGTAGTTTTCATGTTCACGCTATATCACTTGACTCACATTATTAAGGTCATGCATTACATAAACACGACGTGCTATTATTACAAGATACCAAGTTGATACTTCTCGCTGACTCAGTTATCAAGTAAATAATAGTTCACTCGACTCTATTATTACAAGTTTATGAAGTGGTTACATCTACGTGAATCTACCAGTTATGACGTTTTTTACAGGTCACTTGAATATTATGAAAAAATTAGAATGTAGATACTTACCCTTGGCTCATTTACCACAAGTTATCTCAAGACAATTATTTCAAAATATCAATGAGATACTTCCACTTGACTCTACCAACTATCATGTTGACCTTAGTATCACACGTTATCAAGTGGATACATCCACTTGACACAACCTGTTATCAAGCGAATCACTTGACTATTATTACATGTAATAAATGCATACTTTCACTTTACTTAACTAGTTATCAAGTGCACTATTTTCTACAAATTACCAAGCGGATACTTCCACTTTACTCTACCAGTTATCATTTTGAATATGTTATTACTTATAATAATAATAATAATAATAATAATAATAATAATAATAATAATAATAATAATAATAATAATAACGATTGATTTTATAGCTCCTAATGTTTAAAAGCTCTAAACGCTATACAACACCTAAAATAGAATGATTAAAAAAAACCCACAAAGCAGGCACCATGAAACTAGTGAATATACAAATATGCTGAAAACACAAGACAGGAAACTCTAGGTCTTTACGTTTGTTCCTGTAATCAAAACAGATGAATTTTAAGTGCACTCCTGAAAGGAATCTATGTGCATGTGTGCCTGATTTGCATGGCAAATACCAAATAGTCTGGTCCCTGTTATGCACAATAAATATGCCAACACGACTTCGCTTTCATATTGAGAATAAATAGCACACGACCGTCAGAGAGGGAGCCCAAATATCCCGCCAGTGTGTACATATAGGTGAAGCCAGATAGACATGCGGAACGGGGTCTGCCACCACAACTCACCAGAGTGCACTAACTGCGTCTCACTCCATACCGAATGATAGCCAGCGTAGGGGCTAATAGCAGTGGGGAGGTGTGCTCTGATTGTGACACCCAAATGAAGACTCGAGCAGCTGCGTCCCTAACATTTTGAAATCTCTGAAGCAGACATCAAAACAAGCCAGACAGAATATTGCGTGGCAATAGTCCAGTCTTGAAAGTACTAATAAACACTCAAACTTCATAGTGACATCAACTTAAACCATGTTTACGAATGGAGCTAATGCGCCACAGCCCAAGACATGCAGACTTGCATATGTTTATGACATGTTGGGGCAAAGAGGGAGCACCTTCAGAACAACACATTTGTCCCGCATCGACCTTGCGAACCCATCTCACCATTTTAAATAAAGGATGAGAATGTTAAACCCTTTGTGTTGTAACCAGAATGGCCTCAGTTGTATAATAAGTCATCCGCAGCTTTTTATATGTCTTCCATGATTCCACATTATAAATGCGACTCTCTACTCCTTGGATGGTAGCATCAACTTCAGTTGGGTGGCTAGATTTGTATCTTTGTGTGTCATCAGCATGCAATTCGACTTAAATGTACCAGTCATCACGATATATCTAGATCACGTGACAAATAATACAAGTTATCAGGTGGACACTTCCAATTGACTCGATTATTAAGTTATCAAGTAAACACTTGCAGCTGATTATATTCTTACATGTAATTAAATTGGAGATTTTCACTTGAATCTACCAGTTATCGAGTTCGTTATAATACACTTAAATAGTATTGCATGCTATCATGTGGATGCATCAACTTGACTTTATTATTTACATGATATTTAAGATGTTTGCCACAATGACGTATGAAATATGTAAACCATATAACATTTCACTTTGACTCTCACAAAACAGAAATGTAGCTTTATATCCCTCTTTTTAATTTCAGTATGGTTCCACATAGAAAAGCCTAAAATGGGATACATATGGTAGAATATGACTACTGCATGCACAATAACGGCCCTGTGACGAAATGCTTCAAAACAGGGTACAGCGGGTGAAGGACACTAGGAGTTTCAGGCATATAGGAACTTCCTCAGCTCAATCTCCTGGCACTTGTTCATCCGTTGATGCTGAGTAGATACAACAAAATTACAAGAGAAGTAACTGACACCATCGAGGCCCACGTAAATGACTGATTGCCTAACATTTTCAGCACCCTGCAACATATACACCAACCAGCTGCATGTCCGTCACCTGCTGCATCGACGTCACTGCAGCGTAATCATGACGAGGTGATGGACCAATCCGAAAAGATGGCAACTTTAGCGTTAATCGGAGATACACTGAGAAGTTCACGAATTTTTTCATCTCATCCTGTATAGGGAAAATCCAAGAACAGGTCCCAAACTACCTACATTAACAGACCGTGAGTAAAGTCTATGTTTTATCTTGCATTTCGAGGGTAGGGGAAATTACCGGTAAAGAGCATGGCTGCAGCCATTCAAATGTATTTCAGTTCTATCAGGTTCGGATCAGTGACGATGTTCTAGTTGTCCCGTTTACACCTAACAAACACTCCAAGGAAACCCCTACTTCGCAAAACCCCTACTGCCCTTAAACTTAGAAGTGGTCTGTCCACTCGCTGAGTCAATATTGATAAATGCTGTGTTGTAAGAATTGACGAAACGTCCCTACCTTTGGGGTTTTGCCAATAACTAGGATATACTTCACCAAAGCCCTACACAAATCTCTCCTGAAATGTGGTGTTGATCCTCAATTATTCAAGACTCTATGCTTTAGGATTGGGGCATCCACTGAGGGTGCTAAGCAGGATCTCTAAGACACAATCATGTGTCGATGGAGGTCCAATGTCTATAAAAAATATATACGCCTGAGCGACATAATTTTCATTAGCAATTTAATTCTGACTTCCGTTGATGTACACGTCATCATATCACTTCCCACTGCCCTGTTCTGCTTTCCAAATATTCTTTTTGCAGGTCGCGTGGGTGCACAGACCGATACAACAGTCTACATCATATGGGCACTGCTCTTGATATGGGTACATTTAAGAGCATTATCCGATTGTTATGCTTTCTTTTGCTTCCATGAGTGCGTGATAGCTGCATGTATTGCAACCCTTCCTCCCGATACCGTTTTTTGTTATATTACACAGAGGGCGCTTCATATGTTTGTCTCTCTCTGCCTGATGCCGGACGAAGCCAAACACTTCAAGCACTTGAGCATCATTCTGAACGTAAAGTAAGGCTAAATAATATATGCAGTGTGCATGGAAAAGCTATAACATTATATCCGTAACTTTCCTATGAATTGATATATATATATATATATATATATATATATATATATATATATATATATATATATATATATATATATATATACTGGAGTCACTACCTGTGACATGCATCGACAATCATTGAATATGTTGTTATTTCTGCCCTAATGCTCAACTATAACAATGCTCACCTTGCAGAGTCATTCTTGATTCAAGTATATGTCACAAGGGTTATACACAAACACCCAACCATAAACTGAATGTAATAGTACTCACTGATAAAAGTGTCATAATTGTGATGTGCATAAAGTATAATGTTTGTTATTGATGCATTATTCTGTTGGTGTGGCCAGTTATGTTTGGTTCATGTATCGTTGAGCCCCCTGCGGGTTCGGGGTTGTAGAATAGGCCCGACGTGCCTCGCCACGTGTCGTAAAAGGCGACTAAGTAGAGGCAACCTGTTTGCCGTGGGTTGCGTCCCGTGTCGGGGGAGGAAAGGATCCTGGTAGTTGCAACACACTACTTTGGCCTCTACTTCTCTTAGACGGGTGGTCGAGATGGGCCCGGTCTCGACAAATCGGCTGGTCACGCCGAGCCCTAGGAAGTCTTTACTAACTCTCTCACCTCCTTTTACTTTCTCCTTGTATCTCCTTTGATACCACCGTTGCCCCTATATTGTACTATTATATCTTTCCCTTTTCCAAATCTTAGAAGACTTCCTAGAAGGCGGTGGCTCAACGGGTCAATCGGGGGGTAATTTTACTGACCTTAGAAATTAGCGACTTCAGGGTCATCCAAAGGTAATTTGATCAACTGAGTATGGCATTTGTATATCCTTGGCACTTTAAAAGTGTCCCCTTGTTGGGCTCCTTGGTGGGTGGGGAGCACGGGTGCTGAATTTTAAAATCAAGCCATCATGGGAAAAAAATCCAATAAACGTACCAAACCACTGTCTGACTCTGATGAAGAACCACGTGGCGTGGAATCATTTCCACGCTTCATGGTTATTCAATCAAAAGATGATGCTAAACCGCTTTCAGGTTTATCTCTATTTATTATCGAGAAAACCATTACGGGATCGATTGGCACACCAAAAAGTGTGAACAAACTGAAATCGGGTTGCCTTCTTGTAGAATGTGATCGAAAGGGGCAAACAGACAATATCATGAAAATGAAAAGATTCTTTGATATTCCAGTGACCTCATTCGCCCACACAACACTGAATTCGTCGAAAGGCGTAATACGATGTCGTGACTTGGATGGAGTCACCGACGTAGATATCATCGAAGGGATGAAACATAAAGGTGTCACTGCAGTGCGAAAAATACGTATTAAACGTAATAACACCCTGCAGGACACCAATACATTTGTACTCACATTTAATAAACCGACAGTGCCCAAAGTGGTCAGGGTTGGGTTTTTACAAGTAAAGGTCGAGATCTACATTCCAAACCCCCTTCGATGCTATAAATGTCAAAAATACGGCCATCACGAGGATCGATGTTCTAGAGCCAAGGTATGTGGCCGATGCGGAGACCACTCTCATCAGGAAGCTGATTGTAGAGCAACTCCGCATTGTGTCAACTGTGGTAAGGAACATCACGCCAGTTCCAAAGATTGTGATACATGGAAACAGGAGAAGGAAATTCAGAGGGTAAAGTTTACCTCGAACATTCCCTACCCAGAGGCCAGAAAACTTGTCCAGGCGAAAACATCCCTTCCTGGCCCATCCTTCTACACAGTCGTAAAACACAATCCAAAAAGCACGAAGGACGCTCAAACACAGACGGATCAGCCCGATTCAACCACAAGTACCAATATCCCTATTTATAAGCCACAGAAAAGCACAACATCAACTCAGACAACATCTAATAACAAACCACCAACAAAATCACTAAGACAGAAACATAAAGCACAAACAAATACACCGCAAAAGGGGTCAGATGACCCCATTAAGCTGTACAACAGGTTTGGAGACTTTGAGAGCATGGATGCAGAAGAAACTGCTCCATGTACTCAAAGTAGCTCCAAACCTAATAAAACTAAATATACTCCCGTACTTCCTCCAGACAAATAACAACACATACTTCCTCCGCGAATAGTCTAACCTAACTCCAGAATCTCCAGCATAACATTATAATGAAGAACACCATCATACAATGGAATTGTCGAGGACTTAAAGCAAACTACAATGATATTCTTCTGCTTTTAAATGAACACGATCCTGCTGTACTATGTTTACAGGAAACATTCCTGAAAGAGACAGATAAAATTACTTTTAAAACCTTTTCCCTGTTTAATGCGTACTTTCAAAACGCAGACAGGGCCCCAGGAGGAGTCTCTATTGTTGTGAACAATAGAGCCCCTCACAGTCATTCCTTTAAACACAAATTTACAAGCCATTGCTGTAAGTGTCACTCTACATCGAGTGATCACTTTTTGTTCCATTTACTTACCACCAAACACCAATCTAGTACAAAAGGAATTGGACAATCTTGTTGAACAACTTCCCGTGCCCTTCGTTTTACTCGGGGATTTTAATGCCCATAACATATTATGGGGATCAAATCACATAAACGACAGAGGCCAAAAAGTAGAAGATTTCATTTCTAGACACGATCTGTGTCAATATAACACCAACTCACCAACATATTTACACCCAGGAACGGGTACGTACACATGCATAGATTTGACAATTTGCTCTCCCTCGCTGCTTTTGGACTATGAATGGAAGGTCGCTGATGACCTTCACAGCAGTGATCACTTTCCAATCACTCTTGAAAATAACTCCAAAATTGATGACGCAATTCCACAATGGAATATAAAGAAAGCCGACTGGGCTATGTTTGAAACACTATGTAAAACTAGACTAAATAATGATACAATATTAAACGCTATTAATCCTATACAGCATTTTACTTCCGCTTTAATTTCAATTGCAGATGAATCTATTCCTAAGACCTCAACGAACAGTAAGAGATCGCAAAAACCTTGGGTAACCAAGGAATGCAAACAAGCCATTAGACAACGCCGAGAAACATTAAAAACTTTCAACAATCGTCCAACGCCCGAAAATTTAAATAAATATCGTATTGCCCGGGCTAAAACTCGACGCACAATCAAAGAATGTAAACGTGCATCCTGGAAGAAATATATTTCTTCTTTAAACTCTCGTTCCTCAATGAAACAAGTTTGGGATACTATTCGAAAAACAAATGGAAAGAGGAAACAATTCTATTCGACATCTAAAAATAAATAATAGCAATTTCAGTTCGAAACGTGACATAGCAAATATTCTTGCCAATGGTTTTTCGAAAAACTCATCATCATCTAATTATTCAGATGCCTTTAGAAGTTTAAAATCTCAAAAAGAAAAGTCACGTTTAAAATTTACATCGAACAACACTGAAAATTATAACCAGCTGTTTTATTTATTGGAGCTTAGGCAGGCATTAGACAAGGCCCATGATACATCCGCTGGGTCTGACGAAGTACATTACCAGTTCTTGAAACACCTCCCCGAATCTTCTCTCACATTATTTCTTAAAATCTTTAATGATTTATGGATTGCTGGTAGTGTACCTAAGAGCTGGAAAGAAGCAACAGTGATACAGATTCCCAAACCAAACCAAGATAACGAAGATCCTAACAGCTATCGGCCTATTGCATTGACAAGCTGCATATGCAAAACAATGGAACGAATGATTAATTCTCGGCTTGTATGGTACTTGGAAAGTAATAATTTCATTTCTCCTTTCCAAAGTGGCTTCCGTTCTGGTTGTAGTACTAACGATCATCTGGTTAGACTGGAAACATTTATTCGCGATGCATTTATCAAGAAGGAACATTTACTAGCAGTCATTTTTGATTTAGAAAAGGTCTATGATACAACATGGAAGCACGGATACTAAATGACCTGCACGATCTAGGTCTAAAAGGCCGTCTGCCCGTTTTCATCTCCAGTTTTCTCTCCGACAGAGAATTCAAAGTACGCGTCGGCTCTACCCTCTCCGATATGCACCAGCAAGAGATGGGTGTGCCCCAGGGCAGTATTTTATCTGTGACGCTATTTAATATCAAAATCAATAGCATCACCAAGTGCTTAACTCCCGGTGTGGACTGCTCTTTATATGTAGACGATTTTTTAATTTGTTATCGATCAAAGCACATGCATACAATTGAAAGGCAACTTCAACAAAATATCAATAAGATCCACCATTGGGCCAGTAATAATGGTTTTAAATTTTCTGAATCGAAAACAGTATGCATGCATTTTTGTCAATTGCGAAGACATCATGATGACCCTAAACTCACGCTGGACGGAACACTTATTCCAGTTGTTGAGGAAACAAAGTTTTGGGTATTATCTTCGACAGAAAACTGACTTTTATACCACACATCAAGAATTAAAAAGCTAAATGTTTAAAAACTTTAAATTTACTAAAAGTAATTGCGCACACTGACTGGGGTGCTGATAAAAAAGTCCTCCTCAATTTGTATAGAAGATTTATCCGTTCTATACTAGACTATGGATGCATTGTTTATGGTTCAGCTAGGAAGTCTTATTTGAAAATGCTTGACCAAATTCATCATCAGGGAATAAGACTTGCTCTAGGAGCATTCAAGGCATCTCCATGCGAAAGCCTTCTCGCGGAATCGAATGAACCACCTTTATCGCACCGCAGAGAAATGCTTTCTATACAGTACGCTCTTAGGTTAAGATCAAACCCTCTGAACCCTACTTTTTCGGCTGTTTTTCAACCAAAATACAAAACTTTATACGAAAACAAGCCAAATGCCATACCTTCATTTGGCATCCGAATATCATCCCATTTTGACACTATCAAAATTAATCTTCCTACAGTTCAGAACACGTTTGTCTCGGAAACACCACCTTGGCTCCTTAAGCAACCCAAAGTGATTTTTACGTTGCACGATGGGAGAAAATCTGAGACAAATCCTGCCGTTTTCCAGAACTCTTATAATGAACTCCTCAACGATTTTAAAAACTACACCAAATTTTTTACTGATGGATCAAAAGTTGATAACAAGGCTGCTACAGCCTTCGTTAGTGGCAAGCATATAACCAAAGTGCGCTTGCCAAACGATGCGTCCATTTTTTCAGCGGAAATCAGAGCAATAGGCCTTGCTCTGAAATTTATTGAACAAAAGCGCATTTTAAATAGCATTATTTTCTGTGACTCTCTGTCAGTACTTCAGTCGCTACACCATAGAAAACTGGATAATCCATTACTAGTCGATATCCTCGTCAAAAACTCGGAGCTTAGTAAGTCCTACAACATAGTATACTGTTGGCTACCTAGCCATATTGGTATTAGAGGTAATGAAGAAGCAGACCGGGCTGCTAAGATGGCTCTATCCCAAGAACCATCGGATTTTAAATTACCTTATACTGATTTTAAACCTTGTATCAAAGGGTACCTACGTAAGAAGTGGCAGGCGTCATGGGATGATGCAGTCAATAACAAACTTCATGCCATCAAGCCAACCCTGGGAGAATGGACTCCTTCCTACAGAACTATCCGTAGGGAGGAGGTTGTCATTGCAAAAATCAGAATCGGTCATACATACATTACATACTCCCACATACTGAAAGGTGAAGATCCACCAGAGTGCGTTTCTTGCAATGAGCCATTCACTGTTAAACACTTTATGACCGAGTTTTCCGACCTGCAACCTACGCGTGCTAAATACTATAATGTACATGACATGAAGGAACTGTTTGATACAATACAAATCACTTGTATTTTAGATTTCCTAAAGGAAGCAAATCTCTATTTTAAACTATAACTTGCATGCAATCACCAAGAATATTTTTATCTAATGCAAAAATCACCTCTTATTTACAACATCTTATCATCAACATACACCATTTACATCTCCCGTTGATTGGGAAGCTTCATATTTTCCTGTCACCAACATCTTACCATTTTATATTTAACTATTATGTTATTTTATATCGCTGGTCGATGTTAAACCTTTCTTATTTTTGAACATCTAACCAATTGTATGGCGCTAAATAGCCTAAAAGTGCTGGTGCGCCGTTAAAATTCAAGCAAACAAACAATCATGTATCGTTGACAAACATTTCCTTATTAAACCATTTTTGAATAAAAACAATCTACTACATATGACATAGTAATGGACGATGAATTACAATTATCTGACTTCATTTCTCTCTTTCTACCTCTATATTTCTCTTTCTTTTCATATATAAAACTGATGTTTTTTTTAAATTGTTTTCTAAGCTACCATATTTGAATATTAATTAGAACGACTACTTCAAGGATTTAAAGCCTAACGAAGTTTCTGAGATTAATGTCTATTATCTATGGTGTAAGGTTTCTTCCTTTAATGAAAGTTAGTATTATGTCACTTATCCTCTTTACATAATTAGTATAGTTTAAAATCATGATCGACATAAAGCCATCATCAATATCAGTACATTGTGCAATGCGAGTACATATCCAACCTAAACTTTAAAAAAAATTTCTCTAACGATAAGTGGATAACAGGATGATGCCATGAGTCGGCTATCTGTATTAGTTGTTATTTCATCATAGAATGGGCGATGAAGGCCTACATGTTTCCAAGTGTAGTGTCTTAGTGGTGCAAATTGCGTAGTTAAACTGAATATATCTTTCTTCTTCCAGCTGCTACTGTTTGATTTGTATATGTAATATTCATGATTCTTTTCAGATTGTACCCATTTGTTGAGTTAATTACAGACGAAAAAGTGTGCCGATTCTGGATATCTCCGGATGTATCCAATGCGTGTATTTCATGTACTATTTTAACCATATATTCCTGTGTTCATTCAATCCGGGTATGCGAAGTGACATAATACCAAATATGATCACAAGAAATGTGATAAGTGTCAATGCATATATATATATATATATATATATATATATATATATATATATATATATATATATATCACTGGAGCAAATGCACTCCAAGAACTCAGATACTGCTATTTCTTCTCTTTAAATGCAGTCTTTCCAAATTGTAATTTACAGAATCATGAAAATGAAGGGAAGAAACAATGATATGCTAATGCCATCTACATTATTCATTCTCTTTCACTTTGTTATCTCGTCGTTCTTTGTCTCGTTAATGTTTCTCTTTAGACACTGCATCTCACATTTGCTGGTAACTTGCTTGGTTTATAGTCAATAGCGTCTAGCCGACAGGCATTACCTGGTCAAGTCTCTAGTTTATGAATATGCAGCTTCCATTTGATCACACTTGCAAAGAGTAATCAATGTTCTTTTGATTAAAGCTAAGCTGTAAGGAATCCATGGGTCAGCATCCTACGGCACGCTTCCTAGACTTGACACGCAGAGCGATTTTCAATGACACTCGGAAGACCCCCTAAAAAGGTAATAAGTGGAACAGATTTTGCTGAATGTAAGTCCAAACAACATCCATCAGAACAATGCCATCTGCGTGCACTGGACTGCGCCATAAGATTTTCTTAATATTTCTTTAATTATCTAGGTGTCGCCATATGTCCACTTTCACTGGCCAATAGCAGGCTATATTAATATGACGCCGAAGGCACAACACCAGTCACTACCTGCTTCTGCTACTGTTCGATGCGGCCAACGTGTTAAACATTTATAATTTTATTGCCATTTCTTATGTTTTGGTAAGGAACATTTTTTATTGGTTTTAAAATTAAATAAACTGACGATTTTCTTAAATTTACTATAATTGCAACATATTTGTATTTATTTTTACAACTTTTTACAGGTGCAAAAAACCAAAACGATAATATAAGTAATTCAGTGACCCTAAAATGGCCGAAAAAGTAAAAACTGGATCAATGCGCATTTCAAGAAAATTCGACAAACAAATATGGATTTATACAACAAAAGCATCGTGCTCTGTGTGTTCTATGATGTGAGAGTGTTGTGTGTCGTACGTATAGTGTATAAAGACGCTATGAAACCAAACTTCAATCCATGTTTAAAACCTCTGAAGAGAAAAGTGAAACCATCAAAAGGGTTATTTCTGGTTTAAAAAAACAAACTGGTATTTTGAATCAAACCTTTAGAATGAAGAATAAAGCTAATTAATGTAGTTACAAAATTGCTGAGTGTGCGGCATTGATAGGCATTTTTTTACAGATGGAGAGTACATCAAAATGCAGTGCTGAAAATCTGTTCAGTGAGTTACCAAATAAAGAAACTATCCTGTCTCGGATTCGAGAAATACCAGCTTCTGGAAGATCAATTGTGAGGGGTATAATTGATTTGTCTGAATATTGAACAGACAAACAAACGACTGGATTAAATCAAGCTATTGTGTTTAGTGTCGCTCTTGATGAAAGCGTTTAATTCAATGACTTATAACGCCTAGCTGTTGTCGCACGATATTGTGGAAATAATCATATTTGTAAAGAGTTTTGTTGCTTGTAAGTTCTTCATAATACAACCAAGGCAGAGGACATTCTAGCTGCATTCGTAAGCTATTTCAAAAATCATCACATCGAGTTGAATAAATTATTCTGTGTAACAACTGACGGTGCTGCTGCAATAGTTGGCTAACTGAAAGGATTTGTCAAACTTCTTGAGAATCACTTTGGACGTCGACTTTAAAACTTCCATTCTATTATACACCAGGACGGTTTGTGTGCAAATATGTCATCATTGGACTTGCACTCTGTGATGGTGGCAACTGTTGATAAGATCGTCAACGTTATAGTTTCCGGCTCTTCATTGATTAACGGGCAATGCAAGTCTCTTCTACGATAAATGTGGCATCACGCCATACTAGACATTATAACACTCTTAGAGAAAAATGTACCGGTACATTTGCCATGGCTTTCGAGACGATACAGTTTTCCAACATGATCAAGAGAGATTAATTTTACCCGAAATAAATGCAAGAAGAAACATACGACTTTCGAACGAATTTCCCCGTGATAACAAATAAAAATATCTCAGGTACATTTTCTTAAATGAAATTAATCGATGTCTGCTTCCAGACTAAATAAGTGACTACATAGAGTGTGCAGTTACACAAAGACAAATATCGGAATTTTATATAATTCCTTTACACCTATAATTCAATAGTAATTTGCTGATTTAATTATGGATACTATTAGCTAAGAATAGATCTTTACCATTTCACCAAACCTTAAGCGAATTGAAGCATTCAATTTAAGTAATATCTTTTCTAAAACGCTCGGGTCCATTTCCTCGATGACTTTTATTGTTCACGTGAAGTCATACATTTCTGGGTTGAGAGCGGTATCATATGATATGCGTGTCACACACCGATACTATTATCTGAAGTATGGTTAAATTGGTGGAAAACAATATAATCAGTACATTTAGACCTTTTGAATCGCAACTATCAAATTATCGAATGAGCCATGTTATTCTGTCTCTTTTAACAACTCAAACATGATGCCGTTATTAATTGTAAATGTCTTAATTGTCTATCTTAATGAAGTCATAATACTTATATGTATTCCATTCTGTACATCACATTATCTCCTAACAGGGTTCTTTAGTACTATGAAAACGTCACTTCCATGGAATCTAGAAGATAACGTTTCGACACAATATACATATACATTAAGATTATACGTTTTAATTGCTGTATTATTTAAGTGTTTCATACAAATATATTGACGGAATGACAGCTATAACATGGTGCTAGGTTATTGGATACAACAGGCGACTTGTATATTGACCACTTGGAATATTGATCTATTCAATTCTCTCCAAATTTCTGTTTTTAGTTGAATAACAAATTGACAGAAAAAATATATAAAACCACTACTACTGATACTACTACGATTACTAGTAGAGCCACTGTTATTATGAACGGTAATTATTACGGTATTATTATTCTGGTATAATCATCATAATCATCATCCTTTCCACATTTCTTAAACACTAGTATGCAAAATATTTCATCAATTAGTACTTTTAATTTAAAATCTTATACCAGCCAGCATAGGTATTACCCTGAACAATAATATTTCTCATTCAAAATTTCTTTCTGGAAACAAGCCAAAACATTTCAGATTCGTTATATCACAATCGAGTTTTGTTATTTCGATGCGCTACATCAATAAATATTATGAAAGGTATATCTTGGAAATAAATTAATGTTCCCATTGAC
Organism: Unio delphinus; assembly: GCA_029339505.1. Lineage (NCBI taxonomy): Eukaryota > Metazoa > Mollusca > Bivalvia > Unionida > Unionidae > Unio > Unio delphinus. Next base: position 698,764 of record JAQISU010000197.1, on the reverse strand, counting down.
ATACAGACAGACAGGGAGACACATAGAGAGGCAGAGAGATATATATATATGCTTCAAAAGGTATGTATATGTATATGTATATATATATATATATATATATATATATATATATATATGTGTGTGTTTGTGTGTGTGTGTTTGTGTGTGTGTGTGAGTGTGTGTGTGTGTGTGTGTGTGAGAGAGAGAGAGAGAGAGAGAGAGAGAGAGAGAGAGAGAGAGAGAGAGAGAGAGAGAGAGAGAGAGAGAGAGAGAATTCAAATGTTAAAGGAAAGATGCTGCTGCTGGTATTAAATGTAATTTACAAGACATCAGGAATCTTGGAATCGTGGATTTAATTGTCATGTTTTTCAAATACGCGGTAAAGTGTTATTCCGATCACCACTAATCAGTTTATTATTGTATTGATTAGTATACTGTAGGTATTATCTTTCTGTTATAAATAATATGAATATATTTAGAAACGTTGTTGTATGAGCGAAATGTTGAATTTGGGGCATTCATTATTAAGAATTCTTTTTTCTTCAAAGTTGCAACCAAGAGTTTTCTCTTTTAATGGTAGGCACGGAAATTTATTAAAGTGACGCCATGCTTATTTAAACAGAGTGCTGCGTACCATGGATTGTCATCTAGAGATATTTTGTCCATTGGTAATAATAGGATGCAACGATTGAGATACTAATGTTGTTAAACTGTTCCGATTAACACATTAAACATATTGTCAACTTAGCTCATGTGAACTTTTTGGGATAGTATAAAATTCACCCCATCTGTAAAAATATGCTCCAGACAAACGGAGTCGGATGCCCCAGATAAAACTTCACCATTGTGTTCGGATTTAAGTAGACCATAAGAATTGATTTGGTACATTTACTTACGGTAGGTCAATCGGCATGTTCGTTGTGAATGTAAACACTTACCTCAAGCTGAAAAGGAAATACAACATGTCATTAATGCATTGTCATTATCCATATGCTAAAGCCTATTTTATCAGAGATCGAAATCACAATACAATATAAGGATGATAATAGATAGTACTAATAACTTGGTAATAAATCGTTGAATATAACAACTTTATATTTCGTGTTAGTTTATAACATTAGAGATATTGTACTCAGGAGCCCATATTTTTTTTACCCCAAACAGTCTGATCATCTAGTCATTTGGATCATATTACGTGTTTAATTTATATACGAGTTATTTTTAGACTTACAATGCTATTATTGCAATTATACAAATTGGGTGTCGTCTACCTGACTACTGCTTCATATATACAGCTGAACTTGGGCCATCTTAGAAGCACTAAAATGGATTGGGAAAAACAAACCAAACAAGACAGTTATAATAAGTGATTCGCTTAGTGTCATAACCGCAATCCAAAATAAGACCACTAAATCAAGAGAGAATTTCCTAAACCAAAAACCAACGCAATAATGAAACAAATAAATATAAACAAATTAAGCATATAATACATGTGGATTCCATCCCACATCAATATCCAAGGAAATGAATTAGCAGACCAGATAGCTAAAGAAACACTAAATAAGCCAAATTACATGCCACTCGAATATTGTCAACATGAAATATACAGCCTAATCAATAAATGGCAAACAGATTGGAATCAAAATCACAAAGAGAGAAAATTATGTAATACCATCAAGGAAGTCAATAGAAATAGAAAACCACCTAGGTGCACAGGCTATGACCAAACTCTAAAAATCTCTTAAGGAAAACTAAATGAGCAAACAGCTTCGGAAAATACATAGCACCCTTCCCACCTAACATAAATTGCTACAATTGTAACACCCCAGAGGATTTACTCCACATATTTAATGATTGTAGAATAACCAAGAAGGAACGGAACAAATTCAGATCCGAACAACAAATCATAGCCGCCCCATATACATACCCAGAAATGATTCATTTAACAAATATCAGCCCCCAAACAACATTCTAAAATATAATTGAATTTTTTAAAAACAATAGGGCTACTAGAGAAAATTTAGAAAATAGGAAAATAAAGAACATAATAGCGAGAAAAAAAAAATTAGCAAGAAGCCTATTACTAGCTCACACCAAAAGTAATCATCAAAAATGAAAGCCTCTTTAAGGAATGGAAGCACCACCAGGAATGAGCAGGTAGATCTTAACCGTCCTTGGAACCCAGATACACTACGGTGGGCATGAGATCACTAAGGCTCATACACTAAGCAACCAAACCGAAAAATAAAGACGCGAGTAACACTAGAAACAAACTAGAGAACCTGGAAAAATTACTCAAAGCCGTCTGAGTAATCAAATCACTTTGAAAATAATAATGTCAGCAAAGTAGATGGAAGATAAAGTAATAAGGGTACAGAAACCACAACGAATATATAATAAAGACAATTAGGGAATAGAAAACACCATGTTAAAGGCAACAAATACAAAAACAAATAATAACAAATAAGTTTTAAAATTAAAAATACTGCATCATAAAATACGTATAGGAACCTACCCTCACTACTATTACCTTCTCTAACTTTCCTTTATATACAGCCTCATTGACAGTAAATACTAATTACCAAATACATATCAAGTTCTAAAGTCAGAAAGCCAAAAATTAAATATAAATAGATGGTCTGATATTATACTAACTTAAAATTCTGTCCTGATATTATTCTCCCAATTTAGACAGTATGGGGTAGTCTAAAAGAACAAGAATGCCAAGCACGGCAGAACAAGGCTGCACTTAAATTTTATCTAACTTTAGGCATATAGACCCTCAACTTAACTATAAGGGCAGGGGCGTATGGGGCTGTAGATTATATTTACCCAAAACAGCACAGAGTTCATCCAATTTATGGGGGGGGGGGGGATTTGGATAAATGGACATCACCGCTGGACCAAAATCGGAAAAAAGATCAGGCGAAAAACAACTTCAAAGAACCCGAGGCAAAGGAAAATGATGGCTGGTCCGAGGGAACAACCATATGCTGGGACACCATGAGAACAAGTTGGCAGCCTGACATTAGAGGTTACTCAAAAAGACAAGAAAAAGCAACACAGAAAATAATCCGATTACTTTCATTGCCTGGTTAACAGGGTCCTCATCTGGTACGATAGCCATTTTCGAACAATCTATTTCACGAAACCTGACTTGATCATTTTTAATGCACACCGTTCACAATTAACAAGCTATTTTTTTACCAAACAGTGACTATACTTAATTATTTCTCATAAACATCTTTTATTCAATCCTGTTAGGGACTTAATACATGTAAACTTTGTACCAGAAATATTGGAAAGTTAAGATAGTTATACAAATTTTACGACTTCATTGATTTGATTAAATTACATAGGTGGCTCGCACATTATTGGTATTTTCCTGTCCATTAGTAATAAATGGACCATATTTAAATTAAGCAAGGAATCACGATGTTGCAGGCTGTAGGACATCCTTGGACGTAATGGTACTTCTCTTGTATTGCCACACCTCGCATAGCTCCAAAATGGCGGAGATGTGAAACTAATTTCCAATACCTCCACTTGTGCCATTGCACACCATTAACACACATAATAGGTTGTTAGGGTTGGGTGTGTGTTGTGTCTATTCCCACCCACCCATGGTCATCCATTCGACCAAACTAAATTGTAATCATTGAGTGCATACATGCCTGGGGGAAGCGGAAATTAAATATCCATATTTGCTGGAAACTTAAAACAGTACTACATGCCCCTAGTGGGCGATATAGCAATGTACTTCAAATTCCTCATCATCAACTGCAATTGTTGTCATGAAGTATCCTATGATAGATTGTTGAAGACAATACATTTTCGACACAAGTACACATGGTATAACTATACAACCATGCGATATTTTACATTGAAACTGACTAGACAATTAGTATGGCTCCAGTATAACATCTTTATAAGGTACATGAACTATTTATGAACTTGAAAAATCATGTAAAGTACAGGCTGATCAGGAAGATTAGCGAGGTCGGAGAACACGTGAATTTTTAATATATGTAACTTATTGATAACATAAAATAGGAAGTGCGTTAAATGTGAATCTACAAATATTGGAATGTTACAAGTTTGCAGCAAACATCAATGTAGTATTTCGATTTTAAATTAGTCGTTATTAGTTTAAAAGCATGACAAGCCGGCAAATAACATGACGAATGTTGTCATAAAATCATCTAATTTGTTGTAAAACTTATGGAATAAATATATATCATTGATTTACATTATATATCAATGATAATTTCAAAAGACATACTAGATTGCGACAAGTTCCAACGAGTCATGACACAAGATATTTGCTACGCTCTAGCTCGTAAATCAATGATTTCTTCACAGTTTTTCAATACATAATAAGTAAACAAGAAATCGCCAATAACTTAAAGTAACTGACAATTATTCTGTCAATAAATAACATTATTATTGTGGCTTCTCATGAGACAAATGTTAACGAAAAACAATGAATTTTCTAAGAAAACATAAATATGTTCCAAATATTTATCAGGAAATAGATCAACACAAAGCATACGAGCACGTACATACGTACATACATACATACATACATGCATGCATGCATGCATGGATACATACATACATACATACATACATACATACATACATACATACATACATACATACATACATACATACATACATACATACATACATACATACTCGTCACACTTTCTATTTTATTACAAATGCTTAAGGAAACCTTTGCCTTTTGCAACGTTCTGAGCAATTACTCGACTCAGTCAGCGGACCACTATAAAAAACATATATCGTTTAATGGAGGAAGACGGAGATGATGGTCAACTTGAAGTGTGATTAATTAATGACTTAAGAACACTGGCCGTCATTTATTCCCACAAAACTGGAATTATTTCCAGGTCGGCATTAGTGACACCAGCATCATACATGCATAAACACATGAATATATATATATATATATATATATATATATATATATATATATATATATGCTATCCGAATGATGTATATGCTCTTAGAACCTATTACAAGTTTAGCAACATCCTTGAAGACATTTTTTCTATCACAGGTAATGTTTGAAACCTAGTCTTCCTCTTTTATACCAGCAACATTTTGGAAACCATGGTTCATGAGTATATCGTATGCTTAGTGAGACTACGAAGATACAAATGTAAGCACCTGTTTTATATCATTGCAGGAATAACATCGAAAGGAATTGGAGTTTATACAAGCGACATTGAGTAAAACATTTTCTTTTTGATGTGGCGGTTTGACAGGTTTAATCACCAATGCTATATATTGGAGTACGACTACTGATACAATTTAAAATGACATATTTTGTTATAAAATATTCGCGATAGACGTAAAACAATGTCTGTCAAAATCAGTCCATGTGAACAGCATGAACATGATGATCATTTTTTTGACAGGCATATCTGTAAAATCTTGATTCAGTCGACCATATAAAAGTTATTTCTGCCATAGCAAAAGAGCGATGTATAATGGTTTGTTGTATAATGGTGATATTACACAGTTTCTAGTAACAATATTTTGGACAATCAGACAATGACAGTTTTGAGGTTTCTAGTTCTCGTCATGGACAGTTTTTGATTGCAGCAAAGACGTTTTGATAACCTCGTAAATTGCATGAGGTAAACATTTATCCATATCATCCTTTAATCTTTGTTACAATATTGAACCTTGATAATTAAATTATAGCAAGTAGTATGTGTTGATTCTAGAGTACAAAAATTTGTTATGTTGATCTTTTAAATATAAAAGGAAAAGTAATCTCAAAATAATATTGTGTTCCTTAAGCATATGTTCGTTCTATCACCGGTGATACATTATGTACACGCTATGTATGTAATGAAACCTCATATATTCAATTATTTTAAACAGACTGTTTATCTATCCTGCGTCGTCGTTAATGTATTGCTTAGTTGTGTTTCCTCTTCCATTCTTCTAACACATAATACATTTGTTTTTAGGTGATGCCCTGTGATACAGCATGTATCTGCGTGTTTATCCTCATTGTCTTTATTGCGGATATCTCACATAATATGATGAGTGAACCTATTCCATGCTAAACCGTTTGAGTTTTAAAATGCGATCATTCTACAGTATATAAAACGTTTAGGAACAGACATAACATAAGAAAGCACAAACTATCCATTCGACAGGATTTTAAATAATAAGAGTTGAATGTATTTATCTGCGATTATACATATTTTTTTACATGGCAATTGAAACTTTACTTTCCGGATAAGAAAATAATCTTCACTGAGTCACGTAATAGCTCCTTAATGTTTTCTGTAATGTTCTGAAATTATTTATTATATCTAATATTGTTCAGTGTCATAAACGTCGTAACTGACAATATTAAATTTTGATATTCTGTGCATTAAGTCCTTGTCAAAAGCATCTGTACTGTAATCTTCCTAAATTACAACGCTATCTAATCAGTGTTAAAATAATGATACTTTTAATGGAAATTAATTTGATATTTTTCACTATCTATTACCAATTTTCTCTTCTAAGCCGCCATTTTGTAAACACGATATACCGATATATCGATATAAATATACAGCATATCAGGACTTACGCTCTGTATGATGAAATAACCTTAACAAATTTAGATTAGCTCTCCATTTATCTCTACGTATTCGGAGTCGCAATTTGTTTCGTTTGTGAGCGTTTGTATATTTGAATACAATTTAGGATAACAATAATGACATTGGTCAAGCCGAGTAAGATTCTACGAGAAAATGCTATTATATGTTGTCCTTGTTTTTTTTCTCTCTCTCTCTCTCTCTCTCTCTCTCTCTCTCTCTCTCTCTCTCTCTCTCTTGCAACTCTTACTCTCACTTATCACATACATTTGATAATTTTAACTTCTTATATATAAAACCTTCAACAATCAAAATGAATGAATGATCATGTATCTATCTATGGAGAAAAACAACATTAGCAGTCACCTTATCGCAAACAAGAAACATATTGATATGTGGACAATGGGCTGACATCATACAGTAGCTTCTTGTAGTGAGCGTATGTTCGTTATATAAATGATTATCCAGGCGTATATTGCCCCCAGAAGAGAGCTTTTGAAGACTGAAAACTAAATTTATTTTCTTTTCTCTCTGTCACCCTGTCTGTCTGTCTCTATGTGTGTATGACTGTCTCTTTCTCATCTCTCACTCTCTCTCACAAACACACACACACACACACACACACACACACACACACACACACACACACACACACACTCACACACATGATTGTAATGTAGATAATGCACTTTGGATGGATCAATAATTGTTGAATGCCATGGAAATCGGTGATATCTCCAATTCATGTATTTCTTTTGTTTTTCGTCACCCACTTACGTTCTACAATTCATGTATTTCTTTTGTTTTTCGTCACCCAGTTACGTTCGTTTGATGCGAAATGTTTCACCTAAATGCGGATAATCGTAATGATATGATCCAATACATGTGCAATAGAATGGTGGACATTATCCAATTATTTCCTGATACACCCGTTACGCTGATCCTATTATATCCAACCTTTTGTGTTTGTTGTTCTATTTTAATATCTCGCTCACACATACGCTCACAAAGAACTTAAATCCCATTTTAAATTTGAGTTCATAATTGCAAGGCTATCATGCTGATCTTGCATATATATTTTCACCATGTATGTAGACTCCCTGAATATCCGTTTGCAAAACCAGGTCTAAAGCGTGAAAACAAATTACACGAAATTTTAAAAAATGGTTTGTCAATGAAAATGTTCCTAGTGCACCACACATTGAAACCCGTGATAAACTTGAATAGTTTGGTGTAATATAAACGTGAAACATTTTTCATAGAATATCTGACGATGAATCCAAAGGTTTGTACATGTATATTTCAAAAGCACTGTGGTCTACTTGTTGCGTTTACTTGTGGCATACACAGGTTGTATGATAAAAAAATCTTTTAGTATCTCTGTCTACACAGAAATAAGTGTCTTACTGACATCATACTAAACACAAAATTCTCATGAATTTTAGATATTAACAATAACTGTCTAATATATATATATATATATATATATATATATATATATATATATATATATATTAAAGTCGAATCATTATTATTTTGGTCAAAATCAATAATTTGTACGACAGTTATGTAGCTGATTGCGACAGTGATACAATTCTCCAAAAACTAGGTTGTTATGGGACGATAAACTTCAAGTCACGTAAAATGAATATAATACAGTGTAACATAGACAACTGCTTCAGAATTAGAAGAGTTTTTTCGATGGGTCTATGTGACAAGCATCAGCCGGCAATTATCACATTATTCTTCGCAGAAAACAAAGAAATAGATTATTATGAAGTATCATGTTCTCTTTTTATGCAGTGTTTGTCCCTAATCTGTACGCATTTATGTACATGATAAGACACTAAATCTCCACCTATGAAGCAAGTGTAATTGCCTCTGTTAAGCACTGTCACGATACGAAGCTAACATTATCCAAGATGTTTTAGGACCTAATAATGCTTGTCTAAGACATTATATTTAAAATAAATCATGCTTCGTCAAATCCAAATCTTAAACTGAATCGTGATATCGTAGCTTATATCGACACTAAGCATATTTCCCATAATGAAGGATGTAATGATTCTATAAACATAAAGAAGCGCAAAAAGAATAAAATGAATTAGAACATATAAATCTGTATTAGAAATGTAAATATAATAGTCATATTTACATCCCTTGCACCTGTCGCAGAAAAATGTTCATTCGCTTTGTATCTTTCTGTATATGCTGCTCAGTCGATACTAACAATATATATATACAACTGATATAAATTAAGATATATATGTTTATGCATTTATAATGTACTAAATACATAAGATATTAGTAGTAGGTACTCGTCATGAAAAAATGCTGTTAATATGAATAACATGTACCTCACTCGTTGCAAATAGTTCCGATGACTATCAATATATCCACTGGCGTGCTAACCACTGCACTTCGCTTCTGGCATACATGTATACCAGCAGAGTCCTCTGGCAAGGGGATTGTTATTTTTTCCCAGGTGAGCACTTCGACGCTCTTTTATGACTGGTACTAGACCGGTGGAGTTAGCCTCAAACCAATCGTTGATCTTTGACTGAGTGGCACAAAGGCTCCGTGTGGCTATGCTTTTCACAGTCTTTTTGATGTGATGCCATCTCTTTATGGCACTGTCGTTGGGAGGTTCTCAATAAAACTGCTTGGTGGGATCAGAAGTGAATTCCTCAGCCTTGTCTGGATATGACGTATTGTCACGTTAAGACATGGTTAACTTCTTGCCTAGAACTTTGAAGATTCATTTTACAGCAAACAAATGAGCGGTCAGTGTCGTAGACAGCGATTTGGAAGGTACGGGTATTAAGTAAACCATTTTTGTCTCAACGTCTCGTAACGTTGAAGTCCAGTTGGTGCAAGTGTTTGGACCGGGGACGCTTTCAAGACAATTGGATTTGTCTGGAAGAATGAATTGGTGATGCTCAGGTCGTGTTACGAGTTCATCTCTAGGAGTCACTGCCTGTTCTCTTTCATCTTTCATATGCCAAATTAGCCGAAACAGGAAGATCAAGAGAGATGATGACTCCCAGTACTATCAAGTTCGATTCCCTTACGTGGCGATCATATGATACTCCAATAAGCATAATACGCATATTACAGGTACCTGGCTTGATTATTGGAGGCTTACATGATGGGTTCGTTTGTTATGTTTCGGTGCAGTAATTCAGTCCGCTTTGTCAGTTACTCGCGTACCTTAAGCCCTAAGCGCCCAGTAAGGCAGACGAACTGTGGTGGGACGGAACCTTACTGCCTGGGGTATACCAAGCCGTAGCTGTCCAGTGAGACCTGTTGATCTCTCACACAGTCGAAAGCAACCTCTGGCGTCTGACTCAATGCCAATCGAGCGATGACCTAAAACCGGTAAACTGCTCCTTCCAGAGTTTTATTGAAGCTGTGTGTCCTCTCCAGGGCAACAGCCTAGGCAGGGTTATATGGATAACCCTTTGTTGCCCATGCCGCTGATTCCTCCTCTCTACGTCAAGGCGACAGCGGCGTCGTAGTAGTTGACGATATGACACTGAAAACAATGTCAAGTCACCTTAGGTACTCCGTCTCTGGATCTTCTGCTGGGGTTTACTCCCTTGTCCTTTCCCATGAGAGAGTATAATCGAAAGGCGGCGAAGGCTTGAAGTCAGAGTTACCTTCTCTTGTATGGGCAACCATTCCAGGTGAGCATGTCCCATCTGCCCGGAACGTCTGGTTTTGAGATGCGAGAAACGCGCATGTGTCTCCTCCAGTACGTTTAAAAAGGCTTCTAAGTGTTGTTATCGCCGTGGTGCATGTGGGAGATACCACTTTCCTTGCAAACGCCCAGTGGCTTGTATCTGATCTAGCCCCTGACAACCAAACACAGCTAGCTGCAGACCTTAAGGGCGCAGAGACATGTTGAAACAGACTGGTTTCTATCCATAATGATGTGATTAATCTACATGTCAGGTATGCAGTTATTTCCATACTGATTCCTTGAACTACCAATGTGCCTTCAAGAATAACTACAAGCTATTCTAGATAGAGGTACATCACAAACTAATAGGATAATGATTATCATACCTTGAGACAATATTTCCATGATAGATTAATGAATATTAAACACAAAATAGGCCTTAATACAATGTTTTTCATTAATCTCAGTTGTCACAAAGTATATGTGAAATCTGGAATTTTGATGGTTAACAATGTGATGATAAGAGTGAAATAAAATTATATGATCATGATAGATTTTCCAAATTAAAATTGTATACATTAAATAATCTTAAACACGGTTACGTCAAGTCGGCCAGGTTTAACTACAACTAGAATATAAGAATAGTGTTGATACATATTTCACTGCAATAAGGAATATTTCTGACATTATATCAGTTTGAGATAAATTATGTTTTGTTTAATAGCAACTTCTGTTATTGAGGTACTAATTTGCATCTCTATACATGTTCAGACATATTTATTTGTCAACATACATTTAGTAATCATATTTCGTCCTTGACATATTCAGGTTCCGAGTCATAAGGATCATGGTACATATATTGCCTTGGCACTGTGGTAGTTTTTATGCAATATGCCTATCAATAAAATGTTAATTAGAAAGGGCTGAACATTCAAATTCGATAGTATAAAGCTTTCGATTTTATATATAATATATGAACATGTATAAGCGTTTACATCTTTTATCTTTCTAAATCAAAACTGAAACAAATATTTCTTCCTAGTCAAGAAATGGAACTCTATAAACAAAAATTCTCATTTCAAGATCCTGATATTGTTAGCTAGGGGATTTAATATGAAAGATATATATTGAATGTATTTGATCTATATGTTGTTAAACTATTTCCAAACATGTTCAATAGATCCTGGAGGTACTATTCTGCAACGGTTTATTAGTCAATATAAATAAAGGTGAACGTGCTCAACCCCAGTAAAAGAAAGACTACTAAGTCACGCTAAAATGTAAATCACGTGCTTATAATCACAGGCGAACTGCACAGAAAATTTTGAAAATCATATTAATTGCTACAACAATCACTTAAAATGAACCCTTATATGTCATTTCATAACAGTTAACAAATTGAAGACAGATGAATCATAACATAGTTGTATGATTTTGCGATATTGTATAAACAAATGCTATACCATACTTGTAAGATCAATAAAACAACATTAGTCTCAAAATATATACAGTATTCGCCCATATAGCATATACTTAATCTATTTTACCAGAGCGACATAGCAACGAATTACTATTTACATGTCCCGAAAAGCGATTGCGACTATCATGACTACAACAGCTAATGTCGTTATAATTATAGGTGGTCGCTGTAGCAAGTAAACAAGTAACATACACTAAGTTACTGATGCGCTTATATTTTGCGAGTTGTACGTTTCCTTTCGAGCTATTGTTCCTCCTCGACTTTGTTTTAATTTGAAGGTCAGTCACATGTTTTATATCAGGATACATTAAGATTTACTTAGAACTACAGAAAAACCGTCCCTGTTTAGTTTTGTTAACGGTCCTTATTACGTGTTGTCTCTTACACCGGCAGGTGCGCATTTGTTGAAAACTCGTACGAATGTTTATTTTGCAATTCAATTTCATGTTGTTGAATCTATATAATTAACTTTAAATTTAATCGCAGTAGCTTTCTCAGAAAAAAGAGTGTTCTACTAAATGTGGTACTCGTTGTGTCGCCGCTGTCGTGTTTGCCTTTCAGAAAGCGTTTGATACAGATATAACACGCTTCAGTGTCTTAAGAAATAAAGCAATTCTTCGTACGTCTATATACACAAATTTGCTAAATGCCATGTAGCCACCTGGTTCATATTATTGGAAAATGCAACACACAATAGTGTCAATTAAGTCTTATTTTACAATGGCACGGGTTTCCTATATTCACATTTTATACGTAATATCAAGCCGGGGCAAATTTGAGCTAATTGTAATTAAGAAAACAAAAACAGTAATGAAGCAGTATTGTGAGGCCTTGAGAATGTATCGAACCTGCGAACCTTTGAGCTTGGGCCTGAGGCTTGTCCATGTAGCTGATATCAAACAAAAGGTGAATAATTTACTCTTCTAAATGGCGATAAACAATTATTTACATTGAACAAATTATCCACTCCAAACATTCAAAGAAATAATGCTAACATTTAGCTAGAGAAAAAAATAACATAATATAGACAAACAACGTATAACAAAACGAGGTTTTCGTGTACGGCAGTGCGATTTGCATTAAAGATCAATCAACAGGTGATACGGGAAAGGTACGAGTTTCACATTATAAAATATTGATCTTGTGACAATAGTCACCAGAATGGAAATGACAAGAGTGTTTGTAAGAAAGCAGTTGATATGGTGAATACTTGCATATCAATAATATATCAAACTAGAATTGTAGTAAACAGTGACATTAGTTTATACTACCATTTACTCTTCTATTTAGTCTGTTATATATATATATATATATATATATATATATATATATATATATAAGTATGTAACTATTTTAACGTGAACAGAGCAAACATTAATTTGGGCGGACTTTTGTTTGTATGTTATTGCTGAGCTACATTGATAGACAAGACATTCAGTATCATTGGCGGAGGATATAACTCTTTTCTGCCTTATTTTCCAGTACAAGAAGAGATGACGATATGATATCCATTTCAAAATGAGTCTCACAACTTTTATCACGCAACAGACGTATCATGGTTATGAATTTTGGTGTGTTTGGGGACGAAAAAGAAAACAAACTGCGTACATTAATGTCAGAACATGACAAGAATATTTTGAAATTTACGTCGGTGCAACTGAAGATCGGTGTCCCGCTTTGGTTTTGGATTCCATATATAACTGTTGTGTGCATTTTTACCAATTTTGCATATTGTACTTTAGACATTTTAAACATAAATCTGCACATATATCATTTTTGCACAGTACTTTAACTTGTAAATATAATGTTTACAGCACCTGCGTTCTGAATATTTCAGAACCTGTTTATACCCAGATTAGACGCCAAGTTGGAATTGGTCTCACCTTGGTCGGGAAAATATGTGTATAAATAGGGGTTTGATAAACAACTAATACATTCCGCTCATATAAATGAATTAAATCCATTACCAGAGTTTGCAGATGTGTTGTTGTCATCAGACATAATTCGAGATAAACTATTTATTTATAATATTAATTAAAATTACTAAACATTATTCTGACTTCAGGACAAAACATTTTATTTTGTGAACACATGCAATGCCATACCTGACATTTATCAACGTATTTATATAGGGACATTCATGATGATAGCAGTTCAAGGCAGGTCCCTATTAATACTTCTAATATAACAAAGTTTCTGGAAACAAGCCGCATACGGTAGTTTCCAACACCATTGCAAGACGGATCGAGATAATCGCTAATATTGTATTGCGGCAAGACTATGGTGTCATGTTGCTTACATCGTTCGAGCTTACCATGATAGATACATTCAATAAGTGCTTGCCTTGCGTGCAGTCTCTCATTATTGGATATGTTATATTTGGCTAGGAACCGACGGTAGCTGGCAAATTCCCCTTACATTAAATATCCCAAGTTCGCTATCATTGCTATATGGCTGCCAGATATAGAAGAGCCCAGTACAATTTGTATACACTATGTACATGCGAATTTACTAGAGTGAAGAAATTTGGTTGTGATTCATATCGTGTGAGTGATCGATAGTCGTCTGATCATGAATGGTTAGAACGTCATCGAACGACTGAATAATTACAATTTCAAACATGAAAGAAACCAATTAAACAAACGGTTTGGACAATCTCGTCAGACTAATTCGAAACATTGCGTCTATCGTAGTTTCCCACGGAATTAATGTTTTTACAATATATCATCAATAACACGGACTTGCATCTAAACATTTCAGCTTGCATAATTTATTCCAACTAGTATATTAGTAATTTATTTCTAAGACAGGTTTTGTGACTCAAAATAGCCACCAATCGATGCCTTCTTTTTGTCAAACGGGAAAGGATCTACACCGAAACGTTTGCTCATGTAGTTTGATCCACGTTTTGGACTACAAAAAATGTTTGCCTACCTCAGATTATATTTGCACCGACATACATTCAAAATGAGGGAAATCCATCAACGTTTCCTGGTAGTGATATTATACTGCCATGCGCGTGTACAACTTCGATCCCATTCATTATTTCAAGTTGTCAGGACTTCTAGGGATTGCGTTGCTGTAAAACACCATGGTTGAGCAGGATGTTATCAAGGACATTCGTCGGTATATTTTTGTCGAAAGTGGAATATGTAACTGGATTTCATGTATTACAGTAGCCAATTGTTTTTTTACATACACCTCAGAGCTAAAGTTTTGGGAAATAAATATACTTCATTTCCTACGTCAGCATACATGTCACACACAGTCACACAGACCAATATTGGATTAGGACAAAACCAGGTACTATATTGCTATTAAGAGAGATAACTCTGCTGGAAATATACATGGGTAAGAATTATTCAGTCACATCAGACCCAGTTTAAAATGAAATCATTCTGCAGTAAGTAAAACGTGTAGGAACACACATAACACAAGATAACACAAATTAGCAATTAGACTGGATTTTAAATCATACTTTTGATCAACGATAATACAAAATTATTTTACATGGCAAGTTATACTTTGTTTAACGCAAAAGATAATAATCTTCGTTGAGTAACGTAATAGCTCATTAATATTATACTCTAATATTCTGAAATTTTAAATTCTATCGAATATTGCTCAGTGTGAAAAGCGTTGTAACTTATAATATCAAATTTGGTATTAGATGTACTAAATCATTATCAAAAGCATATTTACTGTAACCTGCTTAAATTTCAACACTCTATGTCAGAAGCATCTTACCTCTAATGGGCATAAATATTGATATTATATGAAACAGTAATAAGTATC
The DNA here is from genome assembly GCA_029339505.1 of Unio delphinus. NCBI lineage: Eukaryota > Metazoa > Mollusca > Bivalvia > Unionida > Unionidae > Unio > Unio delphinus. The sequence goes on along the minus strand of JAQISU010000197.1, from coordinate 683,202 downwards.
AAAAACAGTTTACAATACACAATTAATTATATTGTGCTAAACAAACTCTCTCTCTCTCATATTTCTTACGATTTATCCGATACGATTGTTTGGATCGTAGATGATCGCAACGAGTGGTCGAATTTAGTTTATCTCGCAGTGTCCAGATGCTAATGACACTGCAATCAGTTATATTGTCAGCGATGATGAAATTAGAAAACAACTCGCTAGTTATAAACAACAGCATAAGAAAAATAAACCAGAATTTGACATTGATGTTGAACTTATAATTATGATGAAACAACACCAGAATAATTACTGCGCGAGCTGTAATTGTATAATGCGTTGGCAGTATTCGGATAAAGATCCTCACCAACATACAGCAGACAGAAAAAATAGCAGTCTTTGTCATACCAGAGATAATGTGATGTTGACCGGTCTTGAGTGTAACAGATCCAGATGTGGTTGTTAAGACCACGGGGCGGTAATTGAGTATCCTCGGGTATCACCGTAATTGTTCACGTGGAAATCCACGCTGAGGATCAGTTGAATCTAATCTATATATTTCAGGTCTACCCGTGGATCTTACTATATTAGATATGTTGTGTGTTGTAACACTCCAAATAGGATCAGTAGCTCTTTTTTTTCCACATTAAAGTTCACCCGACTCGTACAAATATATCACAGTGACATTGCCGAGTATTCGTTGTTTTGACAAATATATTCGCGTTTGTACGGGTATATACGTTTTTTATTATCGCGATAACTGATTTCATATTGATTGTTTGAATAATTTCATTATATAGCGCATCTATCACACCTGGTAATATCTTGTCCCATTCACGAGATCGATTATACTGGATAAATTCCTTCGCGTATTGATATCCCAATAACCTCTCAGCAAGTGTTCGATTAAATCGCTCAACAATTGCCTGATCTCGGTGTATTGCAGTAAGTCCTCGTCGTAACGTGGTATTATGATGCGTTATCACTGATAACACAGCATGTGAAATTCCTTGCCAGGATCAACCTGTAATAGTTTTGGCCACTGCAAAGGTCCTCGTCGATATAGTATTTCAAATGCAGAAGCTAGTTCAGTTGATGACTTGGTCAACAATGGCTCAGCTTCTTTGTATCTACACGCAACAACAACGACGGTTATCGCGTTTTTGTATGTGTGTTTATTAACGGAATCATGCGGCAGAAATAATATATCAGCCTGATGAACTTCATTAGGGACGCTGACATCAAAATGTGCGAAGTTAATTTGTTTAGGCGGTGGTAGATAAATGTGCAATATCGCCTGTATGGATAACCAATCCGCCGCGGTGGTATATTTTACTTTTGCGGCGTTATCGAGTTTATCGATTGCTGATATACCTCGCCAGTATCCTCTTTAGGAATAATACATAGATTCCATCTTGTTATTAATTACCAGCACCTAGCATTAATGTAGTTTTCATCACTGATTTTATGAACCAGGATGCTAATTTGTCTTTGAAGGATTTATCAGTGATATAATTGAATGCATGAATCAATTTCACATATGCGATATGTCTTTGTAGCAGATTGTTACTTTTATCAGCATCAACATGAGCATGACACGCCTTATCAATAGCGTTTATTGGATATTCGCCGGGTCGTGGTTGATCTTGATCATCGAGTCGGATATCTAATCGAGTTCCCGGATGTATAGGCACAATTGTTTGATAGTGAGTTGTCATTGCAACATCTCAATCTAACACTGCCAAATTAACGGATAAAGCCTACTCAACACTTGCCTGAACAATCTAGCGAAACCATAATCATGACGGATCCGGCCGTTTTGTAGCATGTATATAAAGAATCTAGAGAAATCACGACAGCGAGGGGTAATGCCTTTCAAACACTTACATAAAATTCATATTATTGCCAGGTATATGATTAGTATCTACCTGATTTTCTTATTTCCAATATGGGTAGTATGATTATCCATTACATTATCTTTATTTGCTGATATTTTTAAACTTCTTTATTTAATGATAAACATTTAACCACTTAACAAAATTCTTTTGTGTATGTTCATTTATGTAAATATTACTAGGAGTGAAAATTAAAACGTAGTCTAATATGTTTGGTTTTAAAATGTAATCTTAAACTTATTGTGAAAACATAAACTGTAAGGAACGTAATGCCGAAAGCAATCTCACTCTCTAGTAAAAACGATGACATGGGGCTTTTTAAATTTGCTTTTTGTTGTTCTTGTTGCTATACTGGTCTCAGTTTTCTCATGTTAGCTGTCGAATACTCGCCGTCAGTATTTCATGTAATCAAGGCGTAAACCCCATTCAGTGCTAAACAGTAAAGTTGATATTTGAACTTGAAAGTTGATTTTGCTATTTTATGTCATTGATTACCATTGTATTATTACTCATCTAATAATACACAGCAGGTATTTGATGCAAATGAACTATTTTCAGCATGTATTTTATGTTCTCAGATAACTTGACGTAAGTGAAAGCATTCTTTTCTCAGCCCTACTCGAGAATTTGGAAGTTGGATGACAAGAAATATCAATGACCAGATGTCAATCATTAAAATATAGAATATTTGTATCCTTGCAATGTAAATGCATATTTAACCACTCTGTCTGATCATATTTTAACTTTAAAACCAAATTTATACCCAAATATTTCAACAAATGCTGATCATTTATTTACACAGCCTACACGCATGTAACTATTTGCGAATAGGTTCTGTTATTTGTGGATGCATTGTAGCCTCTTATAAAGGATATAAAGGTCAAATCTAAAATATTAATGCTACCGTGTCAGTTTACCTGGTTAGAAATCCTAATCACACATTCATAACACAAGGACACGTAAAAAATATGTTAGCCTTTGATTGATGACCACTGTGTAAAGTACAGTGACTGCGTTGATGACGGATATATTGTTTACAGTTTAATTTCTGATGATGTGGTAAGGGCCTTATTTAGCAAAAAAGATACACTCACAACTGCGTGTGATTTATATGATTTGTGAGATGTGGCAGTTTTGGAAGATTGGGACATGGTTGGTAAGACTATTTACGGATTCATGTATCGGATGTTTGTTCATTGTTTTAGGAATTTAATCCATTAAGAATCATGCAACTCGTATATAGTTATGTACTATATAAATATTTAAACATTAAGCATATTCAGGAAATGAACGTTTGCCCAGTTCAATATAATATAATAGACTGCACTTGCCTGAATAGATTATTTTTATAGCATACATATATTGCATGTAAATATTATTTAGAAATACATGTCAATTATTTAAGCCTCTTTAATTATACAATGATTGAAAGTATCATGTTTGTTTCGATTTAATCTACATGTATTGATTTATCATCCTAGTCATGATTTATTATACTTCTTTAATGTTTGGTTTGATTTATAATATTTGTTTGCATCATTATTTTATCTGTATTTCAACCAATATATACCTTTCTGATGGTCATAACTACATATTTGTGCTAGCTTGCGATATCCGTCTTCACTAGATATTTAAAATATGTATATATATAAAACTGATATAATACGAAGAGGTTTCTCTATTCTAATACTTGTGGATAGCATTCAAAAATTATATGTAATTATCAAACTGATTTAGTTCAGACAATACGTCCGTTTCGTTTTTAATTGAGTCTTCATTGTCTTCAGTGTCTTCCTTTGCACACCAGGGCCCGGCGACGTGGAACAAGGTGCCCATTGAAATTAGACACAAAGACACAGTGGTCCCTTTTAAGAGTGCTCTTAAAACTCACCTGTTTCGACTGCAGGGACAAACTTAGCGACCTAATCATGTTTTGTATCTTATATGTTTTCAGTATGTTTTTATGTTTTCAATTTCATAGTTTTTGTCATTTGTTGTTCTGTAGTACAGTCATATAATTATTGATGGTGTAAAGCGCTTAGAGCTTCGATAGATTAGGCACTATACAAAGTCCTCATTATTATTATTATTATTATTTATTATTATTATTATTATTATTATTATTATTATTATTATTTCATTTAAACCCGGTATTAAAATGGTAATGAATGAATTGTATACAAATAATTCAAACTAATGATACAAAAACTCAAATATATAGTGTTATCAATGTCTGGTCTACACACATTACTACAAAATAATCATCATTTAAGGTTAATAAGCTACACGATAAATTTTATATAAAACTAGGAATTAAGCATGGTACGCGTAAATAGCAGGATCGGACATATTTTGCGTAGGTGATTTGTCTTATTAAAACTGACCCATCCTATCAACTGTACTTTGCAATTAAAAACAGAACATTTGATTTACTAATTTTAAGTGTTCATCGCAGAGACAATGCTATAAATAGGTCTTTACATTACGTTGTTATATTAACTAATATTCAATGACATTGTAATAAATTTGGGGTATTTGACAGCATCCCGTTTTTAATTTGTGTGAGTATTTGGTCTTTGGTGCCATGGAAACACTACTGGCCCGAAATAGTTAGCCAGTTAGTAGGAGTAAACATCACAGAGCCGAGTGTTAGTGAATTTGAACCATGCTGGGGTCGTTAGTGGTGAATTTGGGTACAAGCCCAATGACTGTCCCTGGTTGTAACATAGTCCATATTAAAATTCAGCGGTGTATAAAAGTGATGTGATTGAAATGGCAGTATTTATGAGGGAATATAATAGAATCAATAAGTTGGAACTTGGTAGGTACCGTTTATATGTCCATAGTGGAGAATGGGCGTATGTATATGAGCGTGATACGCCGGAAATTCTGTGGATTTACTGACCTAGGGTCGCGCAGTTAAATATTTCCCAGTTAGTAAGGGAATACTAGTGGCATTTCTACGGCATGACAAGCTATCGGTACGGAAAACGAATGATAATGAAGATAAACCATGCAAAGGTGCAGTTAATGGACGTTTGGGCAAGTAGTCTCCTCTGGGTCGCCCATTGATTAGAGCAAAGATTATTAATTATAGCAGACACGTCTTTCTTTCCATTGTACAACGCAAGTTGTATGGAAGTCTTTGGAAATTTGGGGAAAACTTATGACTTCCAGCGTGACTCGCGCCAGGGTTTTGACACCGCTCGGTCAAGTGAATACCCCTGTGCGTGTAACAATATGAACAGCCGTAGAGTCTATAATGTAATAACGGTAATGTGTATTAATTGTATAATCAGTAAAATAAACGAGACACAGTATATATTATAGTTAGTACACAACATCATTACATATGGATATAACTTGTATGCTATTGAGGTGACGATGTAACAAATTATACAATTGCTTACTTCATCCATGTACAATGAAATAATAAATATACATCAACATAGGAATATAGGCATATCGGTAAAATATTCATCGTACCTTAAAACAAATATAGTTTTCAATCACAAACAAACCATATATTGTAATAATTTGCATCCACAGGATGGATTAACTTAAAATACACATCCCACTGAAATTAACCTCTTAATGATGAGCGCCAAGCAATGCAGCGTCCTGTTCTATTTTTGTTGTTGTCTTTGACATGTCTCTTCACGGTTTGTACACTATATAATTGTTTACCAGTAAAATGTTTGCTTGTTTGCCGGGTTTATTCTCAAACGCTTATTTCATTTGGAAATAATACAGTCAGTGACAAGTATCTCGACATTTTCATTGGAATATTTTTATCAACTATTTCCTCTCGCACTAGTACATAATACAAATTCTTATGTGAACTAGGCCTCTCTCTCGCATTCCATGTATTTCACGATCACTGTGGGTTCCGCCAAAGTGAATATGTAATAAATGGTGCCAGTAACGCGCAGTCGCTAAATGGGTAATAACGTGGTTTTAGTGGATTGTCCCTATATCAGTTATGCATATGGCCCAACTTGCGCAAACAAAATTCAGTGTATACCAAAGACAAAATACATACACACACACACACACACATACATACATACATACATACATACATACATACATACATACATACATACATACATACATACATACATACATACATACATAGTCCGTAGCACACAATTTTGTATTTTGTATTGTTTTATCAATATAATAAGGGGATTGTTAAACGTTATGCCTGAATCGCACATAAATAACGTTTCATGTTATTTCCAGATATTAGAGGAGCAGTATTGATGTATATATATATTGATGTGTAACGCATACACACAGGCACGCGAGTGGGAGTGAGATATTTAATCTATGTTGTGTAGGAAAATGATCAAAACAAGTAGGTCTTGAATTGTCAGTCTACATGCGTTAGACAACAAGGAACTTTGGTTTTATACCATGTCCCAAGTTTTCAGCTGCAAACGTGCAATATACTTCTTTATTCTCAGATACCAAAGAAAAAATGTTTTTATATCAGCATCTACACATTCTATGTAATAACAGATATTTTTTTCGAACTAGGTGGTTGGTTATCAACTTGTATTGGATAAATATTTATCATTGTTTATTGTTTGGTGGGGGTTTTATTTTGGAGGGGGTTGTTAAACTAGCGGTAGCTTCTCTCAGTGCACATAAGTACGATTGATTCAGCGTTGATATTTTTCGAGCATTGTAGCAGCTATAACTTGAGCATAAACCATTTCCACCACCTTATCGCAACGTTGTTATCAGAATCTTTAGAAATTCTATATCGTGTCCTTAATTAAATCATGTGTAACCCATCTAGCCCTCTGTAACTTAGTAAATGTAATACACATTGCTTAAAGTTAACACTGGTGAACTCTTACAACCCTTTCCAACAGGGTCCCTCTTCGCTCCATATTACTTGCTTACTGTTTTTAGAACATAATATTTTATTTTAATGTAATTTCGTGCTTCATATGTATAATGTCCATCCTATGTAGTGAACATATTTCCTAAGTTCTTTCAATGTTAGGCCGCTTCTAGTTACAACATTTTCGAAAACAAAATCAACAAGAACAAGTTTATGACTAGTTATCAAGTCAAAGTGATTCCTACATACTGTTGACGGAGAGACACATCTTGCTACGATTTCATCGGTGTCAGGGAATGATAACCAATTGTATAATGAAAGTACCGTGGAAATCAGAACAGTCTTCAAACCAACAAAATATGTTTTGCATTAACATAGGCTGATTAGTCTTAACATTTTTTTCTCACCAATAAACTAAAGTCCGTAGCACACATTTGCATTTCGTTCCAACAATATAATGAGGAGATTGAACGTTCAAATATATGTCCGAATCGCACCGCTTTAACATTTCTTTTCAGTTGCATATACTTTAAAAGAAGAATAGATGCATATTATTAATGTATACACAAACACATACGGAAACCCACAAGTGGGAGTGAGATATTTTATTTATATAGTGTGGCAAACTGGTCAAACGTAGAGCTTGAAGTTTTAGTATATATAGGTTAGACAGCAAGGAACATGTTTTTATATGTTGAACCAAGTTTTCAGCTCTAAACGTGTGATATATTCTTCTATTCTCAGACACCAGAGAACAAATGTTTTTATATCAGCATAGACAAATTGCATGTGATACCAAATAAATGTTCAAACTGGGTGGATGGTTGTTAACTTCTATTGGATAAATAGTTATCAAGTTTTGTCTTAGTTTGTTTTTATTTTTTGTACTTTGTTTCAACTAACGGTAACGTGATTCAGTGCATCAAAAATGACTGGATGCAGCTTTGACATTTTGCAAGTATTGTGACAGTTATAACTTTGAGTAGAAACCATTTCCACTACCTTATCTCATTAAATAATATATCTGAGAGTCGGTATGTATTAGAAAAATCATTGACATTGTGGAACAAAACAAACCCTTTGTCCTTGAGTCATTTCCCATATTATATGCATACCTGTAGTTACTGTACAGCACTATACAGCTAACAAAATGCTTTGCTTTACAAACAACTAAACAACAGGTGAAGATATATTGTGGCTGCCGTTTACGTATAAATCACATGTCAAAGAAATCCCACAAATTAAAGTATTTGTAATTATTCACGCTGACTCGTATACTGCTACCTGCCGGTTATTTACCCCTCCTAAGCGTGCGCGCAACAAACCCCTACGGAGCCTCATGTTCTATAGAAAATAACATACATGTATTTCTACTCTAGTTTTTTATAATGTAGATTATTTTCATATTTACACTTAAATTAGCTAGCGTGTTTTTATGTGTATGGTACGGTAGAGTTTAATGATTACTGATTAGCTGAAGGTTAAATACTTAACTGAGAAATTACTAAAATGGAGGTTCGTTTACAAAATATAGGCACAACCAGTGGCCTAACTAATAGGTATGCCTGCATTTACTAGTGTATCAAAATCTGCCAAATAAAAATCAAGAACGGTAATACATATTTTCATTCATTATCCGACCAGTCAAGTTAGAATCAATGTTTGCTTCACTTCACGATAGCACTTATCATATGAGCCATGTAGCATCATTAGGTATGAGATCTCATCTTCGGCGATCGACTTTAAAATGTCAAACTTAGAAACTAGCCTGCATATAAGTCGACCACCCCCGTCTTCCAGGCTTTATATATTTTATAAATAATTCCGTTTATACGCGAGTATATACGGCGGATGCTAACGTTCTCAGCTCTAAAGTCATTTAGTTGGCAAACGTTATAGAGGATTTTGTTGGGACAGGAGAGCATATATTTTTAAGCTTATCGATACATTTCCCCACTCAAAATATAATAAACATTTTGGCTAAAGCTTGACTATAGTATAAAGCAGTACAATCATTGTAGGTTAAACTGATACGGCGTATCGGAACGTTAAAGAGCGAAACAAATTTTGAATTCACACTGGTGAACAATATATTATGGCAAACCATAAGCTTTGACTCGATATCTGCATCAGCTTTCACCGCGAATGTGTCCTGCATCTGACGAAGCCTATGATGTACAGTTCTGCGTTTGTGATTGATTATATTGTTACTAGAAGTTAACTTGGGGTTGTTGAGGTTGGTTTGAAGGAGGCGGCTCTTCTGATGAAGCAACTGCTTGATCTTGTCGCAGTTCGCATCAAACCAGTCTTGATGCTTTCTGATTGTTTGCCCTAGGATTTCTGAAACTCTGATGTAGACCAGCTCACTGAATACCGCCCACTCGGTCTCCACATTCTGATTTTCGAGTGAGGTTGACTTCAGACGTTATTTCAGAGCATCCATGAGATACAGTTTGGTACTGCAGCAGTTGCACTTGGTGGTGTTCTGTTGAATAGGAGGCTTGTTTCACTGGGAAATCTTTAGGGATAAATGCGCTTGTGGAGCTTGGTGATGGTGAGATGCAGGTCTATCCAGTAATCAAAGCCGCACATGTACTTGGTCACACGCATATCCTGCATGTCCCTCTTTCTGACAATGACATGTCTTTGACATGTATTTCAGGTTGGTTGCATCCATGACGTCCGGTTACGAAGAGGTAGGTGGACGACTGTATTGTTGATCAGCAATGCATGCTCTTCGCATGGCTGGAGCAAACTGAGACCGCTGCCTTTACAGTGTTGCATTCCGTGCTTTTCAAGCAGTCCATCCCAAGCAACGTGATCACAACCTGCGTTTGCATTGAAATTGCCAAGAATGCTTATCTGCCAAGGTAACTTCCGCAATCACGCAGTGAAGATTCTCACAGAACTTTACCTGGATTTATCAAGGTTTAATCATAGGAATTGATGACTGTATGGTGCTTTCTTCCAGACATGAGGCAGAGGTTCATGGTCACGAGTATGTCGTTTACTCCCTTGGGAGGTCTAGCCTATTTGTCAATACTGCGGTATTCACTTAATTGGCCTCTCTAGAAAAACTTGTTTCCAAAGCACCTTTCACAGAGTTCACCTTCTCCTGCATGCCGTGCCTCGCTCAAGGGAGCAAGGTATACGTTGTATCTGGCAAGTTCCTATCCAATTAGACCAGTTCTCCTCTGGGGATTTTCCGTATCGTATCTGCAGGGTTTAAAACCTGCCGGCTAGCTACAACCTGTTTTATCCGGCCAGTCGAGGCTGTTGTCAAGGATGTGGCTGCTGAGCCATAGGTGAGAGCTGAGTATATTCAAACATATATCGTTTAATGTAGGAAGAAGACGCTTATGGACAACTTAAAGAAGGATTGACGACTTAACAACAAATGCCGTCCTTTTATTTCGACAAAAATGGAATAACATCCTGGTCTGCATTCAACCCTGGCAGCTTCAGACCTGGCACTGTAATATGGTCATACATACTTAGATAGGATCGTACGTACATACATACATACATTCATACATACATACATACATACCTACCTACCTACCTACCTACCTACCTACCTACATACATACATACATACATACATACATACATACATACATACATACATACATACATACATACATACATTCATGCATGCATATATATATATATATATATATATATATATATATATATATATATATATATATATATATATATATATATATATATATACATATATACAAATATACAAATATATATACGTATAGATATTTGTGTGTGTTTGTGTCTGTGAGTGTGTTTATATGTGTGTGTGTATTTATGCTGTGTTTTCGTCACCATAATTTAAATTGCACATTCGTGGTGGTGATTATGAAAATTACTATTAATTCAGTTCACACAATTACAAGACCTTTCGACGACCCTTTAAAATACGTCCGGATATGGTACCAAAGTTGGAGAACGTGAGCACCTTCTGAGTTACAATTGGTATTGTTCTCAGTGTCTGTAGTGGCTGCCATTTAACAGTGGTCTCTATATAATGTAGAAACGTGAATGTACTCTCATCGTCGACATCGACAACGTTTGTGCATCGGTCTTCTAAACGAAACATAAGCAGATTGTTGATGGACTGAACCAGATGCATTAACGTCGGAATTCATATCATTATGTACTACGACATCTGTATGATATAAACGTGAAAATCTGCGACAAGAAATTGTTCTAAAAGGCTAGCATGTCCACGTGGTATTTAAAACTCGATAATATTAATCATTAAACATACAAATAACACGTGGGTTAAACTTGACTTAGGTAAACAGTATTTAATAATAAGAAATATCCCAACGTGAACAAAGCAAACATTCATTTGGGCGGACTTATGTTTGTATGTTATTGCTGAGCTACATTTCTGGATAAGATACTCAGTATCATTGCGCAAGAATATAACTATTTCCAGCCTTATTTTTCCGTACACAAAGCAAATGACGAAATGATATCCGTTACAATGAGTCTGAATACATTTATCACAGATGTATCATGGTTATGAATGTTGGTATGTGTTAGGGGATCAGAAAGAAAACAAACTGCTTAGAGTCATGTCAGAAAGTTCTACCACTTTTGCATATTGTACTTTAGACATTTGAAACATAAATCTTTACATATATCATCTTTGCACATTACTTTAAGTTATAAATATAATATTTACAACACCTGCATTCTGAGTATTCCAGACTTAGTTTATACTCAGATTAGACCCGAAGTCTCCACTGGAATGGGTCGCACCTAGGTCGGGTAAATATGTGTATAAGTATGGATTTGAGAAACAAATAATACATTCCGGTTCTATAACTGAGTTGAATCCATTAACATAATTTGCGGAATTCATTACCACAGTTTGCAGATGTGTTGTTGTCATTAGATAAATTCGAGAGAAATTATTTTGTAATAATATTACTTAAAATTACTAAGCATTCCTCTGACTTCAGGACCATACATTTTATTTTGTGAACACATGCAATGCCATTCTTGACATCATCATCGTATTTATATAGGGACATTGATGATGATTGCACTACGTTTTAAACATGATATAATGTTTAACTTGTAATAGGACATTTAGGATTTTAATTGCATTTTAATTCACGATGTTGTAATTATATAATATTGAATTTGCACCTTGTATTTTAGGAACACAAATAGGTTCTTGAATTTGAAAATATTGTTGCTTTTTAATTTCGTTCTGTTACATAATGTAAGATCTTGAATCATACACGTATTTACGTTGACTATGAAGAGCTAAATGTTAATGTCAATTCCCTATCATTACGTCCAATATAACAAGTTTTCCGGAAACAAGCAGCATACGATGGTTTCTTACCCCATTGGCAGACGGATCGAGACATTCTCCAATATTGTATTGCGGCAAGACTATGGTGTCATGTTGCTTCCATCGTTGGAAGTTACCGTGATATATATATTCAATAAGTGTTTGCCTTGAGCGCAATCACTCATTATTGGATACGTTATGTTAGCCTTGAAAACGACGGTAGCTGGCAAATTGCCCTCACATTAAATATTCAAAGTTCGCTATAAATGCCATACGGCTGCTACATATAGAAGAGCCCCGTATAATTTGTATACAATATGTTTATGCGAATGTACTACAGTCAATAAGTCCGGTTGTGCTTTATATAGTGTGAGTGTTCGATGGTCAGCTGATCATAAATTGTTGCAACGTCATCGAACGAACGAATAATTACAATTCCAACCATCAAAGAAACCAAATAAACGAACGGTTTGGAGATTCTCGTCAGACGAAGTCGAAACATTGCGTCTATCGTGGTTTCCCATGCAGTCAATGGTTTTACAATATTTTACCAATTCTGCGGCCCTGCATCTAAGCATTTCAGCTTGCATCATATATTCTTACCAGTATATGAGCATTTTTTTTTATTTTTAAAAAGGTTTAGTGACTCAAAATTGCCACCAATTGATGCCTTCTTTTTATCAATGACACGGGGAAGGATCTACACCGAAACATTTGCTCATGTGGTGTGATCCACGTTTTGGACGTCAACAACTGTTTGTTACAGATTATATTTGCACCGAGATACGTTCAAGATGAAGGAAATACATCGACGTTTCCTGGTAGTGCTATTTTACTGTGATGCGCGTGTAGAACTTCGATCCCATTTATTATTTCGAGTTAGCAGTACGGTTAGAGATTGCGTTCCTGTTAAACACCATGGTTGAGCAGGAGATTCTCACGGACATTCACCGGTATCCTTTTTGGATAGTGGAATATGTAACTGGATTTCAGGTATCACAGTAGTCAATTGTTTTGTTTTACATAGACCTCAAAGCTAATGTTTTGCGAAATCAATATACGTTATATCCTCCTTCAGCATGCATGTCACGCACGGTCACATATAACAATATTAGATTAGGACAAAATCAGGCACTATATTACATTTAGAAGTATTTCTCGTTCAATTTTATATAAATGTGAACTATCATGTTTGTTTGGTCATGTAGTACATAATGTATAATTTAATTATTATAGTCATATGTCAATTATTCAAGATTTGTGTTTCTTTAATCGTATCGATAATTGTTTTAATGTCAGAGAGTTTATCGTGTAACACATCTACATTTATTAACAAGAATATCATTCACGAAAATATTACTCGTTTTTAATTTCCCTTGTTTGTCTTGAAATGCGACTATTTCGTTTGGTCCCACACTTTTGAGGTTTAACATCTCGAATATTTCATCTTCGATTATTTTCTTTGCTTCTTTGGTTGTAGATATTTCCTCGGTGGTTTTTTTTCAGGCTTGAGAGATATCCTTCCCAAATATAAACTATTGTGCGATCAAACATTATATTTTAAAAACTTTCTAATAATCATTACTCGTATATTCGTGTACGATTTTATGGGGTGGTTTAGTTGATGATGATAAAGCGCTAAGTACATTTAATACCTGGTGGCCGCATATTGGTGGGTCTGTCATTTTCTGTGTTTGTAGCGTGGAGTACCAGATCGGAATTTTTAATTAATGTATATAACACATAGATTCTTTAGGTGGCGCTAACCCATGTGGTAATTGATCTCGCATAAAAACACCTCTCATGTTTTTTTTTTATCGCTAATTGTTTTAGCAGCATCGAGTAAATCAAATTTCACAGCGGAGTTAAATTGTCCCTGATACTCTCAGGCCGTTTACGCTGTACCATGAATACGGAGTTCATGGTAGTCTTAGACCCTTTCCTTTTGCTCATCGTCTCTTTTGTTTTTGGTATCCGCGCTCAGTCGCATTCTTTAGTACTATCTCAGCGGCGGTACCAACCGCACCGGGGGCGGCAGCGGCAGAGGTGGTAACGCAGCGAGAAGTGGAAATATAGCTCCTGATTTTATCATGTATTTGATCGCGGCCGCAGAGCGAGTGACCAGAACACCTTTTTTATCTTTGCTAGCATCAATTAAATGCTTAATCTACGAGCTGTCAGTGATAGTTTATTCTGACCACCAGACATCTGATTGTGTTTAAACGACATTGTAGTTCCACATATTTTAGCTGAATCCGATTGCAACGTTTTAATCTGACCAGGAGTAAGAGTAACACTAACATGAATATATGATATTTTATTGGATACAATATTGATCTAATCGTCTACGTGTTTATGGACCACTACCTGTTTTCTAATGACGCATCAACTACCCTCATTTGTCCACCAACACCTTCGAGTAGCATTGATTTGTCACTGAGAATGACAGCAATTGCTCTGTAATTACCAACAGCAGGAAGAGCGTTTACACAAGCTTGGAAATGTATGTCAACTACGGACTGCCTGGTTTAATCAAGATGTTCCAACAAAAAGTAACAAATCGGATATTGATTTCTAAAATCTAATTGTGACATTTGCCGACCGGTATCTACATTCGTCCCATAAATGTCAGCAAACGATGACATGCGTGTGCTATTTGGTTTTGTCCGTAATTAAGTAAAATATCCTCGGATGGTCTTTGTTGGTCGTTTATCCTCAACGAGACTTCAGGAACTCCCAGTTGATCAAATTTCATATAGCTCCGTATTTGTGAATTTAATTGCGTTCATCCTGTAACGCGACAAATATATGCCTCAGCGCAGAAACACCCTGTTGTGATGCCAAGTGCCATGTACATATATCGTTAACAGTAGTCTCCATAATATCTGTTGTTGTTGTTAGCCATGATAGCAATGATTTTCCACATGTATCCATACTTTTTCCTCTGCGGTGATTGGTATAATCATTACTGGCATCCACAATGAATGTTTTGTTATATTTACATTACCATCAGCAACATCAACACCATACTTAATTGCATCATTATCATACCATTTTAGCACAGGGACTACTGTATGTTTCGCACCAAACCCTTCTAACATTTCTGCAAAATCCAAAAATATGAGATACTAGAATCGCGCATGACAATAATCTACGTGGTCCTTGCAACATTGATACGTGTGTTGCAAGCCCTTGGTTTTAATTAGGATTACCGTTAATAAGCATATTGTGGGCATCAACATTATAATAAAAGAAACACCTTTTTGAGTTTTACCAACAGTGCTTTCTTGTTCTTCAACATCAAAGTGAGATTGTGGTTTAGGTCCAGCAGTTGTTTTAACAACAGAAGAATACCTTTTTTTCTATCTTCATCGTCAACAATATCTCCCAATATAGCTTTCTCAGTAGCCAATGCAGCTTTCTCAGTAGCTGTAGTTACCGATTTGAATAATTGTGCAGTATCGGTTGCAAAATCAACTTGATATACCTGTCGAGCTAGTAATTTAGTTCTAACAGAATCTCACACAGGGATACATTTCTTAATTGCCTCTAATTGCTCTCGAGCTAGTCTGGATGTTAACGATTATTATACCCTTAATGTAATATGATATGATTTAATTGTAGCAGCTAAGAAACCCATGCCAAAAAAGGCAATTTCAGTTTTTTTAGATTTCGCAACAAATAAGGATTTTCATCTAAAGATCTCAATTTTCACAGTGATTTTATCATCGAAAAGATTTTTACCTAAGCTAGTTCCCAGTGTTATGTTACTTGTTGCGCGGTACAAAAGAAATAACAGATCTAGTTTCATTTTCATTACCTGGAAAACATTCAAACTTCGTGGTAACGTGTTGTTGTGTTATATTTTCAAACTTCCTGGTAGCGTGTAACTATATTTCGTTTTTAACTTCATGGAAGTGCATGCTTGTGCTTAATGAGCTCTTTTAATATTTTCATTATGGAATTTATTGTGTTTTAACATCATATTGTCTACTGAGGTCAGATCTAACTTTTTCTACTGCGGTAAATAGTGGAATGGATTTATTTACATCGCTGTTATATGCTAATGTTTCGATAACGGCTTGTATTTTTTTTTAAAAATCCATACTGGGACGGCAGTACGTACTTGCTATTTGGGCTATATTTTCGAGATATTGAAAATCAGAGAAACTTTGATCACAATCTAATTTATTTGATAATTTTATTTCTTGATTTTTTTAAAATCTGTAATTGCATTTATTATGTCATTATACTTTTGTAGCTCATTATATGATATACTTATATCTAATATATTTATATATCTCATATAGTTATATCCCAAAAAATTGGGTAAATTTTGACCCGTTTGCTTTTTCAAGCGTCTATTTACAGCTTATAAATATATATATATATATATATATATATATATATATATATATATATATATATATATATATATATATATATCAAATTGATTGTTCGAGTACTTTCATTATTTAGCGCGGTAATTACACCTGGTAATCTATTGACCCATACACGAGAACGTTTATCTTCGATGAATTCCTTCGCGTATTTATATACAATTAACCGCTTAGCAAGTGTCCGATTAAATCGTTCAACAATCGCCTGATCACGGTGTATTGCAGTATGTCCACGTCGTAACGTGGTATTATGATGCTTTATTGTTGAGAACACTGCACCATGATATTCCTTGCCAGGTTCAATTTGTAATAGATTTGGCTACTGCAGATGACCTCGTCGATAAATTCGTTCAAACCTAGAAGCTACTTCAGATGATGACTTGGTCGTTAATGATTCAGCTTGTTTGTATCTACTCGCAACATCAACTATGGTTAGCGCGTATTTGTATGTGTGTTTATTAACAGTATCATGCTGCAGAAAAAATATATCAGCCTGATAAACTTCATTAGGGAAGCTGGCATCAAAATGTGCGAAATTGATTTGTTTAGGCGGTGGTAAATAAATCTGCCATATCGCCTGTTTGAATAACCAATCTGCTGCGGTGGTATGTTTTACTTTTGTGGCGTTTGCGAGTTTATCGATTGCTGATTTACCCCTCCAGTATCCTCTTGGGGAATAATAAATAGATTTCCATATTGGTATTTAATTACCAGCAACCAGCATTAATTTACTTTGCATCGCTGATTTTATCAACCACGAAGCTAATTTTTCTTTGAAGGATTTATCAGCGATTGAATTCATCGAAAGAATCAATTTCACATCTGCGTTATGTCTGTGTTGCAGATTATTACTTTTATAAGCAACATCATGTGGATGACACGCCTTATCAATAGCGTTTATTGGATATTCGCCGGGTCGGGGTTGGTCTTGGCTCTCAATTCGGATATTGAGTCTGGTTCCAGGGCCACAATAACTATATATTTTTCTCCTGGATATTTAATGCCCATGGAGTCCCGGGAAGTTTTGTCAAACCTATATCACCTCCTCGTTTTATTTAAAAATAATTAATAGAAACAAATCTAAATTTGTTTGTACCACATTGTACATACTTACCAGCAAGTGCTGATCTGTTAGTGCTCGTTGTAATTGTTGTCAAGTCGTTTGCGCCAGTAAGAGTCTTACATTTCACACAATATAGATCCATAATTTATTTATAATAACATGAATGTAATTAATTTTTCGGCGACATAAACACGAGAACCCGTTAATCATCATGCAGCGCTACCAAATAATATTTTCTCATGATTATAATTGGACCATCTGCAAATGGCATGACGCAGTTGTTACTTAATCCAAGTCTAGATGATCAGCGATGTTACGAGGTATTAAAGGATTTTAACGAGAGAGCAAAATCGATATCCGACGAAGATGTTATTGAATCTATCAAAGATATTGAAGAAGCGCCGAGTGTTGATTCTATTGATGGAAGTATTAATAATTTAGTCGTAAATGATGATGTGATGTTAGATAAATACGCAAACCCTGCCTGGATATTTTCCAGAGGTAGACAAAAAAATACTGATGTGATATATGTTACGCAGATGTATACACAAATACCAAAAGTAATCAGTGATAACTGTAATATTCTTGCTGTATTTAATAGAGTTGACACTCATACGCAACGAAATATTCACTAGACCTGGTGAAGTGGAGATATGGATTATAATCTCTTTAGAAATTTCTCTAGTCACGTTCAGTCAATCCCACATGGATTTTTAGCGATAAATTTGCATGACCCTAGTTCAAGATATCGTATCGGACTTCATAAAATATTCGGTTAAAACCATAGCAGCTAACAAAGACATGACAACAAAGAGGCAATTTCTGTTGTTTCGATTTCGCAACAGTGTTGGTTGATAAATAGAAATTTCGGTTGAAACCAGCACTGTCATTGTTTTTGGATTTTGTCTGAATTAGTTTTGGTCTCCGTAGAGGCTTTATGTTTGCTTGAAGATTTGGTCTATATACTCTCTCTCCGTAGAGGTTTCATCTTTGTTTGAAAACTTGCTATGTTCACCCTTCTTGTTGCCTAATAAAAAAAAATAATAATGAGGACTTTGTTTAGCGCGTAATCTTTAGAAGCTCTTACATCTTGACAACATTTATAATCATATGAATAGAGAAAAACATAAACGATAAAATTGGAAAACATAAAGAAATGCTAAAAATGTTTAATGTTAGAAACATTATTCGATCTTTAAGTTTGATCCTGCAGTCGAAAAAGGTGGTTTGTAAGAGCACTCTTGAAAGGTATCCTTGGGTCTTTGTGTATAATTTCAAGGGAAATTCATTCCACATTTCTGGATCCTGGTATGCAAATGAACGTTGTCCAAATGAATTTGTTGACATAGTGGAGGACAATGAGTATACGATTGTCAGAAAAGGAGCGTAAGTATTTTCCAGGTCAGGGTCAGGCACATGGGTCAGGCCATATTGGTATGTTGGACTGGAGTCCGTCAGTGAAAAAGTAGCACATATAACAACTTGTGTGTTTTATTATGGATCAAATGGCTAGCTAGTGTAAGATACATAGCAGCTGTGAGGTGTGCTCTGATCGTGGTACTCCAAAGATGATGCAAACAGCTGTGTTTTGAACTTTGTCAAGTTTTTGGAGTAGATAATGAGGCGAAACAGACATAATTGAGTTCAATAGTTTAGTCTTGAAAGTACTAATTAACACATAAGTGTTTTATACGACAGTACGCTTATCATCATTTTGTTTTTAAGAAATACGAACATGTTGTCATACAATAAGGAATTGAAAAGAACGAAAACCAACACGTGTTGCATAATTCAAGATAATATCTATTTTTCTAAACTACAAAGCAAACACTGCAAACAAAAAAAAATTATTATACAATACAATTCATAATATAATAGTTTATCACACATTCAGAGTTATTATATCTCAAATGTGTTATACTGTGTTCATGATGGTGCCATCTTTGGAATATAATGATTTAGCAGTATTCTTCAATATGAAAATGTGTCTGTTGTGTTGATATTACACATTTATATAATCCAAAATGTATTTAAACGAATGCAAAGTCCTAAATTGTAAGAGCACATTTTGATTCCAATTATTAATTAATTGAAATAAATAAATCCTCTCAATAAATAATGCAATACTACTTGACTGCGGCCTCTATTTCAGATCTTTAAGATAGGAACACATAAGTATGATACTCACCATATCATACAAGAAATTAAGACACCATTTCATACAAATTAAGAAACAGTTTCAGAACCAGAATGAGGATCATACTTTTATTTCCATTACAATTAAATAACCATTCTTATACATCATTTTGCCCTCTACGTTTCTCAGTCGTGTTGATGAGAGTTTTAAATATTCGTTTCCCATACTTTCTTTATCATGGGGTTCTTCCTCACATTCATTGAGATGTCTCAATTTTGATGTGCAAAATCTGTTTGAAATTAATGTACACCGAATCATTCATTAGTTCTAAACGGAATGACGTGCTATTCGTGCTTCATAATATCCACATGTTCCACTCACTGGACACAATGCCATTGATAACCTTCATATTATGAGGGAATCGCAATACTGACAAAACAAATTAAGAGACTTGGTAAACCTCCTCAAAATAAGATGTTAGAAGGAACGGTCTTTTGCATTTCTCTTAAATATAAATGTATTCCATTGGCTGACGACAACGTAGTACACTTGACGTAACTGAATACTACTAGAATGAGACCTAAATGAAGTTGAATACAGTGCCTTAAGGACTTACGATATTATCAATATGACGAACTCTAATTAATCTAACTATGAAACAAATAACAAGGAGAATAAATATACTTATGTGGTCAGGACTGTTTCCTTATGAATTTAAAATTTGGTAAAAAGATATTAAGGGGGTTAGACAATGCATACCCTACAATTGAATTTTTAATAAATAATATTTACCATTCCCTCAGCCATTATTATGAAACAATTCCTTAAACAAAACATAACTGATTTGGTCACAAATGAACAACTTTAGTTTCGTATCAGAGAAAGGTCCTGAGAAAACTATAACTGTTTTAACAATAAGAGTATATGCTCAATGTTTTTTATGGGGGAACTTGCAAGCATACACACAGCAGACTAGTGTACATTGCCAAACATTGCTACATTAATAAACTGTGTTTATGTCGGATCTAATTTATGTCTTTCTAATCGTTAGCCTCTCATATGGAAATAAATCCGCGTGGAAAAGTAAGTAGGGGGCATTATTCAACAAAATCATATAATTTGTAACAGCATATGGTATCGCGCTAAGTACATAAAGGACCGTTGAATGTTTGCACCCTATAAAGTACATTTTAGGATTATCAGGCATATGTCACCACCTGATATCAGCATTCAGAGATAATAATCTGAATAATATCCACAACCCAAATTGACTGAACGTAGTGATCTAGAGTATGATCTTTACAAAGGCCATGTATGGGAGACACGTATATTTAATTTCACTACAGATATATATATATATATATATATATATATATATATATATATATATATATATATATATATATATATATATATATATATATATATATATATATATATATACGCCGAGTCATGGCTAGGACAAAGATCGTGTTAGTCTCAATACTGCATAAGTAGGTATTTACCGAGTACGCCGAATATGATGAACGACGTACTAATCTAAAGACTGCAATGAAAGGTAAATCCCTCAGTTCCCTGAATAATGCGGTTGGAATAACGTTCTTAAAACGGTTACAAAGTTGTTAAGAGACTTTGTATCAATTTGGTGTCTGCCTATTATATGTATTTCAAATAATTTTGTACTTTCCTGAAAGTTTTATTGTTTACCAATTTTAATGTTCCTCGCTATATGAACAACCATTTAAATGGATTAGGGTGGAACTGCATTAAAAAATAAGCTCAAGAAGATGGAGTGTACATATGACTGAACCAAGCTGTATGTTTGAAATTGTACCAAGATGTCAGACGGGGATGTAAAAGTTACGCCCAAAGTGACCATAGGTGCACATGCTAGTTTTAATGAAAATATGTGCGGTTAGGTGCTACCACTTGGATTGATAACACTAGAATTCAACCATGTATTTTAGTATCTCAATTAAAGACAATTATTATGCTTTTCTCGTGTATTACCCCAACACAGGTTTGCTTATTTTTCCAAATATGCACGCATGCTGATAAGGGTTAATTTATATATCTGCGATCTCGACAGACATGGCTCTCTCCCAATATCAATAAGTCTTTATTTGGCTATCCCTTTTTGGGCTCTCTAATTATGATGATGTATAGTCACTATACAAATAAACAACGCAATCTTTACTCATGACGATTAAAATATGTATTCTAACGCGTCTCACCTATCATGTTTATGACTTAAAATCAAACATGCTAGGATTTTTTTCATTGGACCTTTTTACATGGTGAATTATTTACAACTCGCACATGACATCGCTTGAACGTTTTCTTATTAAAACAGTCAATATGGTACACAATTTTGGAGGTGATTCTGAACGCCATGTTTACTAACGTAAGATACATCATGTCAATAAAAATAAGGATGACGATTTTATAACATAAATATAATAGAGTACCTTAGTTATAGACAAAGCAGAATTGGATTTTTCAAGTATTTACCATGATCAATGTAACGATTTCATCTAATATCCAAATTGAAAATCGATGTTTTTTGTATATATGTTACTTTTAAATTGTACTATTACGCAATAATTTTGTTTTGAAACTCGCTTTCAAAGTTTGTAATCTGGAGGAACGTGTCAAAACCTATTAAGATTATAAAATTAAAGGGAATGGGATGATGCTAGGCCATCTTAATGCAGTTATATGCTATAATGCAGAAGTCTCAAACACGCTGACCGTGACCAATATGCAGCACGCCAAGCCGTATTATGTGGCCCACAAACTGTTTGACGTCAGAAGGTGAGAGATAACAGAGGTAATGTGGCCTTTGGGCCATTCAAAATGACCTCATTCGGCCCTATGGGCAGTTTGCGCGTGAAACGCTTGCATGTTTGCAAACAAATTATATAATCACTTTGAATATCATGATAAATTGCATGAAATTATGTGTTGTTCCTAACAGTGCATCCATACTCAACATTCTTGAAAAGTATACCTAACAATGTATACTGTTTCGACAACATTCTCATATTTATATGTTATTCAATATTCACAGACTTGATATTCAAGAAAGGCCATGAACCTAATACTCCAAGGCAAAGATAGGCATCAACTAATAACGGTATTACTTTTAAAGATAAGTTTAGACATACCTAACAGTTTTGTGGTATAAAATAGGAGTCCTTTAATTTGATAATTTCATTTATGTGTTCTAGGGTATGATTATAACTTCGGTCACATTGCTTGGGCTGTTTAAATAGTTGTGTCATTATTTAATCATTATTTCATGTCACGAAAGGAAAGATGCAAAAGAGATGGATTGATGATCTCATGCCAGCGGCAAGAAATGATCATTGATGTAGATGATGGTTTTCAATAATTTATCATCATTACGTATCGCGAAATAAAAACATATTTTGCTGTTATGTTGAAACTTTTCTAGCAATGTTAGTGTATGACCTGAAATTATGAATTCGTTCAGCTTAGATATTAAACCTCCGTGTAAAATGCTTGTCGTTAATAATAAATATAGGACAACAATAACCGCGATTGTCTCAGTGACTTAATACACTATGACATTAATAAATCTAAACAACATTGGAGTAACGGCTATTTGGATACTCAAGACAGTATTGGTTCTACATCGAATACATTCATATCAGAAATGGAATAATGCCACTAAAAACAAAGAATGAAAGACAAAATACAGCATGAAACATTATGCAATATACATATAAATTAAAACCGATTGTTTAGTAATAATCTATAGGAGTGTACTAAAACATTCGGCTAAGAGGAGACAATTATGAGGGAAACTATTTGAAACAAAATGGAAAATGGAATTACCTTTTCTAACCTTACCATGATATATAAATCACTACATCTAACCTTTTCAAAATTGTAAGTAAGTAATATTGTTTATCTAATTATCGTTGTTCTTTTAAGAAAAAGGCAGCGACGGATGTAGCGCACACACTTGACATGATTTTATATGAGGGACATCACAATGATATAAAACGGACGAAACTATGAGCTAAAGTGTGACTTATCAAGAGAAATAAACAGGAGTGAACCAAAACAATCAATGAATGAGGTTTGAAGTTCTTTATATGTTTGCCATAATCAGAAACATTTAAGTCGTGAAGTAAAATTATTCAGTCTGCAACTTTCTCGAACCAGGTGACCGAGTCGTATAAAGTGGTCTCTTTAATGTTCACTGACAATTTGCTTATTTACGCCTATGTCGAATCTCGGCCTAGGCAAGTGTATTGGTATGTCAGAACGTTGCCAGTGGCTTCCTGAGTGTCTGAGGTTTTTACTGGAATTTATTTATCCACTACTTTTACCGGCCGACATATATAGCCTATCTTACGCTGAGAAATGCCGTTAAACCTAAACGCAACACTTGTAATTTTCATTTTAGTCACCAGATTATATATTTACGTAAAGGAAAATATTATACTGCAAATATGACTCTTGTCTTCTTTTGGTTTAGCGTTGTGAAGCGCACACGTTTCTTAATTCAAGTAATGTTATTTACAACCGTATTGGCTTTAAAAGCAGCTAATGAGCAAAAGCCAGCCGCCCTATGCATTCTTTTATACGTTCTTATAAATCTGGCTTGCAACCCATCCTTATATTATATTCATTGTATCCTATTTTAATATGAAAAAAGGATGTATTAACTTTTTTTAAATTAACATGAATTGGAAAATGTAAATCTTCGAATGAATATAACAATGATTAATATAGTTGATAGAGAAAAGAAATTATTACACGTTTTCCTTTTCAATATTAACTATCACACTCTGCAACATAAACAGTTAACACTTAACGGTTTCACTTTACCATAATCGCCATGTTGTAACCCTGTCATGGGCCTGATTAAATGGAATATGTTCCATTATAAACTATATACCTCTGTGTGCCTGTCTGTTAGTGTACATGTTAACTTAATACATAATTAATGCGGTTGACCAGAATTCAATTAATTTGGGTTATGCTATATATTACCAGCAAGAAGAAATGTATGTGAAGTAATTATATAGTTTAAGTCAAGACATATGTTTGTAATTCGTTAGTTCTGCATATCAACTTTTCCGCAATAGCATCTTCACCCTGTATATTATGTATCGTTGTTTTAGAATCTCTCTCTCTCTCACTCTCTCTCTCTCTCTCTCTCTCTCTCTCTCTCTCTCTCTCTCTCTCTCTCTCTCTCTCTCTCTCTCTCTCTCTCTCTCCTGTTTCTTTTTTTATACTTGTGTGTAGGGTTTAACGCCATTTTTCAGCACAAGATAGGCTATACATGGCGGCCAGTATTATTGGTGGAGGAAACCCGAGGAAAACCCCCGGAAATAACCACCGACCCACGAGAAGCTACTAACAAGCTTTCTCACATAACTACATTAGCCGAATCTTAGACACGAACCCACGCAGACAGAGGTGAGACGGCAGTGGTTCGTAACGGAAAGCGCTTTAGGCCACTCGGCCACTCGGGGCCCCCTCCCGTTTCTAGTGATAAGAATATTGACTAAAATCGTGTTTGTGTACTACAGTGCTACAATCTGTTACATTTAAGTATACACAATTTAAGTTTGAAACAATAAATGTCTTTTTTACCAATCATATACAGTTGATGATGTTCAAAACGTAATTATGCACACTACGGTGTTATATATGTGAGGAATTTCATTTGTGAATTCATTCATTTGAAGTTGGAAGAGAAACGAATTGTCACACAATGGTGTATGAAATGATGAATACAGGTCAAAGGTTCTGGTCAAGAGCAAGAGGTACTGCTTTACTTAAATATGCATATATAACTCACTATATGCGATCAAAGCGACAAGACGTGTCCCGGCAAATCTATTTCATACTAGTCAACACAATCATCATGTGTGCTTCAATGTATTTAGAATTCCCTACATGTATCGGTACATTTACTTACGTTACCTGACGATGTATGTTATCATGAATGTTGACACTTACAGAACTCTGGAAGGAAATAAATAATAAATTAGTATTGATTCATTCATCCAAACTATAATTAAAACACATTTTTTATGCTGTAATCAAACATGAATCTCTTTCCACATCAATATCAGAATTATATCTGATGACCTTACTTTCATTGGACAGCACTGCATACTACTAGACAAATAAAAACTTTGTATATAGAAAGTTCCATCCAACAACACGGCTTTCATGGTGCTTTCACTTCTGATTTATTAGTCGTTGCTATGATAAATTATATGTATCTTAATAATTGTAAACTATGATCACATTACTCTCCTCAATGTTTAATGGTATATAATAATGCATTTGGAATACAAATGAGAATCATTTTCAGAGAATATAATATATTTATCACGTCACTGTCAGGTAAACCAATCAAATCGGATTAATATCAAGTCAGGACAGATGTGCCACAGCTACCTCTAACTAAACATCGTTTTATAAATAACGTAATTATACAGTCAGCGATATAATCTTAAGTAAAACATTGCCTTATGGTGTTAGTTCGGTACTGATTAGGAACGTTGCTCTATTTTGCACCACGACTTTATACGCGTTGTCACACGTAAGTGATATTGAGGCTCGGTAATGTTCAGCTCACATTGACAAACTGTTACGGATATATAGGTTTTACTTAATTTTATTGGGAATATGTTTCGTAGCCTCATTGTAGAAGGGTCAACGTTTGTGCTTAATTCTAATTCATTCCGAAGAGGCTAGAAAAACTGCCTTTGCCGCAAACGAATAACATATGTCAACCACTTTACTCCTTAGTCAAGTCATATAAAGCAAGAGGGTATTATCTCGTTCTGGTAGGAAACAATGTAAGACGTGTAAGAAAATATGTGTATCACTCTCTGGAGAATCATGTGTGTTAGCCAATTCAAACCTACCTATACATGGATGATTTGGAATATAGTGCCTTAAATTAAGCTAACTCAGTCTGTCTACTATTGTGAATGATGACAATCCATCTGCAGTGGAGTCAAGCGTTTTGGAAAATAGTACATGAAGATAGGTTCCGTGCTTACAAGATAGATTTATATGCCACTTTAGTAATATTTTAACATATATGGTGTATGTCCCCATATTAATTTTCGAGTCTGGTGCACCTTACATTCATCATTCGTTTATATTCATCTTCACTGAATACGCAATGTCAAACATAACATATATTTAGTGTTTTTATCTTGATATTTTTAAGATAGCTAGGGATAATATTAATTATATTTTGCCCGATCTTTCCCACTAGAGAGGGTGAACCCACCAAGTTTTCAAACAAAATAAGGCCTATACGGATGTGGAGGTGGGACCCATCTCGGATAGTTGTCGAATCAAAGCATCCTACGCAACCGAAAACAAGTAATGTCAAAAACAAAGTCCACTGTCCAACAGAAACACCCATTCGTTGTCACACCCTCTCTGCTGCTATGGTATTATGCGACGTAGTGTGTATGGGCGTATTAGTAAAGCGAAGTATTGGTATGGATGACCAAATTCTTGGATGGAAATCACTCTGCGTTTGTTACACATACATAAATACATGCATAACCAAATACACACTTACGTACGTACATACGTACGTACATTCATGCATGCATGCATGCATACATACATACGTACGTACGTGCGTGCGTGCGTACGTACATACATGCATGCATGCATGCATGCATGTATGCATGGCATGCATGCATGCATACATACATACATACATATATACATACATACATACATACATACATACATACATACATACATACATACATACATACATACAAATTGGTTATCCTCAACATAATAATTCCGGTTTTCTTGATTCTAAATGTTATATTAATTAAAATAATAACACTAGACCACTATACTTTGTTTACCGACTATTATATCTAGTTGGAAATTCCAATTGCATTATGTGGTGTCTTTATATATTACTTTCGGTGAAATTATGGACAGGAAAGAAAATAATGCCATGTTTCCTTCTTAAGATATAAACAATGTGTGTACATAGTCATTGATGTATATCAAATACAAAGGAGTGGAAGAATAACGTATCTGAAATAGTGCGAACCTTGAACATTTTATTTGTCTGAGATTACGGAAAAGTCAATTACAATGGTAGTTTATGAATCTCCTGGCAATTGAGTGAAGAGCATGATCGGTACTTATAACATTATAAGTGATTATAACATTCATGCGTTATTGCGTCAGAGAAAACATCGTTAAACTTTAAAGAAAAATCAGTAAAATAGATATCCTAATGTGTTCGGAAATATTGCCGCTAACATCTTATTCTCAAAATGAAAATGAATTAAATACTAAATGAATTGAATACTAAATGAATTTAATACTAAATTAATTAAATACTAAATGAATCAAATACTAAATGAATTAAATACTTTGCAATAAGCCCATCAGTAACAGTTAACTTCGAGTGCTATATTTTATATAATGCATGACTTGTTCAAATCAGTACTTACTGTAGGAAATTCCTGGCGCTGAAAGAACATAATAAGCATGATAATTGAAACAGTGAAATATACTTCTCGTAGGTAGTTTTAATATTTACTTTGGAATGCATGTAGGTGCTTAGAGATCCTATCCATATCAAATTCATACTCAATATTGAGTTTTTAAAAGTACACAAAAAACAAAAAAAAACAACATAAAACATATATATATATATATATATATATATATATATATATATATATATATATATATATATATATATTTATATATATATAATCTTGGTCATTATTGTCAATACCAACAATTGAATATATGTCTGCCATAACTCATAATGATGTATTGATTGAATTTTAACGATTTATAAGCAATTTTGCACACGCAATATAAAATTTGTTACAGGATTCATGCAAGTCGTACGTAACAAAGAATGAAGATTTATTTTGAGGTTACACGTACCTTCCTATTTATGTTGTTGTGCAACATTTTGGGCGGATGATCATATAGTGCACTCAGGAGGAGTGGCGATACATTTTTGATTTAATATGACCATAGTCGATATATTGAATTCCCCATAATGATATGTCTATATGCAGTTTTAAAATGTGCAAGGTATAGGTCTCAAGGACCTGAAAACAATGGCCCCACGCCAATCGTTTCGTCAATAAGAGAGAGGAAATTATATATTTAAAAAAATCAGAATATTATCTTGTTGTATTTTTTTTTATCTTCAAATCTGCATTAAAAACATTCACTTCTTATTTTGACTATAGAAACAGTAAAATTGTATTATGAGCGTAGTAATGTATAGTTTCAATACAACATAATACACTTGAATTATACGCGAATCGAAAGCATTTTGATAACCGAATGTGATTATAATAATGTTATTCATATTTCATCCTAAATACGATAAAGGGGCATGATAACTAAAGTGTAACTTTATATTGAATATAAGCTAAAACTTATTGAATCCATATTTTAATGTTTATATACTTATATTTTATTAATCAAATAAGAACCATATGAGATGCATATCTCTTACACTTACATGAATGAGAGACGATATATTAGTACTTACATATGCTTGTATCTGCTTGTCCTCCTGAAAAAATATAACAATATTGATACTAAAAACCGGGAACCAAGCGTCACTTATCAGGCTATCGAACACGGAAAACAAACAAATGCACAAAATACAATTAAAACGTCTACCGCTACTTTCGCTGAACATTCCACTGGAGCAGACGTTTAACCTAATATACTGGACAGGTTGTGTCATGTGTACCTATCGGTTTTGGAATATTTCTCTTTTACTTTCTTCTTTAAGACATACACATAACGTTCCACAAAGTTTAATTGCAGAGGTTTCTATAATTAACATGCATGTATTAGATGTGAACTGTCCGAACAAAAAAACCAAGTAAATTTGGACTGAACAATGTTAGAAGGATTCTGATCAGTTAAAATCCATACTTAAAAGAGCATTATATCTTACCGCTCCAAATATCAGCCAATCTTTTAAATTTTATGTTGATGCACATGATGTTCAGGTTGGAGCAGTTTTAATTTAAAAAGAGGAACTTGGTATGGATCTTCCAGTGTTTTACTTGTCTAAAACTAGTAAACACGCATTAAATAAATCATTCAACAATCGAGAAGCGCTGTTTGATTTTAATATTGGCATTACAACATTTAGAACTTTGTTCATAATTCATTAGAGTACTTCTTATGCTTTTGTATACCGCATGTATAATTAATCTAAGTTCAAAATCTTTATGATATAAATCTTTTACTTTCTGTATGGTAGGGAAGTGTTACATATATATATATATATATATATATATATATATATATATATATATATATATATATATATATATATATATATATATATGATTGAATTAATATGTATTTATATTTGAATTGCATGTTGTTCAGTTTAATATTTGATTAAAATAATTGTATGCTCCTGTGAAGGTTTCCAGTATACAGTTCAGAGATTTTATTTAAGCAGCATGGATATCTAATACTAGTTGAAACTTTCTATATAAAGGTGACTTACTTTCAGACTTCATTCAGAACTGGTAAACAGGTTTTTTTTTTTTTAATTTCTTTCCTAGAGTGAAATATCATTGGTCATATTCAAGGTCATACAGTATGATTGTGCTTTAGAAAACGTCCAAACATTCAGCCTTGTTCTTAAACATGATCACGTGATCCTCATACGGGCATCTGTTTTACGCAGTAGCTATTCTTTAATATAGATGTTGTAATAAGAATTTCTCAGTTTCGGGCTTGTATGTCCAGTTCTTTGGAGTAGCTAGCTTTCGAGTTATATGTTATGTTGTCTTTGGATTGTTTGTTATTTTAAAAAATAAATAATTCGTTACTTTGGAAATATGTGAGTGCTCACACATAATTCTTGAGCAAAAACAAATTATCAAACCGTTATTCAGATTTCCAACACTAGAGTGTTGCTTCTTGTGTTTCTACACGGAACTGTAGATACATCTTAGTACAGGATACAACATATGTGATCACCATCCATCTCGGAGTTTTCATCGAGACTCAAACTTGAATCTATTAGCACATTTCATTTCTAGGACTTTAATAATTTAATTTGTCGATTCTTCTTGGACTATTTTAAGATTTGATATTTAAAACCGTACGTTCTTCTTTTTATTTGTACATCGTTATGAATGGAAATAAATTATTAATTAAATTTTACAAAGCTTGTTGTTTTCACTTTGTATGTCTTACTGTTTATTAGAACCTACTATGATTTTCAACACGGCTAGTTGTATCTGCCAGGTATGTGTATCGATATTAAATTAAACAGCAGAAATAAAAAACAGCAACGATCTCAGCAGTACCGGTTTGATAGGCAAATAAATACCGGGGTCGTGGGGCATGAGCAAAACAATGACGACAATACAGAATGCCCTCAACGTGATTTGTAACGTAGCCTACAAAGTAGCATGGACGGAGTAGTGACAACGAACTCTGTCTACGGACGGAAAAGTGGAGCTGATCGAAACATTCTGACTAGATTCCAAGAGATCATCCCGGGCAAATTAAGCACACGTTTATATATTAAGATGTGTTGTTTGTGGAGTTGGGTGTGGAGTATAATGTATATTTGACTATGTTGTTCATTTGGACTGTTAAATATAATGGTTATTACCTATGCAACCTAATATATTCAATTTGACAATAACAGAGTAAGTAAGGACACAAACTTGATTTAAGTCTGCTGTTTTTTTTAAGTTTTTCGAGGCTGTCAATACATGAGATAAACCTTGATTTTTTTTTTAATGAATCGTTTTTGTTCTGAATTATAGGATGTAGCACACAACGTTAGCTTACATATATATATATATATATATATATATATATATATATATATATATATATATATATATATTGGGACGAAACAAAACTAATTACAGTCTATCCAATACGTATAATGTTAGGGGAATATCAGTCAGAAATTTCAAGGTGAGGGGAGCTTAGTGGGCAATGACATATTACCTTAATCACATATTGAAGAACAACCCATACCATTGATTATTACATGCTAATGTCCGTTTATATGTTTTTATAGAATGAAAGATGTTACTTCTTTTTCATAGGATAAAAATAAATGTGCGGTATAGAAAAGAATATAAACTTGACAAGGGTTTGAAAATACTCATTCCATTGTTTGTTGTAAAAGATAATGTAAGGTTTGGAGAATAATTATTTTTCATAAATGTATGCGTCTTAGAGGCCTTATAATACTTTATTAAATGAATGATGTTCACTTATTTACTAAAAGTGGATCTAATGTATTTTAAAATTTATTTTATCTTTTTTTTCTCTCTTTCTTCCTGAAAGAACAATAATCTGAAATTAAACAAGAATATACAAATTCCCATCCTTTCAACTCAAATAAATCGCTGAATTATATATATATATATATATATATATATATATATATATATATATATATATATATATATATATATATATATATATATATATGGATGGAGTAATTAATACAACAGCGTTTCGAATATTACTAAAATAACATGAAACAATTAGGACGCCAGTGTTGGAAAAAAGATGTTTCAATATAAAAAGACAATAAATGTTAAAAAATGGATGTTACTGATCTCAAACACGCGATATCTTGTTTAACAGACTATTAATATAAAAAGATTGTTTGAAAACAGAAATTAAAAAAAGAAACAAAGCAAGTTTTGTAAAATCAGAAAGTAAAAAATCAGAAAAGTTAAATGTGCGAGTAAAATAAAGTTTGACCCTAATAACTAAACAAATGAAAACTTTCTTCTCCAGCAGGATACACAGACAAAAGGTGTTGTTATATAAGAATGCAGCAGTTTAACCAGAATCCGCATGTATCGTTTATGGGGATAATGGTTCAGGAATATAACAACATTTTGCTTAAATTTCCGGGTTGCTTTTACTGAACTGTTTGGAACATTGTGCTGAGTATGTATAACCCGTCATTCTGTTCCATTTTCTCCAGAATTTAAAGCATTTGTATAAGGTCTTGAACGTAAGCATGCTATTGGCCATATGCACCTCAAAGAAATGAAACAAAAAACTATTGTTTTGTAATTTCCAATAACTGTTACAAACTGTTATACACAGCTTCAGGATAGTTTTACCATATCTACCCACACAAATTTTGTTATGTGACTTACATTGGAGATGAGTCTGACCCATGGGTTTCACAATTCCTCCATTTATACACACAGTACATGGAGTTTAGCCAATATTAATCATGAACCCTGTTTTTCCACAACGTGAACTTCTAGACTGACTATAGTGAATGCTTATTCCCAATATCTCAATTTTTCAGTATATCAAATAGTTGTGTCAGTTATAGCAGCTATTATATATATTATATATTCTGGCCGAGCGGTCTAACTCGCTCTCCATTACGGATCACTGCCATCTTACCTCTGTCTGCATGGGTTCGATTCTCAGATTTGGCCATTGTCGGTATGTGAGAAAGCTTGCGAGTAGCTACTCGTTCTTTCCTGGGGGTTTTCCCGGATTTTTCATCCACCATTAAATCTGGCCAGCATGGCCGCCTATCGTGTGCTGAAAAAATGGCGTTGAATCCAACTACATATATATATATATATATATATATATATATATATATATATATATATATATATATATGGTGTAATCTACCAATCTACCAATTGATAAACGGATTCAGAATTAGAGGTCCTAGACTTCAATCTTTGCTTCCTATGTTAGAATGATAAATTGTGTATAATTCCTATCAACACTGACACGTACAGAAAGACTTTTATTACATATTGACTATTTACAACGTAACGCTTTTTCATCGATACGCTAATGCCTTAAGCCAGGGGTGTCCAAACTTTTTGCAAGGAGGGCCAGATTTGATAGAGTGAAGAAGCCCGGTGGCCAATAGTTCATTCTGATATCCTTTTAGCCACAAAGGTTACATGCAAATATACACTGTTATAGAAATAAATAAATAAATAAACAATAAACAATAAATAAATAAAACAATAATCTTTATGTTTTCAAATGACTATGTAACTAAACAGAAGCCACTAAAGCAGACATCAGCAACTGTAAAAAACAGAGTTCTGACTTTCTCGATGCAGCTGTGGAGGAGCATCATCAGGGTCCACAGAGAAGGGATAAGAGAAAAACAACAGGTCCTTTTCAAAAACTGCAAACACCTTAAAGCGTGTTTTGAATTACACAGAAAAAGATGCGATAGTTGTTGCATAACTCTTCATTTGCACAAAGATGCTGTCCTGTGGGAAACTGTCAATTACCTCTTCAAAGCTGGATGTGCGCGGTGCAGGGCTCTGTTTGCCACAAGTGTCTTTGGAAACGTTGCAGCTTTGTTCCAACGGTCTTCACGTGAGTGTATTGCTGGCTCAAAGCTGCATCTCGTCCTGGAATATAAATATTCAACCCATTCAGACGCTTCGTTATGTCAACCAAAAAAGACAAATCTGTCATCCATACAGGATCGGACAATTCTTCCTTTGGTTGCCCCTTTTCACACAAAAAAATGTCTTATTTCTACTCTGAAAGAGAAAAGTCGCTGCATTGCGGACCCCAGACTTGGACACCTCACATCGTCGTGATATATTACGTCTCCGTATTCATCTTTAATGTCAAACATGAACTGCTGAAACTGTAGGTGGTGTAGAGCTTTAGAGCGAATGTAATTGATTGCTTTTACTTCTGGTTTCATCACATGATCAAATTTGAGTTGTTTGGTGCAGAGAGCCTGCTGATGAACTATACTTTGTAGTTTGATAGCGTTACCTCCTTCTTCGCGGACTTTATTACAGATCAGAGCGGACAATCCACTTCACTCACCAGCAGTATCATGCGCACCATCGGCAATTATCTCAGAAATTTTACTCCACGGTAGTTTCATATCATCAACAGCATCACAAACATAAACGAATAAATTCGTTCCTCTGGTTTGATCTTTAAGGCTTTTGGAAGTCAAGCAGCTCCTCTATTACGTTCATGTTGTAGTCAACTCCTCTTACAAAAATCAAGCGCTTTGTTTTGTCATAAGCATCGGTGCTTTCATCGCAAGCTAATGAGGAATAATCAAAAGTCACTCTACTTTTCCTCGGTTGTCTCTGAATATCTGACGATATGTCCTCAACTCTCCGTGCCACAGTGTTACGTGCCAGGCAAACATCCATAAATTATTGCTTCTTCTCGGGGCAAATGTTCTCCACCATTTTCATGACACAGTCTTTGTTAAATGTATCTTCAGTAAAATAGTTGCCATGATTAGCTATTAACATGGCCACTTTGTAGCTTGCTTTGGTGATATTTTTCTTTGACTCACAGACACGTGTCAAGATTCGCTATGGTGATGCCAGAGCAGTTTGGATTTTATTCACTTTTTCATCGCGGTCACTCCCTGTTAGCTTGTCGTATGTATTAGAATGTTTAGTCTGGTAGTGTTTCTTTATGTTGAAATTATTAAATAAGGCAACCGTCTCGTTACAAAGGAGACAAACACAATTGCCTCGATTTTCAGTGAACAGATACAATAATTCCCATCTCTCCTGAAAGCGGCGGCCCATGCTGACAACTCTTTTGCTTTACAGTTGCCATGGGAGAAATGAGCGGAGAAGGGTTCGCGTCCTAGCGGGCCATAAATAATGCATTATATGACCGAAGCTGCGGGCCGTATGAAATCTTAAAGCGAGACGTATGAAATCTTACCGCGGGTTGTGATTCGCTCGAGGGCCGGACTTTGGACACCCCTGCCTCAAGCATTCATGACAATATGAGTGATATATTCAATCAAATATCTTGAAAAAGCATAACGCCAAGTGGAACGACTTGATAATTTGTTGCGATCATTTGATTATTTGGAAAGTACT
The DNA here is from genome assembly GCA_029339505.1 of Unio delphinus. NCBI lineage: Eukaryota > Metazoa > Mollusca > Bivalvia > Unionida > Unionidae > Unio > Unio delphinus. The sequence continues at coordinate 647,618 of JAQISU010000197.1, read as the reverse complement.
ATTTTGTAACCACTCATTGTTGCGACGTTGAAATACATAATTAGACAAAAGGATCAATTTTGAAGTAGTTTCTGTCACAGTGTGCTGTAGTATCTCATTAAATACACTGTTTCAACTCGAAAGTCATTACGCATCGATAAAAGTATTAACCCCTTATACTAACTACACAGAAAATCAAATTTATTGTTACTAAACATCTACTTTGCTAGAGGTAAACTCGTTGCTCCTTTTTAAATACCCCTATGTCTTAATTTATCAGATTGGAACAAACTAATAACGAGGTGGTATCTTAACCATATAGAACACAACACAAAATATTTGAATGGTGATGCACAATTGACTTTTCGCTATAAAATCATACAAGTATTCAAATGTAGAATACTGGTAATAACAGATATCATCAGCAAGGTTGTTCTTGTTATTCCTAATATTAGTTTAAGTGAATTGCAACAGTCTAAATCAGGGGCCTCCAAGAGATAGGGAAATTAAGCACACGTTTATATGAATATGTGTTTGTTTAATGGGGTGTGGGGAAGATTGTATTTTTGGTGATGTCGTTATGTCAGAGTGTTAAACACAATGATTAATACATATGCAACCTAATATACACAATTTGACATTAATAGAGTAATTATGGTCACAAACTTGATGTTTGCCTGTTGTGTTTTTAAACTTGTTCGCAATTGTTAATTAATGTTTGTGGTGCTTATCACACTTACAACCTGAAAACCTACGTAGGTCACAATAAGTCAATATTTCCTTGTCCAGACATCGACATTTTAACAACGAAGATAATATATTCGACTGCTGCAACGCATCTCGCATATTGTAATGAATATGATAAGACAAATTTTACCCGTATGCAATTCATCAAAGATTCGACATTGAAACACACGTTTACAGTTGTTCTTCTTGTCTCCTTAAATTGTGAGATGTAACAGACAACGTTAGCTACAATATCTATTAGGACAAACTGTGCAAAAGGTATATGACTTTAGCTGTTGACACTAGTACATACTCTTCGCTTTAAAAAGTATCACGAGAAAAATATCTACTTAATTTATTTTAGCATTCTCCAAAAGACACACATTCAGCGTTAATGGAAATCTGTATTTATTTTATTTGTGGATATCCCACAGACCACTCCTAACATACAGAGCTGGCAAGCTGTAAGTACATAGCAGATTACATCCGCATACAATATCAAAGTGACAGGCTTAAATTCGGTTTTAAAGTGTTAGTCAGCGTTAATCTTTAAAAAAAATACATTTCTTTTTTAATAGACGATTTAAGGTTTTCTATTGTTGTAACGGTATTTATGTTGGTTAGTTTGTTGCAAAAAAAGTTGTCAATCAAAGCGCTTAAGTTTTTAATTTCACGCTCCACAAAATGATACCAAGTTTGTCTTGAAAGAAGATTGAAACTCTAAGTTACGCAGACGGTAAGGAAAATATCTCTTCGTTAATACAGCTAGGTTTCGTTGTATTCATTCTAATCATGCTTGCCGTATATCTTGTGTTTTAGAGGTCATATTTCTTTTTAAGTAAATAATCGCATCAGTACATAAGCAGCTTGGGTCTTTATCATTGAGGTTCACTGAACTACTTTAATTCTTACAAACCCCAGATTCACAAGTTTGAAAAGAAACGCACAAAAAGACCACGCCACTCTCAATACTACTCCAATCATGACTACACCGATGTGAGTGTGTATATGTCAAAATGTTTAAGCGAGATAAAAAATAAATTATCAGTTTCAAAACTCGAACCAGTACTGTGACCGTTCAGTAGTTGATCTGGTAAGACGAAATGGTACAATACACAACAGAGGGATTTAATTTCACATTCAGGTCCGCTGCAGTGGGAACAACACAAGAGTGTATTTATAATTTTGCCACACTGCCTTCGAACAAAACATTGCTTCGCTCATCATAAACATTTTCATTGGCTAGACTTATTTTATTACCGCGTTCACTTTAAATTGACAGAAGCTATTCACTTAGTATTGAAATAGGTCATGTCTCACCGCTACTTTGCCCCCCCACCCCCCAGCCCTTAGATTTGTGATATGTTAAGCATCAGTCGACAATAAATATCACACCACCTGTTTATGAAATTGATGAATGAATTAACACAATGAACATACTTCACATATAATGAATGGCTTTCTTAATTATATTTGTCCTATAATACCGAAACAATAACAGAACCAATAATGGTGTCCAGCGTATGTTGTTTTCTTTACCATTGTTTCTTTCTCTCTCCAATGTAATGATAAATCTGTCTGCCAATCTCTCAACACATTTCAGGCTAGAGTACTGTCCGTTATACTGTCACCCAGAAACACGTTTGTGCATGTGCGTTCGTGGATGGGTCTAACATGTATCGTTTGTGCAAAAAATGTATTACAAAGAAATAGCAACCATTGACTTAAACCATTTAATTTAACCGTGTAGATCGCTAGAACAAATCTCTATCAACAAAGTTTGAAAAGTGATGTGTCATGGATCGCCATTGTCGCTTAGTGTCTGCGTTCTTCTTGGAAAATAGATTGTTTTGTCTTCATTTTAACACTTTAAGGCATGCAAGTGGGTAACAAATAGTCCGTTTGTTCATCCATCATTGTGTGCATTGATGCTTTCTACAATCACACCCCAACGCCATATAATAATGGGTTAAATGGCTTTTGGAGTGTGTGGGGGTTTGGTAGAGGTAGTCATTGTAGGTACGAACTTAGGTACGTTCAAACATCTCTGTGTTGATATAATATATTGGATGATTTCCTTCACTGTATGTGTTGATAGTATATAATTAGTTATTTCCTTCATTCTGTGTGGATATTATATGTTTTTATTTTCTTTTCTCTGTGTGGATAGTGTATATTGGGTTATTTATTTCCTCTATCCCCTATTTTGATAGATAGCAGAGTGTGTAGATAGCACATTTGTGGGTTTTCTCTCCTTCCCTCTGTGGATAGACGATATCTGTTTTGATTTCCTTCCATTCTGTGTAGATAGCGGATCTTGTGATTTTTATAGTATATTTTGTGGTTTGTTTTCCTTTACATTTGTGTTTATATTAGTTTCGTGGTTTGATTTCTTTCATTTCTTTGCTAATAGTATATGTCTGTTTTGTTTTCCTGCTCTTCTTTGTGGACTGTAGATTTTGGGGTGTTTTATAGTATATTTGGTGGTTTGTTTTCCTCACCTTCTGTGTGGATAGTCGATTATGTGATTTTAAAGGATATATTTTGGCTTGTTTTCTTCCCCTCTGTGTGGATAGCAGACTCGTGGTTTGTTTCCCTGCTTATCCATGCTGATAGTATATTGTGTGTTTGTTTCCTTCCCTTCTGTGTAGATAGTAGATTTTTTGATTTTTGATAGTATATTTTGTGGTTTGTTCTTTCCTTCCTTTATGTAAGGGATGTTTTCCTTCACTGTGGTGCTTAGCATAAACAGGCACTACGGTGGGTATGTCGATTAGCTAGACTTGTACACTGAGCAACCAAACCTAAATTTAAAGATGCAAGTAACCCTAGACTTGAACTAGGGGGCCCAGAATGATTATTGATAACGTTGAGTTATCGAAACACCTCGAAAATAATCTAACCAACAAATTAGCTAATGAAGACAAAATAGGTACATATCAAGAAACATCAACAATAAATGGATATAAGGTAGAATCTGAAGAAACAAAAGATTAAAACATGAATTCAAAGCTTTAAACCAAAGCTAATGAATAATCTAGTAGGAAAACATTAAAATAACTAGCATAAACTTGGAGTAATCATCCAAAATCAACGCCTCTTTAAGGGATGGAAGCATGGTAAGAAATGAGCAGGAATCGCAGCCAAGCAAGGAACTCATATACACCACGGTGGGTATGTCCATTACTTAGACATGTACACTGAGCAAACAAATCTAAAATTAAAGATGCAAGTAACCCTACAAACAAACTAAGAGGCTCAGAATGATTGCAATGGATATATAATTTCAAGTCGAATAAGGGTATGATGATAACAAGAATAACATCAGCAAGATGTAACAACAGAAAATCCATAGAATAGGCCTAGGAACCAAACGCTCGCACCTCTAATATTCTCTAACTTTTCAGCACTTAAAAATCACCAATTAGCAAATTCGACTGTTAGGAATCCAAACAATTAAAGAACATGAGATGGTCTTAGACCAGACAATTGCACAATTCTATTCCATCCATATGGTCCCAAATTAGACAATATAAGGTAGTCTAAAAGTCCAAAGACTATCAGGCCATGCAGCACAAGGCTGCAAATAAGAAACAACCTTAGATAAAAAAGTCACCAACTTAAGAACTATAAGGTAGTCAAAACACCCAATACTATCAGACGCAGCAGCACAAGGCTGCAAATTAAAAGTAATGATTAAAAATTAGGGCCAAAAGTAATGAATATAAGGTGGTCAGAAACTTATGACCATCATACAGAGCGGGATAATGCTGCAACTAAAAACATAATTAGAAACTAGTAAAATGTAAGAAATATAAGGTGGTCTAGAAACTACAACCATCAAGGCAGCTGGTCAATAACAGCAAAATACTATATACCAGGTGTCACACGGTGCTGTATTCTCTATATATTCTTAACAGCACAGAGACTATCAAATTGATAGAGAAACGTTTTAGACCCAATACGATGGAGTATGGAAGCACGACTAAACGACCTAGGCGCAGCCCTTTACAAGCCACCACTCCTCCTTTTCCGACATCCGACATCTCAGTCTCCACACTCCACACGTTCTATGCACGCCATATACAGCAGTAGTATAGCCTAGGATCAAAGGATGAGTGCGTGCTGGGTCAATTCCCGCTCACCATGTCCCTCCATTCACTTCGATAGCTTCTCAATAACGACCCCGACCTGACGGCCCAATTAAATAGTGTTCTATGAACACATACATGCCTTTGGAAAGTAGCACATTTCCTATCCCAATTAGTAATGAAATGCTTGACGTATGCTAAGAATAAACATTGCTTCATGACGCTAGTAGCCACATATCACGGAAAATCCAAATTTCGTTCGCAAAATTTGTGCCATCCTCATTCACGATTCGGGCGGTGAACACGGAGAAGGCAGGACCGGTCTTCGTTAAGGGAACAGTAGGCGTGTAGACGGCACAAAATAACGTGACATTTAGGACTGCAGAACAAAACATATGCTGCAGCCATAGAGCACAAAAGGATACCAGTATAATGTTTTTCGGGATATCACTGTTGAACTGCCACTGGAGACCTAAAAGGGATAATTATGTCATGGACTATGCAGAAAGGAAACTGGCGGCTGACACGAGGTACATAAAACGTCGGACGTGTCTTAACCAGAATACTGGGATACAGAGTAAACAGCCACATGGAAACAAATACAACCGCACGAAGAAGCGTTAGCATGAGTGACTTTGGAAGAACTGCTGAACGTTGCAGTTCGCGGAAATATCAGCCTGAATGGAAGAAATGCAGAAAAAGACTTTCATTTGCTTTCATTGCCTGAATGTAGGGTTCTCATTTGGCACGACAACCCTTTTAGAACAAGCAATTTTTACGAAACCTGAATGAACAAAACTCTAAATTAACAAGCGACAAATACATATATCATGGATGTAATTTTAATGTCGTGACCTCTTTTGCAAACGGAAGTCATGAAATAATGTTCCAACATAAAAATGAAAAGATGGAAAGACAAATTAAAACAACAAAAATGGATGCACAATCTGAAAATAAATTACACCATCAAAATAAAAGAAAACTACAAGAACTGTAAAAAAAATGGGACGTGTAATAATAAAATAACGTTTGAAGAAAATATTAACAGAAGTAGTAAAATGACCTAAATGTCAAATTTCGACACCAATAAATTTTCAAAGTCTAGATCTCTTGTTTATCCAGTCGGACAAGCATGCAAATATGGGTGTTTATAAAATTGCAGTTGTTGAACGAAAATCGTCAAATATTTTTTAGTGAATATTATGGGGATAGTGAAACGTCATTTTGGTTACATTTTCGTGTGGAATTCAAACATTGTGCTGACTATGCATACTCGGTTTTCCTGGTCAATTGTATTATGCCGATGAACGTTGGCACGTACACAAATACTATTATTACATTTTGACTATTTACAACTTAAAGCTTGTTCACCGATAATTGACTAAACATGTATGAAACTATGAGTGATCTATCCAAACAAATGGCTGTAAAAAGTCAGTCGAAGCTAAAGTAGTATGATATTAGGTCTGCATAAATATTTATAGATCAACGTGTGCAGATTAACAGATTAAAAGGTCAACATTAATACTGGCTGCCATGTATAGCCTATATTGTGCTTAAAATGGCGTTAAACCATACAAAAACAAAACAAACAACAATAATTAGTGTCACAGTCTACACAGAAGCTGTCATTAAGGAAATAACTATACATATATGTATGATCATCATCTATAATAAACACATGTATGCTCATGATATCTCTTTTTAAGTACTCTAATATTTTCAGTCGATTTTACATGTAGTGGAAGCTTATTCCATACAACTGTACCAGAATATTGAAAACTCTTATTGAATTGTTCTGTTATTGATTCTGGTACTAGGAGTTTTCCATGTGATATTGATCCCAACTGGTATTTTTTTGAAAAAGGCCTGAATAAGTCCTGAAGATATTCTAGTGCAGTTCCATGTAGACATTTATATAAAAGAACTGCCTTGTGAAAAATCTATCCTGTCATATTGCTATGGGTTGGAGATGTAATGAATTACCTGAAGAAAATGAGGAATACTCAATATATCTATTGCAAGATACACATTTTACTAAATGACAGGAGACATATTAGATCATCTTGGGGTTACCAATATATAATTTCTTTTGCATTCAGATTCAAGGGGAGACGCTATTGTATTGAGCAATCACTTTAAGCTGCCTATACACAGACGCAAAGTAGACGCAAACAGCAACAATATAGTTTTAGATACTTCAGTTCAAAATTACACATTCAAACTTATAAACATTAATTGTCCCAATTGATGTTTATGATGAATGTATTCAAATTTATTTCTGATGAGAAAATAATATAGATTCAAAAAGATCCACTTGGAGACAGAATAAACCTATCAAGCAGGCAAGGTTAGATTTCTTCCTAGTATCAGAAACTCTTATTACAATGGTAATTGTTTAATTTTCAAAGATTGCTATTAAGGGAAAATATGTATTTAAAATCATAGCAGAACTGAATTGCTTTGAAACGAGTAGCAACCATAGTTACTTTATAAAACTTGTAATGAGTGAATGCTTAATGTGCACATATGTATTGGTACATATATCTATATAAGTGGAAATTCTTACAATAAATTTACTTTTCTTCGGCTCTCTCTCTCTTTCTCATAGCTTATATTCTGTAATGAGTTCAGAATTCGAATATAATACTACTAATATAATACTATGTACTAATGTTAACACAATTCTCTGTAAAGTTATGAATATTTATAATTAACTGTGAAGAAGTCATGGTTTGGATCCGACCAACTGCTGGCGTTGCATGGAAAATAGTACAAAAACAAAAAAAACAATGTCTACTGGTTTTGATTGTGTATTAATTAATAAAACATTGATAAGTTTATCAATATTTGCACTGTTATAAATATATTTATATTAATTACATCAAAGCCCATAGGATAGAGAGATAATAATGTCTTAAAGACAGTAATCTAAAGAGAACAATATGTCTTAAAGTTGTAGATTTTTCATAATCGAACATTATTTCAGCTTTTATATTTTCTATTTTTAGAAACATTAAACACATTTAATTTTTATTTAATCATCTGCAATTTGTTCTCAGTCGCTTATGATAAGATTTGTTAACCCAATCATCAACATAATTATTCAAAGGAATATTATGTTTTTCCCAATTCTTGGATGGGTTACTTATTTTTCTAATTGGTAACATATTGCATAGTTTATGTGTGGAAGCAGAAATGATTTTTGATATCATATAGTACTGCACAGAGGGGACTTAATCAGTGTCACATAATATCCCATGGTTAAGTAACACTATAAGACATGCCTCCAAATTTGACTGCACACAACATTTTAGAATGAATGAAAAATAGTACTAATATGCTATAAAAATGGGACACTAATGGTGCTTTAAAAATAGGACAACCATATTTGATTTGATAGTTTAGGCACCTTAACATTATGGTTTTATTGAAAAAGGTCTCAAAATATCCATGATTTTATATATGTTGGATGACAAGCTGGTGTTCATTATACATAAGTCTTGCCTGTGTCATAAAGACCAAATCGCACTCCCCTCCTAACAATTTCCTTGGTAACAATTTACCCAGGTGATTTTCATCCTACAGGAAAATTATCAGCCCTGACACCCTCACTCCCCTCTCTCTCTCTCTCTCTCTCTCTCTCTCTCTCTCTCTCACTCTCTCTCTCTCTTTTTACGCCTCTCTTCCCTTCATAAAACTGCCCTTTTTCTTATCTCTCGTTATCTTCTTGTATCTTTCTTCCTCTCTCTCTCGTCTTTGTCTTTATGTTTCCTTTTTTCTGTCTTCCTCTTCTTCTTTTCTGTCTTCCTCTTGTGTTCCTCTCACTTCCACTCTGTTTTTATGGCTCTCATCTGTCTTACGCTCTTCTTCCTATATCAGTCTTTCTCTATTGCTTAATCTCTCTCTCTCTCTCTATCTTCTCACTTCCTTAATCCACTGCAAATTATATGAAGTGAGGGTATGTTTTAATCTACAAGCGAAGACAGCTTCAACATTTCCTGAAATAGTATTATCAGACATATGCTCCACAATAATTACTAAATCACTTACAAATTACCACAAAAACAATGTAAATAAGTATTTACAGGACAGGAATAAGGAAACAAATAATGTGTGGGCAGAAGATGCCAAGATTAGAAGTGCAACATCATTGATCTCTACTGACATGTATGTGTATAGTATCTGTTGATTCAATTCCAAAGGAGTTACCCAGTATTATTTGTTGAGGTACCCATCATATTTTTCCTTGGACACTTTCACTCACTCTAGATATTTTTTTTTTAAAACCTTGTAAATGACCCTGTGTGTGTGTGTGTGTGTATTTTGGATTTTTATATTTAGTTTAAAGTGATGTACACCACTCATGCATAGCCCTGCAGACATGTAACATCATGTCCCACCCAGTCACATTATTCTGGTACCAGGCCAACCATTCTCAGAACTAACCTCTTAATGGTGAGCACCAAGTGAGGCAGATGCTAGCACCATTTGTATAAATCTTTGATATAACTCAGCTGGGGTTTGACCAACAACCTCCCACATCACAAGTGGAAGCTCTAACCACTTAGGTCATCAGAATGGTCCCCATTTCAATGCATTGTAAGTTTACTAAGAAGAACCAGGAAGATCCTTTAACAGTTGTGTCTTATACTATGCAAGTGACTGTTAAAAATCTATTAGTCCGAAATGGTAACGTCTTTTAACTGTAAAGGTTCATTTGAAATCATCCATATGTAAGATTTTGTAAAGTAAACATATACCTGCATTATATATCAAATGTAGAAAAGGAAAATAAACTAATTACAGTTAGGAGAAATAATCAGCTAATTGATCATGTACCTCCATGCACAATATATTGTATGACCTGTTACATGCATGGTATTTCCATATGTTTAATACTAAATAGATTATGTATACGGAACTAATTCATAATAGTGGGGGGAAAATCAGGTAGATAGATCTGCCCCCCCCCCCTCCCATTCGTTAAAGGATCCATTATGTTGTGGTATCTCACTTGTATGCCTTAAGTGTATTACCAAATGGCACATTAATACAAATAAATTAATTGGTTGAATGGGGAAAAGAATGTGATAGCTGAATCTACCCCATTTCCAATTGCTAGCAGACTCATTACATATATACATGTTGCATTCAGCTTATTATCAAAGTGTCCATATTGACAAGAAATTAATTATTTTAGGCAAGGGAGTAGAAGTTAGAACTAGAGGGGGAAACTAATGAGTTGTAAGGGAGGTGGAAATAAATAATTAGGGGGTTGGGGTGGAAGATCTTGATGTTACACTATCTATAAAAATTGCTGGTTAAGAAAAGGAAAGTGGAATAAGCTATACAATTTTTTAGATTGATGGTGCATTATAATTAAAGGATTTTAAAGAAAATGATTTGTACATGGTCATAATTTGTGCAGATTGTGAGATCAGCACTTTGACTATGGGCATTTCATTATTATATAATTTGTTTATCTTGCACAAAGCAAGACATCATCCAACAAATAATCACTGATAATCCGATCAGCATAGCTTCAACAGCTCCAGTTCATGACCATTAATATCAAACACCAGACTAATAAGCCATGTGATCCAACTCCAAGATCAAAAGTCAGAAGTTCTATACAGACATTGGACTAAGGCATGTCTTTGAGAGGTTAAATATTGTATGCCCACCTAGAAATGCCAGTAGTAGCACACTATGAGCCAGGAAGTAACAGTTTAATAATGTCATCAGTTTATGATTTTCATGAAGAAGATTAAACAGAGAAGGGGCATGAAACAGTAGAGGCTGGTGTGACAGGAGAGAGTAAGTACAGTTAATATTGTTTTTAATGAACGCTATATACAACAGAAGTTCTTAAAATATATCAATTGAGACACTTCATGATTAAAAGCCTTTACACAGAAAATAGAAATTACTGAACTATATTTCTACCTGAAACAATTTTAAAATAAAGATTTGTTTCTGTATACTGTGTCATATAAACAAGCAAATTAAAGAAAGCATGATCTTTCATTTTGAAATTTCAATGAAACTTTTAATTTTCAGTAAATAATAATAATTAGTTCAGGATAGTTTCCAAAGGAAACAATGCAACAATCAAACAATCAGCCTGCATTTGTTTTGCACTGTAATAAGCTGTTTCAGCTCCTTAAATACATTTCTAATTGATTTAAAATCCACAATATGTTAGTAAAATGTTCAGGTTTTTTCCAAAAAACTGACAAGGTTATGTATTAAGTATGTTTTAATTCATTTTTTCTTCTTCTTCTTCTTCTTCTTCTTCTTCTTCTTCTTCTTCTAATAATAATAATAATAATAATAATAATAATAATAATAATAATAATAATGATAATTGTACTGTAAAGAAAAAGGAACATTCATAATGCTGTTATTAATTGACACATAAAATATCTAATTTTTTATTGGGTCTGATAGCTGTTATATCTACAATAAGGATCTGCTCTCCTTCAGCACATGGTCTTTGACTCTCAGCAGACAAGGAAAGATTTGCATAGATCTTAATGACACAGATATTGGTTCTTATGTAAAAGTGAAATGTAAGTATATTTCTATATTTTACCAGACAATATTACCAAAATGTTTTTTTTTTCTTCCCCAGATTCTAGAAAGGGAGATAGAAAAATATTATGTAACATTATTGAATTTTGTGGACCAAAAACAGTTTTTCTATGGATATGTATTGCTGTTAAAACTGCAGATTAACTGAAAATGGGATTAATTTTTACCATGACAGAAAATATTCAAAATGTCTATCCAGACATGCAATAATGACAGAATTATATTATGTCATTATTTTTTTCGGGTTGTATGCAGCAGTTCTAATCTCTGCTGAATACTTTTTCAAACCATATTATTAAGTTTTTGTCCAAATCTCATAAATATATATATATATATATATATATATATATATATATATATATATATATAGATGTATCATATATTTTTACACCAATATGCAATTTTGAGAGCCAGAAAAATTCAGAATTCAAATTCATTCATTGCTGAGTAGTGACTGAGAATCCAATCTCTGAAATTAATTACACCACTGTTCACTTGAGAATCAAGCTGCTGTTCACTTGCTGACTGTGACTAGGTACAGTTTCCAAAGAGTCAGGTCACACACACCCTCCAAATATTGTGTGAACATGATCACCTTTGAAGTTTACATTGTTAAGATAATTATTTTTTTATACAGATGTACAAAAATAGAACCACTAATCAAAACTAATTTAATACTAGTATTAGAAGATTTAAAAATCCTATAATTGATTATCAGTTGCCAACATTATGTGTTTGTCAAAAACTTGATCTGTCATTCACATCAATCTAATATAGTGTATTCAAATTTCTCATCTCAAATGTGACCATACAACACAATTAATTATGAATTCAGATCTGTACAAGGAACATTTTGACAAACATAAAAATATTAAAGTTATGCATGTCAGGTTAAAGAAGTCTTTGGCTTTAAATTTGACTTAAAATAAATCATGTTCATTTTAGTTGGACTTTGCAGAATTGTCAATATTCTAGTTTTAACAGTCAATCTCCTGATTTATCACATGAATTATATGCATGAAAGAGATTAGAGAGGGTGATTTAAGAGAAGCTGGTTTCAGATAGTGTATGTATAAGTTTAGAATTGAAGATGCTATTAAATCTTTTATTACAGATCCAGATATAAATTACAAGTTTGGAACAGTTGAAGAATGTGGATTTAGTAGTGATGAAACATGTATAAAGGTAATTAACAAAAGCATATTAAATTCTCTTTTTCTCATATACATTGCAAACTCTCTTGTTTAAAATGGTCCATACATTAAAACAGTTTGAACTAGACAACTCATGATCAGTACATGTATATTATATTGTATACTTGATGTGAACAAGCTGCGCACCTCTTTTCATGGGTTGAGCCATTAGCATGACTCCAAATTCCATTGAATTATAGATTTTTACATTTCATCAATGATATAATTTTTATTTGTTACCTGACAGCAAAAATGCCAGTAATGAAGAATGATTATTTATAACAGATAATGAAATTTAAGTAATAAAAATATAGATCAAATTTTTATATTTTTTTATAATGTTTTCCTTTATATTGATGTATTAGTTGGAAACAGAATAATGAATAAGAGTTAATGGTGGACTTGCTGGTGGATACATTTATAATCTGGGAAAGCTTTGTCACAAATGTATATGGACACAAACTGACCAGTTTACATCAGTTTATTAATAAAGTTTATACAATTAAGATCTGTAATAAAAGTTTTCACGGTGTGCATTTTTGGAAACTAAAATGTGTGGCAAGCAAAACTGAACTGTAATTAATGAAATCTGCAAGTAGGTAATTCAATAATTACTTAGTGTGTGATTATCAGTAGGTCATTGATTCCTGAGAATATATAGAGATCATGTGCAGAAAAATATGACTCAGTCAAAATTGTATTGAAAACCAGTATTAACATGCATTTTCCATGTTGCCATAATTTGATTTTGTGCAGCATTTATAATACCATTGTTATTTTTATTTTTCCATTTCAGTGGATAATAAAGGATTGTTAATATGGAATACTTTGTGTATATGCTTTCTGTCGATTTTATTGTCAGTATGCAAACAAGCAAAAAAATTATAAATTGGCTACTATGTGCCTTTATCTTTTTATAGTGTATTGGGGGTGCTGGATTTACAGTGGAATTGCTTTGGACAGATCATGTCATCAGTACTATGCTGTTTTTTCAAACAGTTGGACTGCAATAGTGTCACATATTTCTGTGAAAGTCTGAGCACATATTTGAAGGTAATATGCTTTTTCATCAGTAAATACAGTGTCTTTACATCTGATTTCTGTAATTATAAAGGAAAGTAGACCTAATGAAATCTAGAGTCTTCCAAACCTGATCTCTATATGTATCACACCCACTGAAAAGTCTGGAATATAAAATGCGTTCCATCCACCAATAGCTTAACTCATCTGTGCATCAATAAGAGTACCATATTTTGTTAATATTTTTAACTTTATAAACATTGATAAATATTTTTGAGGTTGCCATGAAAACAAGTTCCAAATTTTTCAAAATCAATTTGTGGCTTTTATTTCAGTCTGATCTTGTCAACTTATTAAAGTTATTATGCGGTTTGTCACACACACACATGTATTAAAATTGTATTAAAGTTCTAGTACAGAGATGACCCCTGTGTGACAAAATCACGATAAAACTTTCAACACATTTATCCGACATGCTTTGTTACAAGCTAACACTCTTGTTAGCATTGGAGTTCCAATGAACCAGTGGCCTTGTGGTTAGAGCATCTGCCTTGGATGTGGGAGGTTGTAGTCTTGAACCCTGGCTGAGTTATACCAAAGACTTATAAAATGATACTAACAGCTGCATTGCTATTGCCCAGCATTAAGACATTAGTGTTAGAATTCATTGGCCTGGTGTCAGGATAATGTAAATGGGTGGGAAAGCATGCCACATGTCTTTTGTATGATGGCCCAATAATAGAAATCACTATAAACTGTCACACACCATACATCGTAATGATATGACTGAACAATTATTAAAGATATGTAAAGCATTAAAATCACGCAAACACTCTTTGGAATTCCTATTCACTTATTTTTTAGTTCCCACCCACCCCTCCAACAACCATCCCTGAAGATTAATTGGTTTGTCATTAACATATATTAAGTTTTGACTAAGATTATCCCTATTTAATGAGTGCACTGTACTTTTGTAAGTAACTTAACATTTTAAAAAAGGAAATTCAGCTCTGTGTGACGTTTGCGCTATATAACCTTTCAGCAAAATTGACAAAAATAGTAAAAGTCTCTTTCTCAGACCATTTTACATTGCCTTTCTGCATGAAGCCATGGTAGCATTTCTATAGAAGGACTTCTAACTCTAGTCAGATGAGATTTATCATGAATATTCATGCACATTTATAGAAGACTATAATTCATTGATGTATTGACTACAGTAAATGCTCCTATGAAAAGCTTTATAATGCTTTCCATTGGTAGGAATTTTAGTTTCTTTCAAAATACCAAGAAAGGCATTTTAATCAAGTTATGATTGCTTAGCATGTTTTTTATTATCTGCAATGTGATTATGATTTTCATTATCTCCAATGTGATTATGTTTTTCAGAATGAGCAGAATGCTTTCATGCATGCGGCTCAGTCAATGTTTCTTGGAACATTTGAGGTTGATATACAGACCCTGCATTGTTCATCAATCAAAACTGCTGTCACAAGCATTGATCATAATTATGTCTGCAGGTTGTATATCAATGCAAACGTTATGGTACAAAATGGAAACTTCAAGGAAATTCCTCCTGCAAATGGAACTGAAGATGTTGGTGATGACTCATTAGAAATGAATTTTAAGTCTGAAGATATCGTTGATATTGTTGATGGCAACCATACCTTAATTACTCAAAAAAGACTGTGAAGAGTTCAAAGACATACAGAGCCTGAGCAATGTTTTACACAATTATTAATATGTACATTTGAACTTGAAACAAAACACCTTATGTCTGTGTTTACTGTTATATTTAAAGCTTCAGTCACTTGTCTTATATGATGTCAGATTTAAAAATAAATGGATTACCATGATATATACTTGATAATATGCTTTTTATTACTCTATCTGACCTAATTAACATAATCCAATATGTGCTTCCTATCCCTTTTTATGAAATATTCAAAAAAAGACATAGTACCAATTACAAGCATTTCATTTATTCATTTACATTCTTATTGCATAGACAATTTGATGGTTGAAGAGATTATATATTTTAGCTGAACTTTATTTTTGTGCTGAAAATGTTTATGGTTCACTGAATGTCAAAGCCAATTAAGTTATTCTTTACAAAGATTTATATATACAGATAACACATTGGCCAAAGCGTACTGAATTTTAAAGTTCCACAAGTAATGTCATGACATCATTTTATGGCAAAACTTGACCAAGCACAGATTGATATAATACATTTCAGAAAGTTCTAAATTTACATTTATAATAAGAATTTCTAAATGCCGTGTGATGTTATCATTACAAATGTGGGTATTTAAAAGCATTGTGGTACAGTAAAACATGTTTTCAAAGACCACCCCTTCTGCCAAAAGAAATGGTCTCTCAAAACAGGTCATAATCCTACATAATCAATAAGTCTGTGTATGGAAATTATGGTCTCTCATAACAGTGGTATAAGACAGGTTTTACTGTACATGTATTATTATTTTGATTCTCTATTCATTTACTCGGGATTACAGCTCAGTAAAGGTGTATATACTAGACTATTCTGATTACACATTTATCAACAGTAGGGATGGCACACATTAGAATGGAATGGTGGTGGATGGAGGTAAAATAGATAATTTACCTCATGAATTTATATAAAAATACTAACCTTATAAGAATCACTGAGATGGTTTGGTAGTCTCCCATTCATTAAATTTGAATGTTACACTCTACGTTCTATGCTCAATTATATACATTTTCAAATTACATGTAACATTAGTAGCCCAACAGATGACATTGTATGCTGGATCAGTGCAATGTGCAAGGATTTAAGATATAGGCATGAAACAATATAATGAGAGGAAATGTGAGAGGATGGCAGCAGATAGAGAGAAAGAGCAGAAATAATAGTTGGTCAAGTACATCTAAGAAGATGGATATTTAGAAGAATTGATGTAATTATAGACAGTTGTTGAAATCAGTTAGGCAGTTGAGATTGCAAATAGTTTGTATTAAGTGTGGCTGATTAGTCCCATGATGGGGAAAAAAACGTGCTTAGATAATCACTTGCACAGTACACAAGGATCCATGGGAGAAAACCAGTGGTCATTGATCAGATGGTCAACATCTGCAGGCAAACTTGATAGAAACTAGAGCAAGGAAAGTATGGAGTTTTGAAGTAGGTGGCCACTAAACTAGGTTTTGAGTGCTACTCCATTTGCAATTAAAAGGGTGCCATACAGCATGAGTCTACTGTATATACACTTGTTCTGAAAGAAGGAAAGCTTTTTTTATTTTTCTATTTTCCAAGCTTTTATTTTAATTTTTCCAAATGCTGGCTGATCATCCATTTGCAAAACATATTTCACCAAAACTTGGGTTTTTACCTAGAGGTCATAAATGTACATTTTGGTATGAGACATTGCTAATTAATTGTTTTTACGCTTTTTCATTCTAACAGCCATATATGCAGCTTGTACTAAATGCTGTTGTTCACACTAGCCAAATTTTGGCTAAGGATACATTTATTCAAAATTTGGTCTTTGCCTAAAAGTCATACAGTACATTATGGAAACGGACAATATTGCAGTTAGCCAAATTTTGGCTAATCAGTTTCCTAGATTCTGCAACCATACATGGGGATTATGCTAAAAGACACTAGCCAAATGTTGGCTAAGCATTCATTTAGCCAAGATTTGGTTTAAACCTGAAATTGTGAACAACTTCTTTGTATTAATTAGCCAAATTGGGCTAAAAGGACATTAGTTGTGTACCAGCCTCACTGAGTATGGCAACAGGAATCCTTAGCCAAATTTTGGCTAAGCATTCATTTAGCCAAGATTTGGGTTCAACTTAAGAGTGTGAAGAACAGCTTTGTAGGAATTAGCCAAATTGGGCTAAAAGGACATTAGTTGTGTACCAGCCTCACTGAGTATGGCAAAAGGAATCCTTAGCCAAATTTTGGCTAATTTAAAACCTGCCTAGCTCCTTCCACAGACAGTAAAGCCATTGAATAGTTATATACTATATATTGATCAAAAGCTCTTCAAAGATTCTCATTATGTGCCTTTTCTACTTTGGGTTAAGAGATTTTAGCCCATAGCAGAGGCCTGATTTGAGTAAATGGAAAAGCTCAAGTGAAATCGGAAGCTGTTAACAACAAATAAATCAAACACTCCAGAAAACAAAGCAATATTTAGATATTTACGAAGTAAGGGTTTATAACAACATCAACATCAAAATATGGTAGGAATCCAATAGGAAACAACCAATAACGAAAGACCAAAAGACTAGGCTACCCCTGTATTAGATATTTACAAAATCAAAGCTTTTTCAAGGGATGAAAGCAGAAAACAGAGGCACTGGGGACGAATTACTACCTAAAGAGGAACCCACATACACGACATTTGGGTAATGTAATAACCTCGTCGCATGCACTGAGCAACCATTCCAATATTAAAGAAGCAAGCCACTAAGCAACCAAACCAAATTTAAAGAAGCAAGTCACCCTAGCAAAAAAACTAGGAAAACATTGAGGAATTATCCTTAAACTTTTAAATAAGCTTGACGAATACGTTGTCATAAATATATGCGTCTGAGACATTATATAATAACTTTAAGAAATTCCTGATTCGTAATCATTAACTAAAATAGGTTTTAATTATACTTACTCTTTCTTTTCTCTCTTTGTTCCTGAAAGAACAACAATTCTGATATTAGACAAGCATACATACATTCCGCTTCTCTTACTTTAAAAGTGGGAGTAACCACTTATTCATATATTCGCAAATGGGTCACACAAGGTAAGTCGTTACATGAAACAAAGTAATCCAAATTTTTTGATTTGTGCTAAACTATTGTACAGATTGTCCGTATATAAATCACTAAATTTCAAATTGTAAGACCTTTCTTTATCCTGAAGAGAGTTAAATTACGAAGCTTTACAGTTTTCAGCCAAATAATACGTTTACGTCCTTGGGCAAAACGTACAGATTACAAAACAATGAAAACGGCGGATATCAAATCATTGAATAAGCACTGCATTAGTGCACTTTGTTTTCAACCTGTTTCGCTGCATTCGCTCTTAGAATGTGTATATAATTATCACGTCAGCGATCTCTCAATGGATAGGTGGACCGATAAAATAGACTTCTACCGCAGATGCGGTAAGGTTGGCTCAGGAACTTTGGCAGAGAATACGAATATTGGTTTTTTCGATATAAAATTAGGTTTCCAAAGATGGTCATCTGACTAATTCCGTTACGCTGAAGCCACTTTAAAAAGTGGATGAAAAAGTATGGATGCCATTAACAAAGAGGAAGAAAACATATAGATCAGTTGTAGGACGGCTTTATGTGTCATTTACAAAAAGGAATGACAAATTATGGATGACGGCTGTATGTCTCATTTTCGGTTATTTAGGGCATAACCTTACACGAGATACTCATCGACGTAGATATGGCAAACCGATTGGAATCAAAATCAGAAAGGGAGAATATTATATAATATCATAAAGGAAGAAAATAAAAATAGGAAACCACCTAGGTGCACAAGTTATGAACAAACAAATAAAATAGAATAATTATAGGCAAATACAAGCTGGCTAACAGCTTTGGGAAATACATAGAACCATTCCCACATAACATAAATTGCTAACATTGTAACACCCCAGACGAAATAGGAACCCACTTACACTACATTGGTTATTGTACTAACCTCGTCTCGTGCACTGAGCAACCAAATCAAAAATTAAAGAAGCAAGTCATCATAGCAAACATACTAGGAGAAAATTGAGATTATCCTCACACGTTTTAGGGGCCCAGAGTGGCTGAGTGGTTTAAAGTGCTCTTCGTTAATGATCACTGCCAGCTCACCTCTGTCTGCGTGGGTTCGAGTCCCAGATTCGGCCAATGTGAGTATGTGAGAAAGCTTGCCAGAAGCGTCTCGTTGGTCGGTGGTTCTTTCCGTTTGTTTCTCGGGATCTTCTTCCACCATCAATACTGGCCGCCATGTATAGCCTATCATGTGCTGAAAAATGGGGATAAGCCCTTAACAACAACAACAAATAAATCAAACACTCCAGGAAAACAAAGCAATACTTAGATATTTACGAAGTAAGGGTTTATAACAACATCAACATCAAAATATGGTAGGAATCCAATAGGAAACAACCAATAACGAAAGACCAAAAAACTAGGCTACCCCTGTATTAGTTATTTACAAAATCAAAGCTTTTTCAAGTGAAGAAAGCAGAAAACAGAGGCACTGGGGACGAATTACTACCTAAAGAGGAACCCACTTACACGACATTTGGGTATTGTAATAACCTCGTCGCATGCACTGAGCAACCATTCCAATATTAAAGAAGCAAGTCACTAAGCACCCAAACCAAAATTAAAGAAGCAAGTCACCCTAGCAATATAACTAGGAAAACATTGAGGGATTTACCTTAAACTTTTAAATAAGCTTGACGAATATGTTGTCATAAATATATGCGTCTTAGACATTATATAATAACTTTATGCAATTCCTGATTCGTAATCATTAACTAAAATAGGTTTTAATTATACTTACTCTTTTTTTGTATCTCTTTGTTCCTGAAAGAACAACAATTCTGATATTAGACAAGTATATATACATTCCGCTTCTTTTACTTTAAAAGTGTGAGTAACCGCTTATTCATATATTCGCAAATGGGTCACACAGTGTAAGTCGTTACATGAAACAAAGTAATCCAAAGAGTTTTCATTTGTGCTAAACTATTGTACGCATTGTCCGTATATAAATCACTGAATTTAAAATTGTAAGACCTTTCTTTATCCTGAAGAGAGTTAAATTACGAAGCTGTACAGTTTTCAGCCAATTAATACGTTTACGTCCTTGGGCAAAACGAACAGATTACAAAACAATGACAACGGCGGACATCAAATCATTCGATCAGCACTGCATTAGTGCACTTTGTTTTGATCCTGTTTCACTGCATTCGCTCTTAGAATGTATATATAATTATCACGCCAGCGATCTCTCAATGGATAGGTGGACCGATAAAGTAGACATCTACCGCAGATGCGGTAAGGTTGGCTCAGGAACTTTGGCAGAGAATACAAATATTGGTTTTGTCAATATAAAATTAGTTTTCCAAAGATGGTCATCTGACTAATTCCCTTACGCTGAAGCCACTTTAAAAAGTGGATGAAAAAGTATGGATGCCATTAACAAAGAGGAAGAAAACATATAGATCAGTTTTAGGACGGCTTTATGTGTCATTTACAAAAAGGAATGACACATTATGGATGACGGCTGTATGTCTCATTTTCGCTTATTTAGGGTATAACCTTACACGAGATACTCATCTACGTGGATATGGCAAACCGATCGGAATCAAAATCTGAAAGGGAGAATATTATATAATAACATAAAGGAAGAAAATAAAAATAGGAAACCACCTAGGTGCACAAGTTATGAACAAACAAATAAAATAGCATAATTATAGGCAAAAACAAGCTGGCTAACAGCTTTGGGAAATACATATAACCCTTCGAACATAACATAAATTGCTAACATTGTAACACCCCAGACGAAATAGGAACCCACTTACACTACATTGGTTATTGTACTAACCTCGTCTCATGCAATGAGCAAACAAATCAAAAATTAAAGAAGCAAGTCACTGTAGCAAAAATACTAGGATAACATTAGGATTATCCTCAAACTTTTTAGGGTCCCAGAGTGGCTGAATGGTTTAAAGTGCTCTTCGTTAATGATCACTGCCAGCTCACCTCTGTCTGCGTGGGTTCGAGTCCCAGATTCGGCCAACGTGTGTATGTGAGAAAGCTTGCCAGAAGCGTCTCGTTGGTCGGTGGTTCTTTCCGTTTGTTTCTCGGGTTCCTCTTCCACCATCAATACTGGCCGCCATGTATAGCCTATCAAGTGCTGAAAAATGGCGTTAAGCCCTTAACAACAACAACAACAAATAAATCAAACACTCCAGGAAAACAAAGCAATACTTAGATATTTACGAAGTAAGGGTTTATAACAACATCAACATCAAAATATGGTAGGAATCCAATAGGAAACAACCAATAACGAAAGACCAAAATACTAGGCTACCCCTGTATTAGTTATTTTCAAAATCAAAGCTTTTTCAAGGGATGAAAGCAGAAAACAGGCACTGGGGACGAATTACTACCTAAAGAGGAATCCACTTACACGACATTAGGGTATTGTAATAACCTCGTCGCGTGCACTGTGCAACCATTCCAATATTAAAGAAGCAAGTCACTGAGCAATCAAGCCAAAATTAAAGAAGCAAGTCATCCTAGCAAGAAAATCTAGGAAAACATTGAGGAATTATCCTTAAACTTTTAAATAAGCTTGACGAATACGTTGTCATAAATATTTGCGTCTGAGACATTATATAATATCTTTATCAAATTCCTGATTCGTAATCATTAACTAAAATAGGTTATAATTGTACTTACTCTTTCTTTTTTCTCTCTTTGTTCCTGAAAGAACAACAATTCTGATATTAGACAAGAATATATAAATTCCGCTTCTTTTAATTAAAAAGTGTGTGGAACCACTTATTCATGTATTCGCAAATGGGTCACACGGTGTAAGTCGTTACATGAAACAAAGTACTCCAAAAAGTTTTCATTTGTACTAAACTAGTGTACAGATTGCGCGTATATAAATCACTGAATTTCAAATTGTAAGACCTTTCTTTATCCTGAAGAGAGTTATGTTACGAAGCTTTACAGTTTTCAGCCAATTAATACGTTTACGTCCTTGGGTAAAACGTACAGATTACAAAAACAATGAAAACGGCGGACATCAAATCATCGAATCTGCACTGCATTAGTGCACTTTGTTTTGATCCTGTTTCACTGCATTCGCTCTTAGAATGTGTATATAATTATCACGTCAGCGATCTCTCGGTGGATAGGTGGACCGATAAAATAGACATCTACAATAGATGCGGTAAGGTTGGCTCAGGAACTTTGGCAGAGAATACGAATATTGGTTTTGTCAATATAAAATTAGGTTTCCAAAGATGGTCATCTGACTAATTCCGTCACGCTGAAGCCACTTTAAAAAGTGGATGAAAAAGTATGGATGCCATTAACAAAGAGGAAGAAAACATAATGATCAGTTGTAGGACGGCTTTATGTGTCATTTACAAAAAGGAATGTCAAATTATGGATGACGGCTGTATGTCTCATTTTCGTTCATTTAGGACATAACCTTACACGAGATACTCATCGACGTGGATAAGTATAACATGTGGTAATTTTTGAGTCGATATTTTCTAACACTCCTGGTACCTGATTTTATTAAAGTTAGTAATTTGTATTCATAGCTGTAAACTGTATAGAGTTTATTTTGTTATAAACTTATAACCTGGCTCTGTTGAGGATGCAAATTGTGTCGGATATATCAATAGATTTTTACGTACTTGTTGACAATACTGATAATAATGGGATTTAACAATGCGCAAATGGCAGATGGTATATATAAAGGTCTAGAATGATTATCTAGTTTTCCATTGGTTGCGAAAGGTCGCGTCAATATACATAATTCAGTCTAGAATTGTTATAAGTTTTAAAAAGATATATGGACTCTCGACGGCGTCGGAGTTCTTGTTGGAACAGTACAGATCAGGTTTTGAAATGAGCATTTATAAGTGGCTCATACATTTAATTGACAATGACATCATTCTCAAAATAACATTGGGTCTCGATCGAACGTGATTAGTGAACTTTATATGTATATAACACTAAACCCTCAAATAATTGTTCCGAATTCGTTTTTATTGTCCCGCCAAACCAATGCATTAGCACAAACTATGTTTTAATAAGCCATGAATTCAGGATCGATGGCATCAGTTAATTAGTCTTCATTTAACGACTGATTATATGCATCCATACAATGGTCATAAAGTAGGACATCAGGTTCAGTTGTAACTAAAACACAACAGCAGAATCAAAAGAACTAAAGCGAACATAATCGAAATATATGTTACTGTGTATTACTGTTAGTCGATACAAAACAAGAGAGTTGTCTTGGATAAAATAGCAAATTAAATAGTAGTTGTTTTGACATAAATGATAACAAAGATCTAACTTCATGATATTCTTAAAGAAGAAAAGGAAAATATTAATGAACAATGTTTCAACTCGAATCAAACAAATTTATAATATTTTAAAGCAACACAAATATCACTGGTAACATCATTATATTGATGGTCCATAATATATATATATATATATATATATATATATATATATATATATATATATATATATATATATGTTGATACTGCAGGCTAATATTTTGTACGTCACCTTTAATATAACAGTCTTTGAAAATAACACGAGATAACTAAAGAGCCAAGGACTATGGATGTATTTCAATTATATAAAATAACCAACTACACAACATTTCATGAAGGACCAAGCAAATATACTAAGATGATGTTGTTGCTTTGTTTTAAGCCCATTCCGCATACAAAATAGCTAGTCGACGTTGAAATTCGGGAAAATAATCCGGAGAAAACAACCGACCCACGGGAAACTACGAATACGCTTTCTCACATTCCCACAAAGGATGAGTCCGAGATCCAAAGCCACATGGAATGAAGTGAGATGGGAGTGATCGGTAAAGACGAGCATTTGAAACGCTGGGCCCATCGTAAGAACTATTCTTGTGGAGTGCAGAAACAATTGTTATAATTTGGCTGCGCGAAATGAACACAGATTAACTGACATCGGCAAGTATTCTTAAGTGAATATTATGGGATTGTGGTCCAGGACTACAAGAAAGTTTTAGCATAATACCTATAGAAAAATTAACAAAGATTAACAAATATTATGATGTCAAGAATTTATAATCTTGAAGTATTGTTTGGCGACGAGGATGTACTGACAAACGTATATATATATATATATATATATATATATATATATATATATATATATATATATATAGATATATATATATATAAATATATATATATATATATATATATATATATATGTATATTTATATATATATATATATATATATATATATATATATATACGCAACTATATATATATATATATATATATATATATATATATATATATATATATATATATATATATATATATATATATATATATACGCAACTATATATATATATATACCATTACAGCAGTTTAGCTAAAAGCGTCAAGTATTGTTTAGTGTACATCATGGGGATTATGATTCAAAACCACAACAACATAGCTTTAATTTTCATTTTGCTTTTACTGAGTAGTTTGCAACATTGTGCTGAGTATGTATAACCTGTCATTCTGTTCCATTGTCTCCAGAATTTAAAGCATTTTTTATAAGGTCTTGAATGTAACCATGATATCGGCCGTACGCAACTCAAGAAAATGCAAAACGGAAGATATTGAATTGTCATTTGGAAGAACTGTTACAAAATATGGTCTACACATTTTCAATATGGTATTTTTATACTTATTCACAAATATTGTGTTATGTGGCTTAAATTGGAGACACTTATTCTCCGTGGCTTTCATAGTACCTCTATTTTTACACAGAGTACTCTAAGTATAGTCAATATTAATCTTGAACGCTGTTTTTCTACAACTTGAATTCCTAGAAAGAATTTAGTATAGGGCCATTTTGCAATATCACCATCATTCAATAAATCAAATTGTCAAGTATAAATTATAGCGACTAATATATTTAAATATATATATATATATATATATATATATATATATATATATATATATATATATGTGTGTGTGTGTGTGTGTGTGTGTGTGTGTTAATCAATATATTGATTAATGGATTCAACAAAAAAACAGGTCATAGTATGCAATCTTTCTTTCCTTATATTAACATGATAAATTGTGTAACATGCCGATCAACGTTGACAAGTACACAAATACTATTACTACATTTTGACTATTTACAACTTAAAGCTTGTTTATCGATACCCTAATTACCTAAGCATTCATGACCATATGAGTGATCTATCCAATTAATGGCTGGAAATAAGTCAGTAGAAACCAAATTATTTTGATATCAGGTCTGCATAAATATTTATATATCAACGTGTGAAGATTAAATACCGTAAATATGGGTGAATTATCTTTATCGGAAATCAGTTTGAGCTTTTTAGATTATCTCCCTTACACTTGTCCATGCTCCCCTTACACTTGTCCATGTCCGTTATTTAGTTTATTAAATACATCGGGTACGTTCTTGTTAGACACAGAGAGAAGTGGAGCGCCTTGATAATTGTTGGGATCATTTAATACAGTTATTTTGTTTAGTTGGCAAATTATAGCTGTTAACCACGCGTGGCTGCCACATTGAAATTTATAAGTATACAAATAGGTCAACATTGAAGCAGTTTCTGTCACAGTGTCATGTAATATCTCATAGAACATACTGTTCTAACTCGAAATTAATTACGTATAGTTTAAACAATTAACGCTTTATACTAACTCCACAGTTTCACTAGAATATTATTACCGAAGAGTTGAGTGCTAGAGATAAACTCAATGCTCCTTATTAACTTTCTACAATGTTTAAGATATGATGTCCGATCAGTTAATAATTTAACAAGACTAACATGGAGACTATGCCATATTATAAGAAACACATCTTGAAAGAAACGTGTAATCCGTAAGTCCTTAAATAATTTTGCCTGGTTAAATGGTAACATATTTGAAAAATAGTTACTTTTCATAATATACGCGTCTTATAAATCATACAATACCTTTATGTAATATTTGATTTATACTGAATTACTGAAAGATTTTATGATTGTACTTACTCTTTCTTTTTTCTCTCTTTCTTCCTAAAAGAATATAAAAAATATAGTATTAGACAAGATGAGATATTTACTGTGTATTTGCTCTCAACATGACATTAGTCAAGAAAAAAAAATGCCAATTAAAATACATTTTAGGTCATTATGAGAAAGTATTCACTACTGAAAGAACTGCTATAAATCTGATATTAGGTGCTATAAATTCGACTTATTTGCTCTCGAAATGAGGAAGCAGATACGTTTGTAGATATTCGAAGATCGAAATGTTAGATAAATCATAAAATGTAAATCAGTACATGAAATACAGTAATCCAAACTATTCGTTAGAACTGATTTATTGAACGGCATATCTCGTATTTAAATATCTGAATTATAAATGTTCTGTATTTTCTTTATCCGGAGGAAATATAAATTAACAATTTGTACAATTATTTAGCCAGATAGAACTTAAAGTATGTGCCTTCTGCAGTTTGCTTCTTGCTCTTGTTCACTCTTTTCGTCCTCAAACTGTGCATATACTACTATCAAGTCACTAATCTCTCAATGAACATGTAAACCGAAAAAAGAAAAACATACCGTGGACGTGGTATGGTGGGCTTGACAAAGTGAGTAGACAAACGAAACGTTTTTCAGAATAATATAACGTTTTCAAAGATGCTCATCCACACGAGCTACAGGCGAGAATGATACTTAATGCCCCGCCCTCACTCCCCAACAAAAAATATATAAAAAAATATTTATTTTTTGATGGAATATATTTATAATTATCTTTATCCTTTTCATTTATGAATGGCTAATATAGCGAAGTCTCAATTGCTTGATTATGACGATAGCATGAGGTCTCGATCTGGTATGACTAGTCAACGTTTGTAAGCATATCCCACTAAATCCAAATATGAAGCTGTATAATTCGTTGAAGCAAACGGGATGATTAAATAAGTTGATCTCGATGCAGCTTAAGTAGAAGATACTGTTCAATTGTAGCTACAACCACAATTGCAGAATCAAAAGCATTAATGGAAATACAATCCACATATCTGATACAATATATTACAATCCTTTGATAGACTTGTGTCTAAAATTAAAGTTAACATATTACGGAAAAAGTAAGGTTTAGACATGAAAGAATAAAGTATATTAAAATACACAAATGGTATGCGGAAGTTTAAATATTTGTAAAAATATTAAATATATTGAAAATGAAACCAAAATTGGAATTTACGAATTAAAAATGAATTTCAAACATCAAATTATCAACATAAATAAATACAATTGGGATACAGCGAGTTAAGAATCACTTTAATACTTGTTTGAACAGTGAAAGTATTGACAGAAAGCTCCCACATACAAATTTAAACTACCAAAATAAAAAAAACAAATTAGGATACGCGTGTTGAAAAAATATTTGTTTTTATACAAAAAGGAAAGGAATGAATTGTAGTTATTTATTAAAGCTGGTTATTATTTTACTTACTCTTTCTTTTCTCTCACTTTCTTCCTGAAACAACAATACATATTATATTAGACACGTATATAGAAATTATATTTATTTCATCTCAAATGAATCGCTGAATTTGATATCTTCTCTACTTCCTTTATCCTGAAGAGATATAAATGTCACTGACAAACTCAATTCCAACATACCTATCTGGCCTCACCCATGTGTATACAGCAGCAAGATAATTACGCTCTTTTTCTGACAATCGTATACACATTGTTCCAACAATGAAAACGAAGTCATTTGGACAACGTTCTTTTGCATACCAGGGCCCGGCTATGTGAAACGAATTGCCCATTGAAATTAGACACAAAGACACAGTGTTCCCTTTTAAGAGTGTTCTTAACACTCATCTTTCTTGACTGCAGGAGCAAACTTAGAGACCAAATAATGTTTTGTATCTTAAATATTTTCAGCAAGTTTTTTTATGTTTTCCAATTTCATTGCTTTTGTCATTTGTTTTTTCTTTAGTGTAGTCATATCATTATAGATGGTGTAAAGCGCTTAGAGCTTCAAAAGATTAGGTGCTATACAAAGTCCCAATTACTATTATTATTATTATTATTATTATTATTATTATTATTATTATAAATTAATACGGTTAAAAGTTAAATGTGCGAGTAAAATAAAGCTTTAACCTAATAACTAAAAAATTGAAAACTTTCTTCTCGAGCAGGATACACAGACAAATGTAGGTGTTGTTATATACGAATGCAGCAGTTTAACCAGAATCCGCAAGTATCGTTTATTGAACATTATGGGGATAACGGTTCAGGAATATAACAACATTTTGGTTAAATTTCCGGGTTGCTTTTATTGAACGGTTTGGAACATTGTGCTGAGAATGTATAACCCGTCATTCTGTTCCATTATCTCCAGAATTTAAAGCATTTGTATAAGGTCTTGAATGTAAGCATGATATTGACCATATGCACCTCAATGAAATGAAGCAAAAAACTATTGTTTGTTAATTTCCAATAACTGTTGCAAACTATGTTATACACAGCTTCAGGATAGTTTAACCATATTTACCCACACAAATTGTGTTACATTGGAGATGAGTCTGACCCATGTGTTTCACAGCACCTCCATTTATACACACAGTACATGGAGTTTAGCCAATATTAATTATGATCCCTGTTTTTTCCACAACGTGAACTTCTAGACTGACTATAGTGAATGCCTTGTTCCCAATATCTCCATCTTTCAGTATACCAAATAGTCATGTGTCAATTATTATATATATTAAATATTCTAGTCGAGTGGTCTAACTCGCTCTCCGTTACGAATCACTGCCATCTTACCTCTGTCTGCGTGGGTTCGAATCTCAGATTCGGCCAATGTGGGTATGTGAGAAAGCTTGCGATAGCTACTCGATCTGTCATGGGGCTTTTTCCGAGAATTGTTATCCACCATTAAAACTGTCCACCATGTACAGCCTATCGTGTGCTGAAAAAATGGCGTTGAATCCTACAACATGTTATATATATATATATATATATATATATATATATATATATATATATATATATATATATATATATATATATGGGGAAATTTACCAATATACCAGTTGATAAATGGATTCAAAATCAGAGGCCCTAGACTCAATCTTTGCTTCCAATATTAGAATGATGAAATTGTGTATAATGCCTATCAACACTGACACGTCCACAAAGACTTTTACTACATATTGACTATTTACAACTTAATCCTTTTTCATCGATACGCTAATGCCTTGTGCATTCATGACAATATGAGTGATAAATTCAATCAAATGGCTTGAAAAAGCATAACGATAAGTAGAACGACGCGATAATTGTTGCGATCATTTAATACTCTCAATATCATTATTTGGAAAGTACTATTTTGCAACGACGCATGGGTGCGACCTTGAAATACATAATTATACAAATGGGTCAATATTGAAGTAGTTTCTGTCACAGTGTGCTGTATTATCTTATTAAATACACTGTCCCAACTCATAATTCATTACGCATCGATAAAAGTATTAACCCCTTATACTAACTACACAGATAAACAAATATATTGGTACTTAACAGCTACTTTGCTAGAGCTAAAGTCGTTGCTCCTTTTTAAATACCCCTATGTCTTAATTTATCAGATTGGAGCAAACTAATAACGACCTAGTATCTCGACCTAGTATCTTGACCATATAGAATACGACACAAAATATTTGAATGGTGATGCGTAATTGACATTTCGCTATAACTTCATACAAGTATTCAAATGTAGAATAATGGTAATAACATATATCATCAGCACGGTTGTTCTTTTTATTCCTAATATTAGTTTAAGCGAATTGCAACACAGTCTAAATCAGGAGTATCAAACACGTGGCACGCAAGTCTCGTGCGACAAAAGTGTCATGATATATAGAAACGTTGTTGTAACCCTTTGGCCATCAAAAATGCCGTCATGCAGCCCTGTGAATGGTTTGAGTTTGAGAAGCCCTGGAAAATAACATTATATATCCATGAAAGAAAACTAATAATCAAAACTGAAGCAACCGCAAACACAAATATGGAACTAAGAGAAGAAACATTAGTTAAACTTCTAAAATGATTTTTCCTTTTTCTCCTATTGTCGAAAATGGTGCAGGCAGTTCCAAGGATCACTGAATGTGGTGGTGGTGAACATTATATCTTTGATTATTTATTCACTATGAAATACTCAGGCCATGATCTCGTGAAAACTGTTGTCATGGTTGGTAATAACAATGTTTGATGAGGCAATAATCTTAAAACAACTTATGAAGAATGTTATCACCGGAAAACCAGACATTATCTACTTACATCTGCGATCAAAGTTAGTCCGAACAGGAAACAACCCAGATGAAATTGATGCGAATACCATATGGATTGTGGCGTACGTACTGCCCTGCTAATTACGCGAGCGTTTTTCTTATATTCAAAATATACCTGTACCACTACTTATCTATAATGTATCATGACAACATTTAACTATAACTGATGCATAATGGCATGAGTCGGCTCTTGTGAGTGTGCGATGGGCATCGTCTCTCTAATTACTAATTTGTGTCGCTATTAGAAGTGCACACAAAAATCACATGTAGTGTCGACATTGATCCAATATAACTATTTGTAACATAAGTATCAAGTTGTCAACTGTATTAGGCACATTCGATGCTGAATGGGATCGTTAGGACCAACTATACGTCATGTGAACCTGTTTAGTAAAACATATGTTCTTACATCCATGAATTCAGGGGGAGTAGTAAGAACAATAATTTCAAAATGGGCGCTGTTATTTATTTTGCTGGAATAACGACTACAACTTTCTTTGATAACTGATAAAGTGGTAGACTTAATGCATATACATTTATTTCGACTAACTCCGACGTATTTAGGGGGAAATTAAGTACATGTTTAAATATGACACATGTTGCCATTGAAGAAAGAAGGAGAAAAATGTACTAAGGTATTCCTCAATATCTCACACACACATGTCGCCTAATAAACAAGGGATCGAATTACCAACGGATCTCCAATACAATATATGATTCTATCCCAGCTGAACATCGCAAAAACCGAGGGAGAGGGTGGTGTGAGTAATTAATGTGTTTAGGGGGCGCTCACCAGTTAGTATGTACTTTTCAGATAGTGACGTATGTGAGGTGAAGTTGTTTGCATTTGTAACATGCACAATGGAAATAATGTTGGCATATCTCAACATATCAAACATAATATACACAATTTGACACTAATAGAGTATTTTTGGTCACAAATTTGATCTTTGCCTGTTGTGTTTTTAAGTTTTTAAACTTGTTCGCACTTGTCTGTCGATATATCCATGATTTATTATATATTTCAATAAATGTTTGGGGTGCTTATTTCCTTGTCCAGACATCGACATTTTAACAATGAAGAGTATATATTCGACTGCTGCAAAGCATCTCGTATATTGTAATGAATATGAAGAAATAAACGATTAAAACATGAAGTCAAAACTTTAAACCAAAGCTAATGAATCATCTAGTAGGAAAACATTAAAATAACTAGCACAAACCTGGAGTAATCATCCAAAATCAACGCCTCTTTAAGAGATGGAAGCATGGTAAGGAATGAGCAGGAATCGAAGCCTAGAAAGGAACCCACATTCACCAAGGTGGATATGTCCATTACCTAGGCTTGTACACTGAGCAAACAAACTTAAGTTAAATATGCAAGCAACCCTAGAAACAAACTAGGAGGCTCAGAATTATTACAAGGCATTAATAACGCCAAGGTGAATAAGGGTATGAAGATAACAAGCAGAATAACATCAGCAAGATGTAACAACATAAAATCCATAGAATAGGTTTAGGAACCAAACGCTCGCACTTCTAATTTTCTCTAACTTTTCTCTAATGCAGCCTCGTTGACAGCTCTTAAAAATCACCAATTAGCAAATTCGAATGTTAGGACTCCACAAATTAAGTAACGTCAGATGGTCAGAGACCAGACCATTGCACAATTCTATTCCACCCATATGGTCCCAAATTAGACAATAGTCTAAAAGTCAAAAGACTATCAGGCCATGCAGCACAACGCTGCATATAAGAAACAACCTTAGATAAATAAGTCACCAACTTAAGAACAATAAGGTAGTCAAAACACCCAATACTATCAGACGCAGCACCACAAGGCTACAAATTAAAAGTAGTGATTAAAAATTAGGGCCATAAAGTAATGAATATAAGGTGGTCAAAAGCCAAGACCATCATACAGAGCGGGATAATGCTGCAACTATCAACATAATCAGAAACTAGTTAACGAATATGTAAGAAATATAAGGTGGTCTGGAATCTACAACCATCAAGGCAGCTGGAAAATAACAGCAAAATACTATATCCCAGGTCTCACACGGTGCTGTATCCTCTATAGATTCTTAACAGCACAGAGTCTATCAAATTGATAGAGAAACGTTTTAGACCCAAAACCATGGAGTGTGGAAGTACGACTAAACAATCTAGGCGCAGCCCTTTACGATCCACCACTCCTCCTTTTCCGACATCCAACATATCAGTCTCCACACTCCACACGTTCTATGCACGCCATATAGAGCAGTGATATTGACTAGGATCAAAGGATGAGTGCGTGCTGGGTCAATTCCAGCTCACCACGGTCCTCCATTTACTTCGATAGTTGCTCAATAACGACTCCGATCTGACGGCCCAATTAAATAGTGTTCTATGAACACATACATGCTTTTGGAAAGTAGCACATTTTCTATCCCAGTGAGTAATTAATTGCTTGACGTATGCAAGGAATACACATTGCTTCATGACTCTAGCAGCCACAGGTCACTTAAAATCCAAATTTCGTTCCCAAGATTTGTGCCATCCTCATTCACGATTTGGGCGGTGAACACGGAGAAGGCAGGACCGGTCTTCGTTAAGGGCATTGTAGGCGTGTAGACGGCGCCAAATAACGTGACATTTAGGACTGCAGAACAAAACATATGCTGCAGCCATAGAGCACAAAAGGATACCAGTATAATGTTCTACGGGATATCACTGTTGAACTGCCACTGGAGACCTAAAAGGGATAATTATGTCAAGGACTCTGCAGAAAGGAAAATGGCGGCTGATACGAGGTACATAAAACGTCGGACGTGCCTTAACCAGAATACTGGGATACAGAGTAAACAGACACATGGAAACAGATACAACAGCACGAAGAATCGTTAGCATGAGTGACTTTGGAAGAACTGCTGAACATTACAGCCCGCGGAAATATCAGCTGAAGGGAAGCAATGGAGAAAAAGACTTTCATTTGCTTTAATTGCCTGAATGTAGGGTTCTCATTTGGTACGAGAACCCTTTTCGAACAAGCTATTTTTACGAAACCTGACTTAACAACGGTCAAAATTAACAAGCTTTTTTAACTTGAGAGTGCTTACACATTTTTACGTCGCATAGACATTATAGCATTTTGACTGTTATGGATTTACAATATGTACACTTTGTGCTAGAAGCATTGGTAATGTTAGGAAAGCTGAAAAATTATACGACTTTAGCGATTTGATTGAATTGCACAGGTGGCTCACACATTATTGGTACTTTATTCGTCTATTAGTAAAACTGGACTAGATTTGAAATAAGTAAGTTTCCGGCGTTTTAAGGTTACAACATAAATGGGCGGGCTTGCTCATTACTTTTCCTTCTTTGCTACCACTCGAATCGCTCAACATGGCAGAATGTGAAACCATTTTCACCCACCATTATTGTGTGCTATTGCACCCAATTAACATGATATGTTGACATTATATAGTGTGTGTTGGGTCTATTCCCACTCAACCATTGTCTTACGTTCAGGTCGATGGTTTCTTAACAGCAATCCAGACCTGACGACGACATTAAATAACACTCGGTGAGTGCATACATACCTGAGGGATGTGGTATTCATTCCTTCCCCCAGGTGAAATTAATTATCCCGCCGAGCAGGAAACTTATACAGTGCTGCATGTCGCTAGTGGACGGACAGCGGTATAATTCAACTTGTCTGTCTGTCTGGTTCGTGTCATCACATTCGCAGTTTCATCTATTACGAACATACGACGTACATGACCACTCCGGACCGAAATAGCTACACCCACGTGGGATACCGCCTTTGCACATGCAGCACTTAAGCAGCCATTTTCAGCTACAGCCCAGCAGCTCCGACTACCAGCCCTCCTCGCAGAACCCGTCAACCAAAAGCATTTACGGGTATTTAATAACTCTGTGCTGTACTTCCTATACCTTGTGAAATTAATCTATGCACTATAAATTAACTTATAAAATTACCATAAATACTTTGCGGCTTATTTTACTAAACAGGATCTAGGTCACACACTAGATTATTCCTGGATTGTATCTGTGCACGCTGTTTTTCAAACACCCTCTGTTTGATTTGCAATCAGGCGAAAAAACATAGGCAGATATTTAATCTCGTAAACACCAGTAACTAATTTCATTAGTTAAGTTTCATTAAATTCATTAAAACACAAACCGAAAATGAGTCAAAGAAATCCCATCAAACAAGTGATGAACGCCAGGCAGTCAAGGAATAAACTAATACTTTTTGCTGAGAAGCAAAGCAAGTGTTTACAATGGCAACCGAAAGTACCGTAGAATTTGTTTCACGCAACTGATGTAAGCATTACTCACACGAAAAGTATTTTAAAACTTGCATTCCTTGTTTGTTTTAGATCGTGCAGATCTAAGAAACCGGCTGGTTTCCTACACTAATGCTATTTCACCTAATTCTCTAAATTGAATCACTAGAGGCATATATATGCATAAATCTTTGTTGTAAAATTCGTAACTAAATTTAAAAGTAATTCAAGAAATTTCTCATAATCATACCATTACCGGCATTTTTCTTTCAAAAAATGGAAAACGAATTGGTTAGGAAATGTTAATAGTAGTGTGACACCCGTAGAAACATACATTACGGACAAACTGACTAAGGAACATATTCTGGACATGAATGATGATTTAAACGAAGGACACGGAAATATGCCACCGAAAGCTGTTAGATCGAAGCTAAACTCATATTTCAGAACGACACTACATGTCAATATCATATTGGCACACCACCCGGATGGATGACAATTACTAGATTTTGGGATATATGGAAGAGCAC
Organism: Unio delphinus; assembly: GCA_029339505.1. Taxonomy (NCBI): domain Eukaryota; kingdom Metazoa; phylum Mollusca; class Bivalvia; order Unionida; family Unionidae; genus Unio; species Unio delphinus. The sequence continues at coordinate 612,045 of JAQISU010000197.1, read as the reverse complement.
CACGACAGGTAGAAGTGCTGGCGACGCTGCACGCCATGCACTTAGACATAGGGAAAATAGAGACTCTACAAAAACGCTGGTCTAAATAGATACATACTATACTCAAAGGAGCGGAATATACAATATCTAGATGTGCCACGATAGAAGTGAAATGAATAACAGCAACAGTGACAAAGGCGCAACTTTTCTAAAGAGAAGTGAGCCCAAAGATGTTGGAAGTCCATATAAATGGACTCGAGCTAGAAATTGACACCGCATAATTGATTAACAAAGCACAGCAGAAACTCAAAGCCACGGTAAAATACTACGAGATGGCAACCATCTAGGGCTGCGTCCCGATATCTTATGGAGCCCGAATGCTGGCCATGATATTTTATTAAACAGGATATAGGTCCCATACTAGATTGTTTCTGGATTACATCCGTACACACTGTGTTTCAAACACCTTCTGTTCGATCTGCAATCAGATGAAATAACCTTTCATAAAAACCAGTAAATACATTTATATTGTTAAGTATCATTAAATTCATTAAAACACAAACCAATAAGGAGTCAAACAATTTCCATCAAACAAGTCATGAATGCCAGGCAGGCAAGGAATAAACTAAATTTATGCAAATTAAACCTTAAAATTGATCAAGTGAATTGAAATCAAATAGAATCCCACAACCACCCAAATTTGTAGGCCATATCGAAACAACCCAAATCCCTCAACACAATGGAAGTGACTAAATTCAGGCTAAGATGTCACTCAACACTCGATTTAGAAATAATTTCAAAGACAACGGGAAAACGTAATCAGTTCCCGCCTGTATAATTGAATTTTTTTACAGCCCTATGGTAAATGAAGAATTAGATTTAACTTTAGAACCAGGCCACCCAACACGAAGTTTAACGAAATCATCAAAAGATGCAGAAACTGCCACAATAAACAATAATCGGGAAAACCAGATTAAACAAACTAAGACAGTACCGCCACTACCACCACCACCACAACAAAAAACTGTAAATACAACCAACCCCTCAAAATATCAACCAAATAAAACAAACAAAACAACTAACCAGTACCATATACTAGAACTCACATTATATATTAAAAGCAAATCGACTCAGTTCATTAACTTGTCCACAAACATCTTAACTGGGGCCCTCATGAGTATACATTCTGGTACTTTTAGGGTAATTCGGCCCAAGTGGGAATATATAGCATATATACCAGTAAAAGTCGAAAGACACAAACAAACTAAAAAACAACCTAAAACAAAGAACACCAATAGACCAGAACACCCGGGAACTAAACCCATGCCTAACAAAACAGCCACCACCACCCTAACGCTCCAACCCATCAAATTCAAAGACGTACATAAACTAATAGGAAAACGGAACAAATTGGACATGAATTATCTAACCAAAACGACTTAAAGAGGGAGGCTCCCCTATTGATAAAATATATATAATAAAGAACTACCAAAAACAAATAAACTACTATCACACTATTGGAAACGGCAACTGCCTTACCTACACTCATCAAACTAGGAACCACAGGAACCCGATTTAGATTAGAGCCATATATAAACAAACCAAGGTTCTGTACAACAAGTCAACAATGGTGACACTTTACTTCAAAGTGTACCAATAATACTAAATGTCAACAATGCGGAGGGGAACAGAAGGGGAAGTGCAACAGACAAACACATAAATGCACCAACTGCAGAGGACCCCACCTAGCACAATCACCAGACTTGTTCGGCCAGAATTAGGGAAAACAAAATCATCAAACTAATGAATACCAAATACTTAACCTATACACAGGCCAAACAGGAAGTAATTAAAACTCAAGGGAACGCACCCATCAAAACTATAGAATCAAATAACAATAATAAAACTGAAATAATCAAAACGTAACAACACAATTGAAAACAAATATTAAACCCAAAACCTAAAAACAAAGATAGAGCAAATAAAAAGACATAAACAATCAATCTCGACTAAAACAGTGGAATACAAACTGGAATGGTAAAAAAACCGGAAGAAGTCATCATTTTACTAACCACACGTATTAGGATGTTGGAACCAATATTCATCAAACACTAAACTAAATATTAAAAAAATCCTAACCCAGTTGAATAGCATTAATACAGTAAACGAACCCAATAACAATGGCTAATACACCAAATGGGAACGTTACAATATGGCTATGTAATGCACTAGGATTGTCAGGAAATATCGATTAATTAAAGCTTAAAATAATTAATACTAAGCCCAAAACCTGACATCATCTGAATTCCAGAAACTAAACTTTATATAACTCAAATTCATTGCCACAAATACTATGCTACTCCCCAGAATATTTCCAACACAGAAGAGAAGGTCAGGGGAGATGGATGTGGATTAGCCATATACGCAAATTACATCATTCCAAATGCAATAATAATCCTCATGATAACCAATATCAAATAACAATTCAACAATGTACATTTAATCTCTATTAATAAACACCGATAAAAGTGAATTGCAAATATTAATAATCGACTACCCAGGGGGAGATACTAAAACAAACAATATCACAGCATTTAGGGAAATAATTAAACATAAAAGAGTTCAACAAGCGATCATTTGCGGAGATTTAAATGCTGATAGCGTGTATTGTGTGTTGGGGGGATGACGGACAGTAGGGGTAGGTGTATAGCTGACTGGACGAATGAATCCAACCGTACTTAATTTAATAATGGTGACAAAACCCGATTCAATCCGGTTGAGGGCACCATGACCGCCATCGACCTTACCATATGCAGGCCTAACTCGGTACAGGTGGCGGGATGGAGTGCGGATCAAACAGACCCCATGGTGAATGACACTTTCCAATAATTACCACCCTGCAAATGGACGTACAGCTTGACTCTTTCACCAAAAACACCAGGTGGAATTATAATAAAGCAGATTGGTCAAATCTTAAAACTCAGTTAATACATATCAATCCAAACAAGACTGAAACCTAATTAAAATCATTACACAGGCAGCTATCACTAGCATACCCAAACAAAATGGAATACCAAATAAACTAGCAATGCCATGGTGGGCCACACGTTAGCAGTATCCGCCCATGAATCAGGGTCTAACCTGTAACAAAACATTACTACAGGTTAGTCCCTGATTCATGGATGGATACTCCTAATTTGCTTTGTAACGAGCTTCTGAGTGGTGAGCCAGTCAAATCAAACAAACTCGGAAAGACACACAGAGAGTCTTTAATAAATTCAAACGATCAGATAATTCAGTAGTCTTCTTAGAATATAAGAAGAAAGACAAACAACTAAAAAATCTGATCAAGCAGTCCAAAGAAAAACGTGGCAAATATAATTCACCTTTAAATATATATAAAAAAACTCAAAAGAGGTGTGGGGTAAAATTAGAACAATTGGGGCAAACATACAAACAAAGCCACTAAAATAAGTAATTCTAAAAATAACAAAGAAAACGTTGACATATTAGCCAAACACTATAAAATATGAACAGCAATTCCAACCACACCAAAGAATTCCAAAAACATAGGGAAAAAACTGATGTAAAAATTAAGGATTTTTTCCAAGACCTTGGTCCAAAAAGATCACGTCTAAAAATGGACATAACACAATATAAATGAGATCAGCCATTAAAATCAAAAATAGAAATTTCACCTGGGGAAGATCAAAAAGGTACATTATATACAAAAATTTACCCCATAACATCATTTCGATTTTAAAATTAATAAATAAAATATGGGAAATAGGAAAGCTACATAACATATGGAAAATTGCAATAGTTATACCCATCTTAAAACCAAACAAAGATCGCAATGACATCCACACATCTCCACCGATTTCACTTACCAAAAATATATGCAAGATAATGAAAACCATTATTTTCAATCCGCTCAAACACCACTTCGAATATAATAAACAAATATATGAAAACCAATGAGAATTTAGAACCAAAGTTCCACTACTTACCAACTCACACGATTAAAAACCGTTATAGAATTGGCATTCAACTCAAAAAGGAAACCGATCAGAAATGTAATTGCGATATTCATCGATCTGGAAAAATCATTCGATCTCGTGGGGACCAAAGGCCTAATAGCGAAATTAAATCACTAAGGCATTACGGGACGGATGTATAACTTCATTGAAAATTTCCTGACCGACCGGAAAATAATAACCAGAGTAGGGGACACTTACTCTGAAGAACATACCTTTGACAATTAAACCCCACAAGGGAGTGTACTCAGTCCCACTCTTTTCAAACTAATGATAAACGACCTAGATAGAAATCTGGCATCACCCAAAGTTAATTTATCGCAATTAGCAGATGATAGTGGACTATGGAGAACAGAAAACCCATCCAACCACAAAAGTATAGCTGAATAACAAGATAGTAAAATGGGCAAATAAATGGGGATTCAAACTATCGCACCAAAATACGGTAGCAGTAATATTTACCCTATAAAGCAGAAATAAAAAACAATACCTTAATTTAACCATAACCCGATTTATGGGAATGTATTACGATGAACATCTAACATGGGCACACTACATAGATGAATAAGTTCAAAGATGTAACAGGGCCATAAACTTACAAAGAAACCTAAAAGGTACAAAGTGGGTAACAAATCATGGAACTATCCTAACCTTATGCAGGGCTTTAATAAGTTCTAAAGTAGACTATGGCTGCCAAATAGACAATAGAGCACCCAAACGTAAAATAGACAAAATACAGAGAAAGGCCCTACTGTTTGGTACTGGCGAACTGTCATCAACCTCCCTAGCTGAGCTGCAAATTTTAATTGGAGAACTGCCGTTACATCTAAGAAGTAAGGAACTTATCCTAGAATATGATGCCTTACTATGAACCCATAAAAAAGCTCAACCCACTTACCTAGCAATAAATAAATGTAATAGACCCTTTATGACAACTCTGGAAAACTCCACCCATATGTGGAAACTAGTTCACGAACTAAAACAGCAACTTCCGATAGAAATATTCCAAGCAGAAAACAAAGTCTCATATGACACTGAGCCTCGGAATAAGATAAGCCCAATATTTAATATATCACTTTCAAACAATGGAGACAAAGATAACCAATACAACTATCTAAAAGCATTAGCTTTAGAAGACATTAACAACAAAAATCAAACTTATTTATATATTATTATAAAATATACACAAATGAATCTAAATTAACAAATCCGTTCAAAACAGCTGCAGCAATGGTAATACCTGATCTAAATACACAAAAGGGGCAGCGTCTACCTAACTACTGTTCCTTATATACAGCTAAATTGTGGGCCATTTTAGAAGACATAAAATGGATTGAGGAAAACAAACCAAAGAAGAAAGTTATAATAAGTGACTCGCTTAGTGTCATAACCTCAATCCAAAATAACACCACAAAATCAAGAGTCAATTTCAGATCCTTTAATGGAACAACTAAGTATAGGCAAACTAAATATAGAATTAATGTGGATCCCATCCAACATAAATATACTAGGAAATGATTTAGCAGAAGAAGTAGCTAAAGAAAAGCTCAATTAACTAAGTTACATGCCATTAAAATATAGTAAATATTAACTATATAGTCTAATTAACATCTTAAATAATACTAAATGGGAAACCGATTGCAATTAAAATCGCAAAAGGAGAATATTATATAATAACATAAAGGAAGTAAATATAATATGAAACCACCTAGGTGCACAAGCAATGAACAAACAATAATAAATAGGATAATTATAGGCATAAAAGCGAGCTGGCTAACAGCTTGGAAAATACATAGGACTCTTCCCACATAACATAAATTGCTAAAATTGTAACATCCCAGAAGATTTACAACCACATCTTCAACGATTGTAAACAAAACCAAAAAGCGAAGGGAAATATTCAAATCGTACCTGCCCCATACACATACCCAGTAAAATATCCATATACCAAACAACAACCCCCAATTAGCATATAAAACATCGTATAATTCTTAAAAAACATCATGGTTATATGACACGATATAAACGTATGCTTGAAACGAATTGTCTAATAGGAAACAATAAATAATGAAAGACCAAAACTCTAGGGTATCCCTGGAGTAGCTATTCAAAATTCAAAACTCTATCAAAAGATTGAAGTAGGAAACAGAGGCACGGGGCGGGAATCACTATCTAAAGAGGAACCCACTTACACTACATTGGGGATTGTAATAACCTCGTCTCGTGCACTAAGGAACCAAACCAATAATTAAAGAAGCAAATCATTAACGCAACAAAACTAGGGGGACGTTGTGGGATTATACTCAAACCGGTTAATAATGTAACACTCCAGGTCAATAACAGAATAAGTATATATTGAAGAAATAAGGGATTTCAACCACATCAAAGTCAAATAAGGGTAGGAAGAGAACCAACCAAATAACATCAACAAAACGTAGAACACCTGAAAATCAACAGAGTTGGTATAGTTGGTATATGCACCAAACGCTCACACTTCTAACTTTCTCTAACTTTTCTCTCATACAACCTAGTTGACAGCACTTCACCAATCATTAATTAACACATTAGATAATTAGAACTCCAAAAAATAAATTTATAGAGTTTGTCTGAGACCAGACCATCAAAAAATGTAATCCACCCATATGGTCACAATTTTAACGATATAAAATAGTCTAATAGCTCAAAGACAATCTGACCCCTCATTACAAGGCTGAAAATAAGCTAAATGTTTAGATAACAGGACACCAACTTAAGTTGTATAAGGTAGTCTACTTGCTCAAAGCCTGTCAGGCCCCGCAGCACAAGGCTGCACATCGAAACTAACAATTAACAATCAGGGCCAACATGAATGGATATAAGGTCTTCAAAACCAAAAACCATCAGACACGGGGGCACACTGCTGCAATCAATAACATAATTATAACAACCAAACATTAAGAGATATGTGGTCTTACACCCATGACCATCAGCACCAGCACAGCAATAACCGCAAACCATTAAATTCTAGCTGTCATACGGTCCTGTATACTCTATAGATTCTTAACAGCAGAGAGTCTATCAAATTCATAGGGAAATGTTTTAAACATGATACCTTAGAGTATGAAAGCACAGCTGGCCTACTAAGCACAACAATGAACGAGCCACCTCTCCTCCTACGCCACCATCGGAAACTTCAGCAACACGTGACACTAAAGCACGACTACAACTTCCCTTGTGCTTCAGAACGAGAACCATGGAGCGGGCAACAAATCATAAAGGCTGAATAACGCCGTGGTACCTACAACAAGCCTATCAAAGAGTCCTTATAAGGTATACTTTCACAATGGCTCTTAAATGCTAATTATCATTTGGCTCGAGAACAAATGATTATTGATATAACCTAATTTGACCTGATTCTGACCCGCCATCATAATAAAGGTATGTACACATGTGATGAACATAATGACGAAATCAATTTAGTTTTATATGTACTAACGTTACGTTAATTTTGGAATACAAAATTGGTTTGACTCTTAAAGCGCATCAAGATATATCCTAAATATGTATACTGGAGAACTTACTTCGACCAACAACATTCTTATTGTGACATGAAATTGTGTTACATATATTTGTTTCACTAAATATACTTTTTAAAAACAAACTCATAGATAAACCGATAACATTACAGATCATGGTTGTAGATATAGTGAGTTTCAAGTGTAATTACTAGCAATAAATGGACGCTCTTAGAGAATAAAATACTAACATGATGCAGTACAGAATGTATACATTTAGAATGATCAATACGCTTGTTGATAGTCTCTCTTTCAGTTTGTTCTTTGTCTTCATGAAATATTTATACAAATGAAATATGAAAATCAATAAACTTAGCTTCGATTATTTAATTTAAATAAAACTGATCAATGAACATGTGCATATTGAAATACAGTATGTCATTAATCTGATAATTACACTTTCATCACTTATTTAGTCTCGTATAAGTGAACAGTCTGATGCTTATTAATGACAAATAAAATTGCAAACTAGCCAGTAATGAAATATGCACTTATCACCGTTTGTATTATGTTTATGTTTTCTTTCTTTTTTATTTTCGTTTTAGATAGCAATTTTAAGCGAGCCTAGTTATGGAACACACGTAGAGAATGAAAACCATTGAAAAATATGTCAAAGGCTTGTAATGATGTGGTTATTGAAGTATGAAAGTTGACGTGATGGAAAGCGGAGAGTACAATGCTTTATAACAATAATACTGGTCTTCACATACATGTATAATTCAATAGCCGATACCAGTGTCTGCTTATAATAATAATTATGTTATTCACATAAACGTATAATTCAATAGCCGATATAAGTGTCAGTTTACACGTATTTACTGAATGCAGTATCGCCAGATTAAAGGATACCATATCAACTAGTTAATAAGGAGTTAATGGTTTTCAAGATATATATATATGGGTGGGGTGGGGATGGGGTCTATATCCATACCTAATTAAATGACACTTCGTTTGAAACCAGATCATTTTTAAATTTTAATTTGTAAATTTTGTGTAAATTTCTCTATCACATTATTTGATTTTTATCTGAAAAAAATGTCAGTTGGCCAAGGAATTATTGGGTAACTAATAAGCAAATATAGAGCGTAATTTACAGGAAAAGCTTGTCGACTTCGAAATGATAATTAGATTTGTAAATGGCTGTTATTTTTGTAGTCTTCGTGGTGTAACTGCTTAGGTTCAATGTTTTTAGTCTTCTGAATAACATAGCTAAGACTTTTCACTTGATGCGGAATATAGAAGTTAACCCTTCGTGTATCCAGTTCGATTATCTCAGACCATTAAAAACTATACTTATATATATATATATATATATATATATATATATATATATATATATATATATATATATATATATATATATATATATATATATATATATATATATATATATATATATACATTCAGACAAAAGCAGATAGATACACTTTCAATAAGTGTCATCAGCTTCTGCATCTGGCAGAATTTGATTATGCTAACCAGAGCAAATTAAATGGCGGATACTAGTTATTCCAAGACAATCTTATCATATATATGAAGTAAACTTCCCCTTATTCACGATCGACACAATGCAGTGTATACACTAAGATTCGCATACGCCACAGCAGCAGGGGGGGGGGGGGGGCGAATCCGACAACTTTTTCCGACAAAATCACTTTACGCCCTCAAAACGGAAAATAGAGCCTTCCTACGAATCCCATGTTTTAACCCCCCCAAAAATAAGTCTCCATTTGGCAAACGGAGACTTAACGATTTCTTGCTCAAAACATACTCTATTCGCGTTTTCGTTGCTAAACCATAAAACGTCGCAACGATGTTGTCATCGCCCCCCCTCCCCCCCTGCTGCTATGGGTTAACAATTTATTTCAACCAAATATTCGATCAAGTCCGATGTGATATCGTGTTCGAGGATCATGTAAATTTATTGTTATAAATCCATGCGGGATGGACTGACCTTTACTAAAGAAATTTTTAAATTGATTGAAGTCCATATCAGAACACCATGTCTCCCAAATATTTCGTAGCGTGTTTATCAACGCCATTGAATACAGCAAAAATATTACAGTTATCTCTGATCACTTTTGGTATTTGAGTGTAGCGCTGAGTGACATATATCACGTCGGTGTTTTTGTGCCTGCCTCGGGAAAATATTCTAGCTGGGTTTTTTTGATTGTCTAACATCACATCGTCGTATACGACTAAATTGTTAATGCTCCCATCAATGTCATCCACGGATGGTGCCTCGTCAATATCGGTTATAAATTCAATAACGCCCTTGCCGACAATCTCTGAAGCGTTTTCATTAAAATCTTTTAGCATTTCATAGCATCGTTGATCATCAACGCTAGGAGCAACTAAATACAACTTATTCCACTTCATCCATCTCACTATTAAATTGAGTAACAATTGCGTCTTGCGGATCCAGATGGCCCGATTATAATTGCGCGACTAGAGTTTGGTATCGCTGCATGATGCTTAACTGGTTCTCTTGATTTAGTCGCTGAAAATTAATTATATTCATATCTCTATACATAAATTATGGATCTATATTGTGTGAAGTGTAAAACGCGTACTAACACAAATGATGTGACGACGATTACAACTAAAAATAACAGATCAGCACTAACTGGTAGATTTGCAACATGTGGTACAAAAAAGTTTAGATTAGTTTCTATGAAATCCGGAGATTTTTAAAAAAAACGAGGAGGTGATATCGCAGCCAAATTGGCAAAGCTCCCTGGAACCCCATGGGCAAAGTACCCCGGAGAAAAGCACCTTCCAGGAAATAGCTACTGTGGCCCCGGAACACGATTAGATATCAGACTTGATGATCAAAATTGGCCCCGACCCGGCGAGTATCCAATAAACGCTATTGATAATGCGTTTCATGCTCATGATGTTGCATATAAAAGCAGCAATCTGCAACACAGGCATCTCGCCTATGTTATATTAATTCATGCGTTAAATGCTATTCCTGATAAATCTTTCAAAGAAAAGTTGGCTTCGTGGTTGGTAAAATCAGCTATGAAAGAAAAATTGATGATGGGCGCTGGTAATTAATAATATGGAATCTATTTATCATTCTCAAAAGGATACTGGAGGGGTAATGCGGCAATCAATAAATTCGCCAACGCCGCAAAAGTGAAAAAGGCCACTGCGGCTAATTGGTTATCCAAACAGGCTATATGGCAAATTTATCTACCGCGTCCTAAACAAATCAATTTCTCGCATTTTGATGTTACCGGACACAATGACGTTCATCAAGCTGATTTATTGTTTTTACCACATGATAACGGTTACAAATACGGGCTAACCGTAGTTGACGTTGCGAGTCGATACAAACAAGCAGAACCGCTAAAAACAAAATCATCACCTGAAGTTGCTTCTGCATTTGAAAAGATTTATCGACGAGGCCCACTACGCTGGCCAAATCTGTTACAAGTTGATCCTGGCAAGGAATTTCAAGGCGCTGTTTTATCAGCGATGAAAGATCACAATGTCACCATCAGACGGGGGAATACTGCGTTACATCGCGATCAGGCAATTGCAGAACGATTTAATCGGACTCTTGCTGAGCGGTTATTTAGATATCAATACGCAAAAGAATTCATCCAAGAAAAGCGATCTCGTGAATGGGTCAAAAGGTTACCAGGAGTAGTTGCAGCGCTAAATAACGAGATTACCAGAGCAATCAATTAATAAACCTAACAACGCAATAAAGAAAAAGTATATACCACAACCACAGCGGGATAGCGTTTCTCAGCCAATTCTCAACAATGTCACCGTGAGATATTTATATGAACCAAGAGAACTCGAAGGTGGTAAAAAGGGCTACTGGTCCTATTTGGAGTGTCATTACGCATAACATATCTACTATAACACGATCAACTGGTAGACCTCCAATCTATAAATTGGATTCAACTGCCCCTCAGCGGGGTTTTACACGCGAACAATTACAAGTGATTCCTGATGATACTCGATTGCCGCCGCATGGTCTTAACTAGCACCGTTGCGTCTATTACAATCAAGACAAGTCAACATTACATTGTTTCTGACATGACCGAGACTGTTATTTTTTCTATCTACGGTAAATTGGCGAGGATCTTTATCCGAATACTGCCAACGCATTATACAATTGCAACTCGCAAGTGATTATTTTGTTGTTGCTTCAACGCGATTATTAATTCAGCATCAATATCAATATCAGCCGTTTAAATAAACTGTTTTATATGTACAAATTGGATTTGATATCGATGGTGCATTAGAACGCTCTGATAAATTATCACCGCGTAAGTAATTACTTTTACTTTCAACGTCTGCTGATTCAGAATACTCGCGCAGCATTTCTTTTTTAATTCTCCATGATCCCCAGCTTTCATCCGAATTAGTGAATTCAGCAACTGCGCAACTGTACTTGCTGTTAATGTAAAATGAATCAACGGCAACTGTAACTGCAGTGTCAGGAAATCTATTTATCATTGAAAATAAATTAATACAAGCATAACCCAGCATCGACGATCTCAAATGTGTATACGGGGATCTGTAACCGTCGCTATAAGTAACAACCGTACCCAATTTTGTTCCATCGGATAGAAAAGCATCTTTACGATCCACATGTATGTTTTTGGATACTGCATCCGCGATTATAAAGTCATATTCGGTTTCATCCATAATCAGCCGTGAACAATATCGTTTATAGTCGCATTTTTTTCCTCCCTGAGTAAATTTTCCGATTATTCTTCTACCGAGATCTTTTGCTTCGATGTTTCGTTGATTAAATATCCGTTTGGACCACTCAATGATATATTCTTCGCCGGCATCAATATGTTTTCTGAATTCGTCAATTATACTATCAAGACTTTCCGGTGTTGGTAACCAGACATTGATTTGTTTCCGATATGATAAATTGCTTCACTGACCGTCAGCGAAATTAACATATTTGTATCAATAATGAATCGTAATAGCGCTATTGGCAGCCACTTCTTTTCAGACATGTGTCTACCAATCCAAATATAACAACAGCGATGAAGTCCTGCTGCAAATTCAAATGATACTACACGAGCGAATCCAGTTAAATCAAAATCAGGCAGCGGCCCATTTATTGCAACACGAGTCATTTCATGTACGAGGAGTACAAATCGTTTAAAATACTCAGTACACTCTCCATAACCAAGAAAACTCGCTGGATAACAAGCAACCATATCAACTGAAATGATATTATCATGGCCGTATTTGTTATTCCATAAACCGCCATGATTAAATTCTAAACAACTAGCCTCAATGTCTGGCAAGAATTCTACTCGTGTTGGTTTCCACGCGTTTTTTATTCTCGCAAAATGAGCTGCAACCGACGGGATTGTAAAACAGTTTGTCAATAATTGTTCATCATCGTTGAACTAGCTATTTTAGCTATTTTATCATTTTGTTGTGAAATGCTTCAGTGCGGTATAATTCACCGTTTGGTCTTACAAACTGATCAAACGTATCCATGTCGTTTTCAGTGCTGCGAAGTAACCACACCGAAACGGGGTCATTTTTACTCAAATGCACAATAGCATCGAATAGTTTCTTTTCAACGAGAAAACCGTCCCTGGCAAATTCTTTTCGTAAGAATTCGTCGGGTATATATTTTATTGTTCTGTTTCGTGGAAATATTGTGACCGCGGACGTCCATGCGTGTTCGTTATGATCAATAATTTTGATTGGAGCTCCCATTGATTTATATTTTGAATCGTATAAAACTGCTCCGGTTATCGTTGTAACGGTTATTGGAAATCTCAGCGACGTTTCTAATTTTGCTATATCGCTAATAGTCGCTCCGCGGTCTTTCACCGTTAACTCCCATTGAGCTATTTTGCTACGCCGTAGATCGGTAAGTTTGTTCCCTCGGGGTTCATTTGTAAAATGTTCTGTTATTCGTGCTGCTACACAATTGAGTGGCAAAGCCACTGACGACGAAGTCGCCGGCGACGACTGTTTCATTGGTTTAAGTTTTCTTATATCAGGTTTTTCATTTAACGGATATATCCCATACACAACTGCTGTTTCAGGATAAGCTAGTTCATAGTATGGTTTGTCAATTCCAGTTAATAGACCCGGCTTAGAATAACGGCTAACAACGACTGTTTTCTTGTCTTTGAGAATCGGTTCAAATTTGTCTCGTATAATCCAACCGCCTGATTCTACACGGATAATGAATTTCACTCTAAAAAAATACTTTTTGTTGCCAAGTTGTGATAACATCAACGCTGCGTTGCTGTCGTTCATGGTGGCATCAACAGCGCCATCAATTCGAAATGTTGACCAGCTATGAGATGCACCGTCGTGCTTGAATTCATTAATACAGTCACGAATTTTATTTATCAGAGCTCTATCCGTTATTGCCCGTTTTGGCACATCTTTGAGGGTTCTATCGAGATTGAATTTAACATTTTTTGAACGGCTTAATTGCTGATAATCTCTCGAACTCCTCCATGTTATAATTAAAACAAGTATTTAAATAGAAAAATATAGTATAATGAATCACTGCAAATGGCTTATGATTGGATCAACAACCCCGTGTAATAAATCATGCAGAAGCGAATTCTGTGGGTATCATTTACAAAGCGTTCGCAACGGTTCCTTCGGCCCTCTCCCATGCCTCCGATATGGGGTGGGCGTTAGAGGAAAATCACAATTATGTCTCAGTTGCGGCGGCAAACGATACAGGGAACTAAAACGCTGTTATGACAAACGAATAAAAAATACCGTCATTGACCCTAACGATGACAAAGTCATCAAAAACCCTCAAGATTATATCCAGAGGTTTATAATTAAAGCAGATAATAAATTAGATAAGTAGTATTATTATACAAATGAGCCAAGATTTCAGACCCCATCCAGTGCTTGTTAATTATGAAGCCGCCAGTGATGGTGTTGTCAGGCACCGCAGACTAAAGAAACCGGTTGGATATCTGAATAATATGGGACGTTTGCTGTTTAGTGCTAGAAATAAAACATATCTCTGTCATAGAATTATTTTTGAATGTCATAACGGATTGATTAAAGATGGCTTTGTGATTGATCACATAAATGGCGTGAAGACTGATAATTGTCTTGAGAATCTTCAAGCCGTCTCACAAAGTCGGAATGCAAAATTAGGTGGAACTGGCAAACACGCAAAACGCCCTAGGGGGGTCAAATCGTTTGATTTAGAAAATAATGAAGAGAGAATCTTTCAGTAGATAAATGAAGCCAGTAGATACTTTGACATTTGTGGGACTTCAATACGATTTGTTGCAGAAAATATAATTAAAACAGCTCTGTCAAAGAACAATGGCCATAAAATAAAATTCGTATACACCTGAAACGATTCAAGGGAGATAAATCTTTATGTATAAGTCCAACCACTCATAACACTCTACTCACTAAGTTCCCTTGTATTATGACCGTCAAAGGTATTTGTCGTCTGCTATTACCTGTAGAGAGGTATAATTGACATATGCGCGACCACGTGACTGTAATGGAGTATAATACATGAGTTTCGGTAGAGCTGTATTTATCAACTTTAAACAATTCTAAAACTTTTTATCGCTTTGGCTAAAACTGCGTTATTTAAACAGTTGTATTTATTTAGACCATCTAAATTCAGCTATTAATACACTTTTAGTACAGACGTTCTTTATAATCCAGCGCATTACCTATGTTCGCTCAGCCGGAACGAGCATGTAACACTAGTGTTTCCCATTCATGGAAGTAAGTGGCTTTGGTTAAAATTCCTCTGTATACAGCTCTTTGTGATCTAATCGATATGCATTTTGTTTAGAGAATTAGAACAGGGATAATACACGCTGTTATCTAATAACTGTATTATTTTGTTTAGTGTTTTATTCAAATATTTTGTCTCATTTAAATGTTGTGAAACAGCATTAATAAGTAATTCAAGGAAATAAAATAACACACCCGTGAATGAACGCTGCTGTATTAGTCACCTTATATACGTTTTGACTCGTAATAAGCTTGGGGCTTTCGAAGGCTAGTTCGACCGATCAAAACTAACTCACGCCATTTAACTCGGGCGTGTGGTTGTCTTTTGTTCACAATCATGCAACCGGGTTAATTTAATTGGGTTGCTTTTGATTGGTTGGATTGGCCGTAGAAAATCCGCTCCGTCGTTTCATGTTTGTGCTGTCTTGTGCCGTCCCACATAATTACATCACAAATTCCATCATCGTTTCATTGAATATGGTTGTGAATGTCCTCCCAAGCATATCTTCTGGGCGGTCTAAGATGATGTTTGTCACCTTAGGCCTCCCTTTCGGAGATGTATGCTTTGGGGACATCGCAATTCCATCCTTAATTAAGTTAATAAAATAACCTCTGGGTCTCTCTGACGTCATAGGGCGCCAGCAAGATTGCCAAATGGGGTTTTCATGTATGTGCTGTCCTTAATTAAGTTAATAAAGTAACCTCTGGGTCTCTCTGACGTCATAGGGCGCCAGCGAGATTGTCAAATGGGGTTTTCATGTATGTGCTGTCCTTAATTAAGTTAATAAAGTAACCTCTGGGTCTCTCTGACGTCATAGGGCGCCACCGAGATTGCCAAATGAGTGTTATTTTTTTAAATTAAAGATAAAATGTATTATATTTTTATAAAAATATGGATATCAAAGATGTAAATTCTATAATTGCTGAAATCTCAGATTTAAAAAATAGAGGGGTAGTATTATATGAAGGTCTCGACTGTGACAGGATTGCCTTGGAATATGAAGAAATTGATTATCAGTCTAGTAAGGGTCGTTATGTTTTACCTAAGATGTACAGGCTCGTGAAAGGAATTCAAAAGTCCATCAATGCTTGTTTGTACGGTAACGACATTAATGCATTTATAACGCTATTTAGCACCGTTGAAGCAATACGTCAAAAGCTCGGCCAAGAGTATCAAAAACGAGCTGAAATTAGTTCTAAGGTTCGTGATCTTAGAAAAATATTAAACGAGGAAAAACCAGTATCTTAACCACGTGAGCGTTACTATAAAAGAATAGGCTTTCAGTATTTTTTTACTGAAATTGTTTTTTCAGCGTTTTTTGTAACTCACTTGTTCCACTTGTCACATGGGATTTTCTCCTGAAAGGATATTCAGCAGTTTGGGCTTGCTCATGCAGCTATGTGCGTACTGGATGATCTGGTTGTGGTAGCAAGTAATCACCGCGACGCATCCATTTTCACGTAGTTGTTGTTGTTGCCGCGTCGTTAACAAAAATCGTTCATCGCCGTTCTCAGATATTACAATTCTGAAACCCCCAGCGATGTTATTTCTGAAACACTCGCGGATAGCGTCGTACAGTTTAACCTTGTCGGAGATTGATACGCTAGCTTGATGGTAGGTTTATTTAATAACTCAGCTTTTAATTGTGATAGTTTCATATTTGAAAACTCAGTTCACAAGCAATATATGGTAGGTGAATCGCTTACAATTAAATTAGCCCAAGAGCGGCTAGCAGCAATTAAAAAGTATATATATATAATGTTAAAAAGTTTATACCGGTTTGAGACAGACTTCGCGAAAAACTTCAACAACGACAACAAGCGCAGACTGACTGTTCTGTGTCAAGTGAACAACTGTTTACTCCGATAACAAGTGCGACCAAAGATGTAAAAAAGTTAACTTAAGCAGCGATATACGGAGATATTCCTGAACGAGAACGAGCAAAGAAGGCGCCGCTGCTTGATACGCTTGAAAAGATAGCAGCAGAGACCGAACAAACACGCGCAGGGATACAACAGCTATCCAGTGATATAAAAACCCAACACGAGTATGAACGATTAGCTGATATTGATGATTCTGCACGCCACCCACAAGTACATCGACCGGGCGAAATTGAAGAACGCGAAGAAGAACAAGATGCAGCAGCAAGAAAAGATTATTCACCTGAAAATATATTTACAGTCGCAACGTTAAATAGAATTGGAGAACTCGGTACGGATTCCGAATTAGCTGATTTTACTAGAGAAAATTTTCCAAAGGGTAAAAGAGAGAATTTATTAAACGACGGGTTTGAAAGTTTTATAAAAACCAGAGACACTTGGGCATCAAAAATATATTTGGCGAAACACGGCGGAGATAAAATCTCAGAGTCACGGCACCCTGGTTATAATAGCTTTCTAGCTGCGGTTAAAGGCAGTACACAACCACCACCTTATACGGAGGATACAATCCCGGAACAAATAGACATAAGAGCAGAAGCCTGTTCAAAGAAAACATGCGGAAAAGGATATTCGATTCGAAATCCTTTGGATTTCAACGCAACCGTGACATGTCCTGGTAACATCCTCAGTGATATATCACGGTTGGAAGTACTTATGGGTGGAAAGCGAGCCGGAAACAACTCCGTCGAGATAATTAATGAAGCAGCTGATATCTGTAGACGATTAGTTGCCGGCGGTATCATGGGCATTGATGTATATCGAGAACTTATTGCTGAATTAGTTGAAAATCATAGAGACGCCCATGGTTATGATGGATTTTAGCGATTGATCACTAATTGAAAAACTACTAGTTTTATAACAAGATGATCATACACTACAACCATGATAAACACGTAAGCGTCTACGTGGTGAACTCACGATTGCCTGTTTATAGAGAATATTACGGAGATGGTTTCGGCAATACCATTGCGGGGTTATTTACAAGAATGGCTCCAAAAGTGGCGCCGTTAGCTAAACAATTATCAATGAAAGCCATTGATATTATTCGTGATAAGGGAATCAGCGCTGTTGGAAATCTTGCCGGAAAGGCATTTTCTGCCGCGAAAGATAAAATAACATCACTAGTGCGACGACGAAAAAAGCAGCCAGTTGTACTGCCATCTACAACAGTGATGCCTGCAAGTGCCAGCAAAGCAATAAATAGCGCAGTGGAAGAAAAATTAGCGTCGTTGGCTGCTTCGGTTACTCCGTCATCCGTGGCTGCGCCGCTGGCGAACAGTAACCAAGATGATATCGCAAACATGATAGCAGGAAGTGGTTTGAAACGAAAACAAAAAAGACGATGATTACAAGGAATTTCACAATTGAAAATACTAGTATGTTAATATAATGTTTAAACGAACAGCTGATCCCGCGTTAGATATGGAAGCCCCAGTACCCAAGGACAACTCCGTCCGCGATTATCAATTTTATTCCTATCATGCAATACAAGCAGATATTCGATCGCGAATTGAACTTCAAGTCCATGATACCAGCAAATACTTTCTACCCGCTGAAGCGTTTATCGAAGTAGAAGGAGAACTTGTACGACTTACTGATACTCCTGCTGTACCCGCACCGTATCCAGATGGTACCAAAGTCGGCTTAGTCAATGATGGTATCATGGCGCTATTTGAATCCGCGAGATATCTCATTGACGGAAAAGAGATTGAGTCTATATAACGTGATGTTGATGTGGCTACAACAATAACTGGGTTAGCAAGATATTCTGACGATTATACAAGATCAGCAGGTCCGTCTATGATGTTTGCAAAAGATAATAAAAACACTGCTGGACACACTCAGTTTATTGTACGACGACCAAATGATCGTGCTGGTCCTCCCGCCCCTGCTACTATCGAGTATATGATTATAAATACTGATCTCCAGTACAATCTAGGAGCTGCAACACGAATACCAATGTTGGCAGGACAGCGTAGATCGTTTTCATGTGCGATTCCGTTCCATCATATATTTGGATTCTGTAGAAATGTACGAAAAGTTATTTATGGAGCGAAGCATACAGTAGTACTCGTGCGAAATGTAGTGACAATGATGCAATCTGGAGAATTTCAGCGGATCCTGCAAATCCAGATGCCGACGCTGGTAAAGTCATTTTAACTAAATTGGTCTTGTGGATGCCAATAATGACCCCATCAATTACCAAAGAACAGCGACTACTATCATTTATGGATGCGGGTGGCAAATCATTGCTAAGTTGGCTAACAACAACAACAGATGTTAAGCAATCAAATATCAATGGTACATTTACATGGAACTTGGCATCACAAAACGCGTTTCAGCGCCACGTCATATATTTATCACGTTGCAGGATATGACAAGAGTGGAATCACAATTGCACAGTCATATGATATTTGATCAATTAGGAGTTACTGAGGTCTCGTTGAGAATAAATGGCCACCAGGAACCATCCGAAGACATACAACTTAATTTCGGTCAAAACCATATTGCGCGCGTGTACCATCGTATGCTGTCATATATGGGCCGTGATCAAAATGTTGATACTGGTTTGCAAATATCGCAACATGATTTTAAGAACTTATATCCGATCTACTACTTTTCGCTGGAACATCTTGATTTAACAAGGCAATCCGTCGTTGATATACACTTCAGAGCCAATGTCCTTCGTGGCGCTATTGCTAATTATAGAGCGGTTGCTGTCATTCTCAGCGACAAATCATTGCTACTTGAAGGTGTTGGTGGACGAATGAGACTTATTGATGCACCAGTGGAAAATATGTAAACGATTCACAATTAGATCAATTGAAAGTATAAATGTGTTTTACAATAAAATGACATATAGTGTTGTTAGTGTCAAGCTGACTGATGGTCAGGTCAAGAAATTGCGATCAAAAGCCGCTAAAGAATGTGAAACAACAATAACGTTAAAACCAGCGCAGATGTCCGGCGGTACACATAACATATCATTGACGGATCGTCAACTAAAACATTTCAATGATGCGCTAAAGAATAAGAGACGGGTTCAAATTGTATTTTCAAAGGCTGCAGTCGCCAACTGCAGTCGCCAACATTATAAAATCAGGTGGTACATTTCCATAGCTGCGTTGGGAGCCGTTGGTACCGCGGCAGGGATGGCGTTGAAAAAGGCAAATGAGAAAGGATATAAAAAACGGGAAAGGGATTAAGACTACCAGGAACTCCGTATTCATGGTACAGTGGAAAGGGTCTGAGAATACCAGGAACGGTTTATTAGTTGAAAACCCAATTCTTCCCATGTCCAATTTTGATTTAATTGATGCTGCTAAAAAAACTAGCGACAAAAAAATTCAGAGGGTTTTTTATGAGAGATCAATTACCGAGAAAACCAAACAGTGTTGAAACCGGTATCATCGATCTTGATAACAGCAGCGGATCGGGAACTCACTGGGTTGCATACGCGATTGATCCACGTGGGATTGTCTATTTTGATTCATAAGGGTTAGCTCCGCCAAGCGAGTTTATGCGGTATATAAATTCTTCGATGAAACTCAAAAAGTTTCCGATTTTTTATTTCACGCTGCCAACACAACAATTAAATGATCCACCGATATGCGGCCGTGAAGTATTAAATGTCCTCGCGGAGATTTCATCGTCACAGAAACTACCTAATCTGGTTGTAAATAAATACACGAGTGGGAAATTACAAGGTAATTTTAGAGAATCAATGAATTAAAAATACTAGAGTTTTTACAATAATGATTGATATTTGGGGACGATCTCTGTCAATGTCGAAACCAACCACGAAAACATCTGCGGGTTCTATCGAGGATGTAAAAAAAATAATTGAAGATGAAATCGCTGAGACGTTAAATTTAGCAAGTGTTGACCCGAACGAAAAAGTTGTATTTCAAGATCTCCAGGGTAAATTGAAAAGCAGTAATGTGTCATTGGATGACATTTTAACACGACAACACGACGCCGCTGAAAACTCTATTGCGCTGTATTCCAACGACGGACGACTTAAACCAGGCGCACTTGTGTTTACGATCACCGACGCGATTGCCGCCCACGGCCGTGATCTGGATGATTATATACGAGGTTATATGTCTTTTCGCAAAAATGTCGTACATAAATTCTTTGGAACCCCGCTTGTGGATGGCATGACTCTCGCTGAAATTAAAAACTTTCTATCTTTATTCTTTTTTAACAAGGATGCGGGGAGGATGATGAATGAAAATGAAATCAAGGCAAATTATCTCGATATTTACACAGATATTTCAAAACTAATATAAAATTTTGAAAAGGTACAAAAACCCACTAACGACGTAATTGTTAAGTTTTTTGGAACCGCACTTGTGGCAGGCATGACTCTCGCTGAAATTAGCGAGTTTATTGGCAAGCACAATGCCTACGTCGCTAATAGTTTCTTTGGTGTCCCAGCTACATCTACGATGACTCTCAAAGATATTAATATGTTTATGGTGAGACAAACAACACTTAATACCATCGTGGATAAATTCTTGGGGAGAACACCTGTGTCTGAAACCACATCTCTGACAGGCCCAACCCTCGCTGAAGTTAAAAAAGCTATTGACGAACAAAAGCTCACCAGCGAAGTTGTTAATACGTTCTTTGAGGGTTCTGAAAGTTACCATATCACGACTACATATTCTCAACTCAACGGGTATTATAATACCCAAAAAGGTTTGGAATTTAACCTCTTTTTGAATTCATTTTTTAAACGCCGCGATGGAACGATGATGAAATATACCGAAATCTAAAAAACCTATCTCGACGTTTACGACGATATTCTTAAACTAAAAGAAAAATCTGAAAAGGTACAAAAATCCGCCAACGACGTCGTCGATAAGTTTTTTGGAACCCCACTTGTGGCAGTCATGACTCTCGCTGAAATTAAAGCGGCTATCGATGAAAGTAAAACAACAGTTAATGCCGTCAAAGATGATTTTCCAAAAATGATCGAACGACTCGATCAGGTAAAAATTCCACACCGCGTAAAAACCGTTGATAACATCGTATACACAGTTGCCAGTGGGACCTTTGATTGGATCCAAGGAAATGAAAATAGTTTATATTTTCACAGCAAATATGGTAGTATACCGGGTTGTTATCGATTTACAATAATACATCGCCGTAAATTTGATTTGGGAGTCGGCCCGGCGATGTATATAAGCGGTGCTAACACAGTGACGTATATAAACGATATGATACCCGAAGCGCCCGACCGAATAAGATCCCCCTATTAGCATTGATATAACTACATCCGACGGGCAAGCGGCAGGGGTTAGGGAGTTGCTACCCTGGACGCTAGAATTTGTATCCGGTATTCCCCCCATCGACCATAAATCCAGGTACACAATCGAATAATTGAAAACACTAGCAGGTTTTAAATAGTAATGACATCGACGAAATCAATTGAATGATAATAGTCCCAGAGGTATCACAATCGCATCGATATCGATATGATACCGTGAAAGAATTTTCCGCGAATTTGAAATTACTTTCTGAGCGCTATCGTGAAAAAATGAAAAAATACCGACGCAGCGTAGCAATCATCGACATCACCGTGTACTTGGTATCCGGTGTGATGGCCAGCGCCGGGGTTATTTTGTCGACGGTGACAATGATGGCTCCGATTGCAGTTCCAATCGCTATCTCCGCGGCAACAACAATTGCGGCAGTCGCCACCGCGATAACTAAAAAGTTATCATGGTGTTCTCAGACAAAACTCGCCGATTATACAGCTCGGTACAGGGTGGTATTTGACGCGTTCTTGAAATTATCCGAGTTGATCTCGCTGTCGATAGATAATTCGTTCATATCCGATGTTGAATTTTCCGCGATGACCCAGTTGTATAACTCCGCGATCTTGAAATTGGAAATTGAAGACAGCGTTAACAATAATGTCACTCGAACTGCTTCAACGAATCGCGGAGAATACCACTCCGATACGAACAAGCATGATATCAATAACATCAACAAACCCACAATTTAGTGTGAACTTCCCTTCTCCGATTCCAGTGCGTGAGATCGCGCTGGCAAACTTACGAGTATATCATAGCTGGCCTAATATCAGATCGGTTGCATTTGGCGGTCAGCACTGGTGTTCTCGTATAAGAATAAACCCGATGGTACTCCAGCGTGGGAAACTGTTTCGTTACCAACTGGGTCGTACCAAATTGAGCAAATCGATGCTGAAATTCAGTGTAGAATAAAATCAATCACTGGAAAAGAATCAAAAATAGCTATTAAACTTCATGAACCAACGCTCTCGTCGTCGATCGAAATAAGCACAGAGGGATACACTGTTGATATATATAACAGCTCGTTAAGAACAGTGTTAGGATGGCCTGAAAAACCACCGGAAAAATCCACCACCAACTTAACCACAGACGTACAATCATATTATGAAATCAATCCCATATATCGAGATAATTTATCTGATATAAAAAAAATGAAAAATCGCCGATAGATTTATATTTACCAACAAAAACACTATGCAATGGGATTTTATCATTAAAAGAAAAGCTGACTCATCTGTTACTATCTCATTTACGCTAACTGACGTCACTGGTTATTTTAATGAAATTAATCAATTACATAAAACACAACTAGAACAACTACGGCAAACAAACTTACAAAAACACGTTGAAATAATAAATCAGCTTGTGTCTGACATGGAATATATCAAGGAACTAATTATTCAAACAATAATTAATGACAACAGCGACAGTAAACAACAATTCCTAACCGGTTACAATATCACAGATGCCGATCTGCGTAATTTCAAGTTTCCCGGATACAACGCTGAGGAACTAACAAAAATTGTTAGAAACAATATCAAGGTGCTACAAACACTAGATTCAACGGTCCTCCTCAAATATAATAATGGTCCAGATGGTGGCGGTAGGCATATTACCCCGCATAATGTAAATATTTCAACGGTGATTCCGCTCAATTTAACATGTGACGCAATCGATGGAAGCTATCAAATTAACCTAGAGCAATCAAATCAAGCTCAGCAGGGATATATTCTTTATTCGTTTGCACCAACAGCTCCTCCAGGATTCCTAATTATTGAAAACCCAATTAATCCTGTATACATGCGATGCCATAATAATTCGCTAACGAGAATTAATTTCCGACTCACCGACCAGTCAAATAATTTAATTGATCTACAAGATCAGGTGTTAGTGATTAGTTTGTTTGTGAAATCATAAATGATTTTCATCCTAAAGACTTGATCAAATATTTGGTTGAAATAAATTATTAACCCATAGCAGCGGGGGGGGGGGGGGGGCGATGACAACATCGTTGCGACGTTTTATGGTTTAGCAACGAAAACATGAATAGAGTATGTTTTGAGCAAGAAATCGTTAAGTCTCCGTTTGCCAAATGGAGACTTATTTTTTTTGGGTTAAAACATGAGATTCGTAGGACGGCTCTATTTTCCGTTTTGAGGGCGTAAAGTGATTTTGTCGGAAAAGGTTGTCGGATTCGCCCCCCCCCCCCCTTGCTGCTGCCACCTTTGAATATTGAAAACTGTACTTGTGACTTTTTATACATTCAGACACAAGCAAACATGCAGATGCTCTTTTTATAAGTGTGATCATCTCCTATATCAGGCAAAATTTGTTTATGATTACCAGAGTAAACGAAATGGCAGACACAGTAATCATCAATTCTGCACTTTTTCGGCAAAGAGAAGAAATGATGTTTGTCGCAATGTTTCGAAGTTCTACAATAATCGGTGCTGATACATTATTATGAGCAGAATAAGGAAAGCGAAAAAGAGGTAAAAATCAAGTAATATATCATGTGTCATATCAGTGTATTAGTCATTATTTGATTTAAGTGTTTTACCCATCAACGTAAACACGTATTTGTGAATGTGCTAGTGGGGTAGTTTTTGAAAACCAATCAAACAATATATCACATTAGTAAAGGCCATGATTCCTTCTTGTAGAAAAACGTGCACTATACAATGATGAAACTCTTCTCAAAAATATAACTCAGTTTTGCACTTCATGCGTAAACGATAAGTTAATCCTTCGTGCAATTTTGAGTATCAGAAGTGAACGAGATTTGGTTGCTGTGTTGAAACCAAATCATGTTACTGCATGACCCTTGTACACAAGTCAGGATGCATTTCTCTAGATATTAATGTCAATGACAACGTTTATATGTTTTGTTTTTCTTTCCTGCTAACTTAACTTTAAATGAGCAAATTATCGGAGTGTATAACACATGGTATCGTTTTTAATAAGTCATGTCAAATGAGGGTTTTAAAAACCTTGAATACCAAAACTCAAGAAAGTAAATGAGACTTTTTGTACCGGCTACTTAAGTGCTGTTAAGTTTATCTCTTTGTGACCGTGATCAGTATAACAAATGAAACATTCCAGCAATAATTGGGAGCAAAAATAATTTTGACTTCTCTCATCTGAGCATTAAACACAGATAACAAATTACGATCTGATCGAGCTGATAAATAATAGTCAACATCATATAAATGACTAAAACTAACTATTTATATTAAGTTTATATTAAGGGCGAATTCTGACTAATTAAGACCAATCAATCTTGTAAGCATCAGGTTGGCCGAAACAATATTCACAACTCTATCTAACAATCAGTAAAAATGTCAAGTATGCAACATAAATCAAATATACAGTGCAGCATAACTATGTCAAACCCTGAAGTTCATATGAGAATCTCCTGGTGATAAAAGGCGATAACAATCTCAGGTCATTAGTTCGTAAAATTGTCCGTTCGTGTGTATTTACTGAATGAACGATGCTACTTCATTTTCATTCGAAGGCAATAAATGTGCGATATATAAATAAAATATAAATTTGACAACGTTTAGAAACAATCCCTCCGTTGTAATTTGTAAAAGTTAAAGTAACATTAAATAAATATTTTTCCATACATATATGCGTCTTAGAAATTTTATAATAAATTCAGGAAATGCCTGATTCGTACTCATTAACTAAAAGAGGTTATAATTCTACTTACTCTTTCTTTTCTCTCTCTTTCTTCCTGAAAGAACAATAAATCTGATATTAGACATGTATATATAAATTCCGCTTCTTTTATATCAAAAACTTGTGTACATATTGTTCGTATATAAATAACTGAATTTCAAATTGAATGTGCTTCCTTTATCCTGAAGAGATATAAAATAACAAGCTGTACAGTTTTCAACCAATTAACACGTTTGCTTCTTTTTATAGCACGTACAGTGCGCTGCTTATTAATGAAAAAAACGGAGGACAGCACATTATCGAATCTGCTGCACTGCCTTTGCGCAGTTCGTTTTGTTCTTGTTTCACTGGAATTCCTCGTCAACTAAGTATATAATTATCAAGCCACCAATCTCTCAATGGATATGTAGAGCGAGAAAAGAGACACCTCCAGCGGATGCGGTAAGGTTGGCTCAGGACAATGGGCATATAATACGAATATAGCTTTTGTCAGAATAAAATTAGGTTCCCAAAGATGCTCATTTATTTCCGTTACGTTGATGCCACTTTAAAAAGTGGATAAAAACGTATGTATGCCATTAAAAAAGGAACAAATAATATAGATGAGTTATGGCTGTATTTGTCATTTAGAAAAGGAATGAGAAAGTATGGATGAATTATAGGACGGCTGTATGTGTCATTTACAAAAAGGAAAGAAAAATATGACGAGTTATAAGACGTCTGTATATGTCATTTACAAAAAGGAAGGAAGAAATATGGATAAGTTATAGGACGGCTGTATGTGTCATTTTCATTTTTGTAGGGCATAACCTTACATGAGATACTCATCGACGTGGATAAGTATAACATGTGGTACTTTGTATTACAATAGAAGATGCCATAGAATGAGAATTTAAAATTATTATCAAGAAAGACTAAAACAGTATACATAAGAGCCTTCAACATTTGCTATCCGCTAAATTAGGTATGTAAAGTCTCAGTATTACAGTGATAATATTAGAATATTGCGTATGAGATTATGAAAGATGGGAAGATCATTGCCGATTACGATAAAGTTATTTCATTCGGCATTCTACTTCCATGAATTCAGTATGACATTTTAATATCTTCATGAGCTATCAATTTAGTTCTAAGAAACGAAATACTCAACATGCATATGAAACAGTTTGTGGAAGATAATAGTTTGAAAACATGTATAAAATGTTATGTGAGTCGTTATTTTTTGATTTTGTTAACGTTTGTATTTTGTATTCATAGTTGTATACTGTATATAATATATTTTGTTAGAAACTATACTTGACCTGGTTATGTTAAGAATGAAAACTGCGTCAGATATATCAATATAATTGTACGTAATTGTTGATAGTTTTTAACAGTGATCATAATAATAAGACTTACCATGGCGACGTTTCTAAGTGGAAGATGGTATATATAAGCTTCAAAAATAATTATCTGGTTTTCCATTGTTTGCGCAATGTCATGTCAATTTGCATTATTCAAGAAACTCAATAGTGTATGCTTTCACATGGGCCCTACTGCGAATTACATTAGGTGTATATAAGGAAAAAGGAAGCTTTCAGCTTCATTCCGACCAATGTCATCATTCAAACTTATTGTGTTTCTGATGTTAGTCTGCAGACATTACATTATGCTGCATTTAGATATTCGTCCAAAGGACCAATACTTATTTGTACTTTTTTAGTCGTTATATCAAGTGCACATTATTTTGGATAAAAATATTTATTCTAGAATTGTTATAAGGTTTAAAAAATAAATATGGACTCTCGACGACGTCAGAGTTCTTGGTGGAACAGTACAGTTCCGGTTTTGAAATGAGTATTTATAAGTGGCTCATATATCTAATTGACAATGGCTCGAACTTGATTAGCGTAACGTAACAGGTGTATAACACTAAACACACAAATCAATGTTAAGAATGCGTTGTTATTATCCCACCAAAACAATGCCTAAACATAAAATATTCTTTTTTAATAAGCAGTAAATTCATGATCTATGGTATCAGTTAATTAGACTTCATTTAAAGACTGATGATATGCATACATATAATGGACTTAAAGTAGAACATCAGGTTCAGTTGTAGCTAAACCACAACATCAGAATAAAAAGAACTAATGCAAACACAATCCGAATATCTGCTAAATTTATAAATGTCACTCGAGAAAAAACTAGAGTGTGGTATTGGATAAAATAGCAAATGAAACATTGATTGTTTTGAAATAAGCGATAACAAAGAATCATAATTCCTGATTTTCTAAAAGAAGAAAAAAGATATTAAAGAACAATGTTGAAAATTTTCAAAAGCAAACTTTCACCTATAACCAAACATATTTTTAATATTTATGGAACAAAAAAAAACCCACTAGTACCTTATTATGTCGATGGGTAAGAATATATATATATATATATATATATATATATATATATATATATATATATATATATATATATATATATATATATATATATATATATATATATATATATATATATATATATATATATAACGTTGCCCTAATGAATGATACCTCAACAAATGTTGTTCCTAAATTCTTGTACGTCACTTTTAAGATAACAATAATTAAAAATATCACGAGAAAACTGAAGAGACAGGAACTATTTACACATTTCAATTATACAAATAACCAGTTACATAACATTTCATGAAGGACAAAGCAAATATAAGAAGTTATTGTTGTTGCTTTGTTTTAAGGCCATTCCGCACACATTATAACTAGCTGAGGAAGAAAGCCGGGAAAATAATCTAGTAAGAACAACCGACCCACCGGAAACTACGAACACGCTTTCTCACATACCTATGAAGATTGAGTCAGAGATCCGAAGCCACGGGGACAGAGTATACTCTGCCGATGAAATATTATTCCGGAGTGATGAAAAGACGTATGAAGGTAAATATATTAAAAGTGGGAAACACGAGATTAAATTAAAGACGCGAGATTAAAGCAACTTTTTAGCATGAAACTAAAAGTAAAACCGAGATTTTCAAAAAACAAGACACCTATTGATTGAAAGAAAGTCTGAACAAAAAATAAAATCTAGCAAAGATGGGATGCACGAGTAAAAATGAAAGTTTCAACATAAAAGTAAACATTTAAAGAATATTTTGATGTGACGAGTTCGAACTCATTCCAATTTGTTTAATAAAGTCACACAAGAACGTGTCAACACAAACATAAAAGTAAACATTTAAAGAATATTTTGTTGCGACGAGTTCGAACTTTAACTTGTGTTGGCTGACGGGAGTAGTAAAATGAAATTTCCAGACAAAACTTTAAAAAAATAAAGAAATAAAATTCAGAGTTAGCGTGTTGGAAAAAAGTGTCAATACAAAAAATGAAATGTTAATAAATGGGATGTTGCTAGTCTCTAACACGCGACTTCCTGTTTTGCAGAGGTTAATATTTTTTAAATAATAAAAACGAAACAGTTATCATAAATTGGCTGCGCTAAATGGACAAAGTTAATCTGAAATCGGCAAGTATTATTTATTGAATATTATGGGGACAGTGGTCCAGGACTACAAGAAAGTTTTAACATCATACCTCCTAAATAAACAAATTAACAGAAATTACGAATCCTGTTGTTTGGCGACCAGGTTATACTGACAAATGTAGGTGTTTGTATGTATGTGTGTGCGTTATACATATATATATATATATATATATATATATATATATATATATATATATATATATATATATATATATATATATACGATAAGAGCAGTTGAACTAAGGCGGCAAGTATTGTTTAGTGTACTTCATGGGGATTGTGGTTCAGAACTACAACATCATTGCTGTAATTTTCGTGATGCATTTACTGAGTTGTTTTCAACATTGTACTCAATATGTCTAACCTGTCATTGTGTTCCATTGTATCTAAAACAAATATATAACGTCTTGAATGTAAGCAGAATATCGGCCATACCTACCTCAAGAAAATGTAAAAGCTAAGATACTAAATTGTCATTTCAAATAACTGTTACACAATATGGTATACACATTATCAGTATGTTTTTATTATAACTACCCACAAATATTGTGTTATGTGGCTTAAATTGGAGACGCTTCTGCTCCATGGTTTTCAGAATACATATATTGTTACACAGATTACTTTAAATTGAGTCAATATTAATATTGAACGGTGTTTTTCTACTAAAATTTAAAACATTTTTATAAGGTCTTCAATGTAAGCAGGATATCGACCATATGCACCTCAAAAAATTGAAAAAGCGAAGATAATGAATTGTCATTTGGAAGAACTGTTACAAACTATGGTCTACACATTTTTCATATGGTCTTATTATATTTATCCACATATATTGTGTTATGTGGCTTAAAATAGAGACGTTTGTTTTCCGTAGTTCTCAGAATACCTGTTTTTACACAGAGTACTTTAAATTTAGTCAATATTCTTCTAGAACGCTGTTTTACCACAACATGAATTCCTAGAAAGAATTTAGTATCGGGCCATTTCACAATATCACCATCATTCAATAAATCAAGTTGTCAATAATCAATATATTTAAAAGCAGAGGTCCTAGAGTGCAATCGGTTTTTTTCCTAAATTAACATGATACAGTGTGTGTGTGTGTGTGTGTGTGTGTGTGTGTGTGTGTGTGTGTGTGTGTTACAGCGAACCTGTCATTACGGCGACAGTTCATTGTTACTGGGTAGTCACTATGGCGACAGTAGCATTAGGGTGACCAAATTGGTGTCGCCTTAATGTTTGCTCTCGTGCTATACATTACTTCTCTGATTTATTCCCATAGAGAAGTTCATGTAAGTATTATAATATCGCCTTTAACTAGTATTTGATGTTATTTACTCAAGATATACATCTAGTTATTAAATATTGTTATGCAAAAATTTATAGGTGTGTTAAGGTTGTATTTAGCCCAACCGTCACTACATAACCATTATGGCGACATTTTAAAAAATGCTTCTAACTTTATCAAAGTCAAGTAATATTTTTCGGATATTTATTGAAATGATTTAAAATAGTAATTAACACTTTGTAATGTGTTTTCTTTGATATCAAATTCAATGACAACTCATAACACACTCGACATTTTGAAATGCAGTAGAAGAAAGTGCAATAGTTTGTGTTCTATATTCATGCATTCATGTGACCCTGGGTCAACGTATCCAAAACGAGGCTAAAATAGGCACATAATTTCGTATTATCTCGCAACCATGGCTGCCAGTGCTACAGTTGATACCGGCAACATAAAAAAATCGTGGCATTTATTGTTGTGTTCCGTTGTGCAATGGGAATGTTTGAATTCACATAGATTTAAGCTTCCACCATATTCCATCAGTTAAATAGATGGAGCTTCGTAGAAAATGGATTGTTGCAATACATCGTGATGCGGGACCGAATTTTAAGGTAAGTTACTAAGTAACTGGATAGGTGATGGTTTGTTTGTATTTACTTGCAACTAAATGATGTAAGAATCCAAACGCAAAATAGATTCTGTCGATGAAGTAAATGATTGTATGTTCCGTTGTACGTGTGTTTTATAATGATAGCTTTCTAAAAATGTTACCCCTAGTCCCATTCCACATAACGGGGTCATCGAAACCTAGGGGTACTTCACGCAGCGCATTTATATAACAAATTATGAATTCACGTATAAGTAGAAAGTACAGAACAAGTGAACTTTATTACCTCGATATAAAATAGAAAGTATTATATGGCACTGATATGTAATCAAACCATAGCTTCGTAACTTTTGTATTATACATTTATTTCATATTCATACTGTATATGAGAGAGAGAGAGAGAGAGAGAGAGAGAGAGAGAGAGAGAGGGGGGGGGGGGGGCATACAGTCGGTGGAAAGCAGTTTCTGTTACAACTCTTGTATAATTTTAAAATTTTAAATTATAGTGAAGCTGGTAACTTTGCTAGTTATATTTTTTGTCTCCATTATAATTACAAATGTTGATGAAAAGCTACACTATTATTGTATCTTTTTCAGATCCTGTGATATGCATATAGAATGCAAAAGTAAAATTATATATCTGGAGGAGAGACTGAGGAAAGCAGAAACAGAATTGGAAGAAAAGGAAAGGAAACTGCAAGATTCGAATATAAGATAAACATTTAGAAATTTGGATTGAACAGATTTACAGATGACAATGAAATGATAGAATTTTACACTACTTTTCCCACATGAGGTTTTTATAACCTTCTTCAATGGCATCAAACCTACTGCAATTAGATTGAAGAGCTTATATTACAGCACCAGGAATGACATCAACATCAGAGGACGGCAAAAAGCAATGGACCCAGTGGATGAACTTTTGATGTTTTTGTGTTGTTGTGGATATCCGATTGAAGATATGTCTGTTTAGTTTAATATTCACATGTCTTCTTTAAGTCGGAAAATAATCATGTGAACAAATTATTTGTATTTCTTACTGGGAAGTATAAATATTCGGCCAAGTCATAAGCAGGTTCAAGCAAATATGCCTCTTGAGTTTCAACTGTCCTACCCAGGAACCAGAATTATTATTGACTGCACATATATATTTACAGAAAGACCCTGATCTCTAGTGATTACATCAAAGACTTTTGCAAACTACAAAACTCACAACACCTGGAAAGGTTTGGTAGGGATAGCCAAACATGGGGCAATCACATTTGTGTTTTTCTTTTGCATGCCTCGGAGTGATGTGGAGATCACAAAGCTGTCAGAAATTAAGGATTTGTTAGAACCATAGGAATAAAATTATGGCAGATAAAGGTTCTGTTTTACACAAAGTTGTCGTTGTTTTAGGCATTGATTGGAATTATTTGACAAGTTCATTTATTTTGAAATGAGCATAAATACAGATTTTATTTACTGCAAGATTAAAATACTCATTTATAACTCCAAACTGCAGATCTGTCATGAAATAACTATTGGATCCATTTGAAATCCATATTATTTTATGTCTTTCCATTGCATGACTTGATAATATCATTTGTGATGTCATGAAATCTAATTATGTGTTACTTGTATGATAAATTTAAATTCAGTGTGCTAACATGATGCTAATTATATGGTTACTCACAAACAGCCAGCGAGAGGGCCATGAGTGGACGAGTGGTCTAAAGCTCTCTCTGTTACAGATCACTGCCATCTCACCTCTGTGTGTGTTCAAGTCTCTTATTTGGCAAATGTAGCTCGGTGAGAAAGCTTGCCAGTGGCTTCTCATGGGTTGGTGGTTCTTTCTAGGGGTTTTCCCAGGTTCTTTCTAAACCATGTATCATGTACTGAAAAATGGCTTTAAACCCTACAACAACAACAACAGCAACAATCAGCTATATAAATAGGCTAAAATGAATTACATAATACTAATAACTGAGCAGTAGTACCAGTTAACAGTGACAGCGCTTTAGACCACTCCGTCACTCGGAGCCCCTACTAAATCAATAGAAACAGGTTAAAATGCCCCTAATGGCTGTCGCTGAAATTCTGCATCATAGCTGTACGGTGACGAGTCAGTTGAAATTGTGCTGTCAAGCGAATCTCTAATGGTTTGTTCTTTGTCACGGAACAAATTTGCAAATTAGTCCGGTAGGTCTACTGGAGAGAAGGTTGATGGGAGTGGTGTACATTTGTTCCTTGACATTAGTTTGTTAGTTATCTCGAACAGCTCCTTGCAGCTGGAGCTCTCTGTGATCTTGGTACTGTAGTGGGATAATTTGGCTAAATGGACTATGTGTGTCACGCTCTTTGTAGTGACTTAATAGATTTGTTTATGAATAGTGAGTCTGGTGGAAAGGCAAAGCCTCTCTGCTTTTCGACGATGTTTTTTAACAGTGCGAAGCTGGTCACTAAGACTGCTATACCATGGAGAACACTTTTTTATTGATATTCTGCATTTGTAGCTGGGGCATATTTTTCAAGCAACGAACGCAGGCAGTTATCAAGTTGTTCCGCTGATGGATGTAAGAAAGTTATTAGATTTTCTTGGATGTCATGCATGAATTTGGTTCTATTTATCATACGGACAATCAAAAGTGCCCCAGATGCGGGCAAACCGCTCACGGCCCATGGGATTGCAAAGAGGGAACACCCAAACCGAACGACAGCCCCAATACTTATACAGGTGCCGTTGCGACACAAGTAATACATTCTCCGCAAACAAATCCACAAAACCACCACCAACAGCTTAGGAAATAAGACAGGAGGAAATAACACAGAACCAATCAAATGCTGATAAGGGGAGGGATATTTTAAGCCCAAGCAACAAAATGGTTAAGACCACAGGAAAAGAGCCTATTACTACCCCCCAAAAAATTAACAGATTTGATGTACTGAGTGAAAAGGGAAAGGAGATTGAAGAAGAGGAGGACATGGGGGATCTACTAGGAATGATACCCTTCACAACACCCACACCAATGGCACCAATGAAAAGGAATCTTAAAAAATTAAGGTTAGTATTATATCAACCTCATCAACAGAAAATATTAAGGACACAAAAGAAAGCGTCGAGATATATATGGTAGAAGAAGAAGAAATAGACAGAGAACAAGCTAAGGAATAAAGGGAGAACAAAATTAAAGAAGGGAAGAGAATGAAAAGTCTAAGGAAAACGGAGAGAACAGACAATGATAGCGCATCCGAATGGACAATAGTAACGGAAAACAATACGAACAAAGACACACTATACTCGTCGAACACCACAAGCGATTTTTACAATTCGCGAAGTAGCAATGATACAGTATGGGATGACTCGCATTTTCACAGAAAAATAAAAATAATATATGAACACAAATGGATCACACACACACAAAAAAAGTTTGACAATACAAAAAATAAAATCAACCATCATCTGAAAAAATGAATACAACAAACTGGGATAGACAAAAAATGGAGTACAAAACTTCCGTTTACTGTCTGTGAACGCAAATGGGATAAATAGGGACAAATTAGAAAAATTATAAACATCAGGAACCCAGTGACATGTTATTTATACAGGAGGCACATAATGGACTGAAAACTGAGAGGGAAAGAGGTATGTACAGTTTTATAATTACGAACGACTTTATAGGGAAAGATATAAGAGGGGTGGGGTGGCCGGTTTTATTAAAAAATGAAAGAGTGGTTATATGGGAAAGATTAGAGGGAAACCATTTTAAGGGGAGATCAATACACATTGTAATGAGTGGGATAAACTTTCAAAGAACAGGCACAATAAATTAATTTATTGACGAGCTGGCCAAATATTTAGAGAAATACACTATAGGAAATTTGAAACTAGGAGAGGATTTAAACTGTATAGGTGATAACATAGACAGAACAGGACAACTAACGACATATGACATAAGATTTAAAGACAAAATGGAACACATACTGACGACACACAAACTGATTGACATACAGGAGACTGAATATGCATGGGGTAGAATACACATTCGATTACAAAGATAATAAGGGAAGTAGGATTAATACATTTTTGGGGGACACTTTCGGGAACAAATAAATATATGAAAGCAGGAAATATAAATTACAAACTTTCGGACTATAAATTAATTAACGTAGAAATAAGGAAAATAAATAGAATAATATGGGACAGGGGACAATGGAAAATAACCAACAAGATCTTAGATAACAGAGACTTTGGGCGGAAAGTTAAGGAAGAAATAAAAATTTGAACAAATGACGATAATTTGTACATAATAAAAGAATTGGACGCTTTAAAAGGGAGATTCAAAAATATAGCAACATACTATACAAAATTAAGGATAGGGAAAATAAAATTAGAGAAAGAAGCGATAGAAAATTTAATAAAAATATGTAGATACAGAACACAAAAAATAAACACCAGAGGAAAAGCTTAATAAAAAAATGGGAAGAACATAAATGGAGAGAGATTAAAGCGGGAAAATTTAAAAAACTATACAAAAATGCAGAGGGTCTATATAAAAGGAAAGAACTAAGAAGATTGGGAGAAGAAAAAACTTCAGAATCGCTCAATATAAAGGGGAGTGAATAACAAAAGACAAAAATAGAATATTAAAACACATACAAGAATATTACGGAGAACTATACACATAACAATAAATAAGTGACAAACAAATTGACGAATATTTATAAGAGATAAAATGCGAGACGATATCCACAGAATATAAAAAACATACGTGATAATTTCGTCACGCAAGAAAACATTATAAGACCAATAGGAAATTAAGAAGGAAAAAAATCACCAGGTAGAGATGGGCTCTCAGCAAAATACGGGAAATGAGATAGGGAGGTGTCATTGGGCGGGATGATGATTTACATATTTTTGTTGCCCACTGTCACGGGGTTGCATAAATATAAGAAATAATATAACCCACCCCTTTTTGTTACTCGTTATCTAATAGATGACCACCCTCGATATAATTACCAAGGTTCGAGTAAAGATAACTGGTGAAACTTATAGATGGAAATAGATATAGTGATCTGAGCAGATATAATGAAGAAACAAATACGAGCCCCGTAGAGATAAACAATTTAATCAATTACATAAACAATTGTGAAAATTCCTTTCATTAAGAATATACTCTGCTTTTAGAAATACAACTTCAACGGAATTACAATAAACTCAAATAAATTTAAATGAACTAGCCGATTTGTTACTGATAGCTATAGTTCATCAGAGGATCGAGTTAAACAATCGAAGTCAACGCTATGTACGATTTCAAAACCTGCTAGTTCTCAACTTTCCGCTTCCTCTGTTTGCTGTTCAGAACTTTAGGTCTCAAAGATGATGCTTGCTATCATCCGTCCCGGGATACAATCTGAACACGTTAGAATTTTAGCACTGGGCAAAATTTCCTCACAGTTCTTTTCCTCAGCATACGTCTAAGGTTATGTAACATCAATACGTCTAAAACGTTTTTTTCTCCCTTTGTGGTTTCGTCACCCAGCCAGTATTGCCGGCATGCCTAGACCACACCTTTTTACGTATAAAATCTCTTTCAAATTCCGCTCAGATCATGTAGTGAATTTTATCTCTTGTCCATCTCACAGGAAAGAAATCAGACCTACTTCAATTTCAATAAGGGTGATATTAAATCCGATTAATCTTGTGTGAAAACACATCCCTTATTTAACGTGACGAATCAGTATCAAATAGAATTGCTGCCCTTTCTTTCAGAGTCGCTAAAGTCGGGTCAGCCGGACCTGGCAGTATTAAGTAGCAGAATGTCTGCGGTGTCTCAAAGTTTGACAACTCTCCCATGAAAATGAAGTTTACCATGTCCCTAACAGTCACTCTAGCTGCTGGATAAACAACGATTCTAATTAGACAGTCACATTATAAAGGAACAATACCGTACGCGGCAGAATAGCGATATGATACGCGCCTGTATCCGTAAATCTAATTAATGGTTCTCTGGTCTCAACTAACGTATTTTTGATAGATTGCCAGAAACTTGTCTCTTCGCATGGGCCCCTCCTTGAAGAGTAAAATCGGTACTTTACTCTCCAAATTTGTTTAGATTTAATCTGGTTCAGTTACACGTCCTCAGGTGACCCTTCACCACAGACGCTCCGATTCTACTTAAGCAGTCAGACCCTACATTCTCGCAGCCTTTAATATACCGTACGTGAATTTGGTATTATTGCAGAAATAGTAACCATCTCATTAATCGTTCATTTGTCAACTTAGCTTGAGCCAAATAGGCGAGTGGTTGGTGGTCTTTTTCCAAAATAATTTTTCGGCCATACAGGTAGCATTGGAATTTAGATATCTCAAAGATAATAGCCAATCATTCAATCTCAGAGATGGAATAATTACGTTCTGCAGTTGATAATGTCCTGCTACTGTATGCAACTGGGAATATTCTTCTGTCTAGCTCTTGCAATAACGCTGCCCCTAAACCTCTATCACAAGCGTCCGTACGTAAGACAAAATCTCGTGTCATATCAGGCAATTTCACTAATTGCGTCTGACGTCAGTCTGTCCTTTAACGTCTGAAATGCTCGTTCACATGCGTCTGTCCATACTAATTTCGTAGGATCTTTCTTTCCTAGTCAAGTCAGCCAATGGGCTTGCAATAGCGCTGAAGTTAGCAACATATCGTCGATAATACCCTGCAAATCCTAAGAAAGATCAAACTTCCGTCTTAATGGCCGGTCATAATGCGTCCATATGTTTGTCGACCTTCGAACTATCTGGGGCCAACTTTTCTTCGCTAAGGGTATGACCTAGATAGGTCAGTTTCCTAAACCCTATATGGCACTTAGATGGTCTTGTTGTCAGTCCAGTTTGTCGAAGCCGTTCTTAAACGTTTTTCAGTAAAATGATATGTTCGTCCGATGTAGCTGTCGCTAAGAATAAATCGTCCATGAAGTTCGAAACTCCAGTCCCCCTTAATGGTTCAAGTAAATTAAGCATCATACTGGTGAAGACGCTCGGCGCATTCTGGACCCCGACTGACATGACTCGTAGGTCCCATATGGAGTTGCGAAGGCAAGTCTTGCTCTGTCTTCACTTCGAACTAGAATTTGCCAGTATCCCTTGGACGATCGATTTTTGAAAAATATTTCGCATTGGTCACTCCGGCACAAATGAACTCAGGTAAAAGCTCTACTTGGAATTCCGTGATCCTGTTAAGTCTTAAGTGCCACTCGCTAACACTTGTCGCATGACAGCAACAAAAACTCCGAACATCACCATGAACACCTGGCCAGTAGAACTCCTTCATCAACTTATCTCTGGTCTTCGCCACGCCCATGTGGTTTCCAAGAAGACCCTCATATGCCAGCCTAAGCACTTCTCTATTTGCTTCGCTACGGGCACCAAAACTTGCTTGAACGTATCGGCTCCTTTCTTTTCGTACCGATCCAAAATACCGCGTTTCGTCGCGAACTTCACCTCGCCGTCTGGCAATTTCCAGATGGACCCATCTGTTGCGTACCTGCGTACCTTGTTGAGAGACAAATCTTTCTTTTGAAGTTTCCCCAACTCACCAGGTAGCAAATTGTCTATGGGCGAAGTCATGGGTCTTAGCGCCTTTGACCCTGGCCTTCGCTTCATAGTCCTCGTTTAAACTGACCCGACATGTACAGGGATACAGATCATAAGGTTAGGTTGGGGAAATACATACCTACACCCTAATATTACATCATGAGACAGTCCCGAAATACACGCTGCTTGAATTCGTTCCTTTACCTACGGCGAATCAAGGTCAATGCTAACGACCGGAAGCGAAACCTTCGTCCGTTTAGCAACTGGACTTCAACCGCCTCACCTGTGCAATCTCAAGGCTTGACATACCTACTATCTACCAAGGCCGGATAACTGCATCCTGTATCATACAGTACTGTCGCTTTCTCACCGTTAACCGTAGCTATCACTGTAGTAGTCAACTCCACTGTTTCTCGC
Source organism: Unio delphinus (assembly GCA_029339505.1). Lineage (NCBI taxonomy): Eukaryota > Metazoa > Mollusca > Bivalvia > Unionida > Unionidae > Unio > Unio delphinus. The sequence goes on along the minus strand of JAQISU010000197.1, from coordinate 572,373 downwards.
TTCTTAACAGTATTCGGAGTTACCAAATTTATCGTGGTCGTGCGATACTTTCTACAGTCCTTAACGACATGGCCTGGTCTGTTTCAGCCGTAACATACTGGCTCACGTTTCCTCCCCGAGGTATCCTTCTCTAGAGCCTGAGTCTTTCCCGACCCACGGAAATGTCCTTGGCTGGGATTTCCGGCCCTGGCATCCCACCATTCTGACCACTTCGTCTCTGGGATGGCACCTTAGTGGTCCTTCTATGCTCACCGTTTCCAGGTTGGTCGTTACAACTCCAAGTGGTCAGACTCACGTGCCCACTCTCATAGCGCTCCGCCATCACGCTTATTTCCTCTAAGGTTGAGAATTCACGCTCCGCAAAAATCTCAATAAAGTCTTTTCTGTAAATACTTAGGACGTGCCCCTTCAAACTTTCTTACGTATTCCCTCATAAGTTAACGCGGTGCCAGACATTTTTATCCAATTATAACAAATTACGTTTACTCGACTATGAAATTGCGCGTGTGTTTCGGTAGCCCTTTTCGACGAGTCTTTAAAAAGTTTCAGAAAGTGGACTAAAATCCTGTACAGAGATATGAACTCGTATGTACAGGTAAATGGGGCGAGAACATGAAAAATTTATATAAAGAGATCAGTGAGACAGGGGTGTCTACTATCTATGCTATTATATGTAATAGCGATATAAATTCTAATTATTAAAAAAGAGACTCAATAAAGAAATAAAATAAATCAAAGTTCCCAATATTAGAGAACAGGTTAAAACGCTACAAGATGCAGATGTTTTCCTATGTCGAAATAAATCCTGAGAAAACGGAAATTTTACTAATTGGAAACTGAAGAATTAAACAACACAGATTACCAATCCCAATAGTTAAAGACCAAGTAAAGGCAAAACAAAACCTCAAGAAAATCAGGGACAAAATAAATGAAAATATCAAAACTTGGGCACTTACTTCATTGTGCCTAATGGAACGGGCCCAAGCAACAAAAAAAATATATGAATGTGCACTTAAACTAAATTTTAAAATCAATAGACATAACAATCGAAGATCTAAAAAATTTAGATAATGAAATTATTAAATATTTATCGGGGTTTAAAAAGCACTTACATAAACAAGGACACATTATATAATGACAGAAAGAGGGTAGAAGCCTGGCCCTCCCAAACAACGTCCTTATAAAATACACCAACATTCTAAACAGATTTAAGGAAATGAAAGCAGAACCAAAAATACCTTATCATGTTCTATACATATAGTATTTAGGATTCTCTGTGAAGCAGAGAAATGACATAAAAACAATAGGTTATCGAAACTACTAGAAGACCGACGAAAATTAAGATCAATAAAAGAATTGCTAAATAAATATAGGGACAATAGAGAACTATGGAGATAGATAAAAAAACAGCACACAAATGGCTTACAGATAGCACAATAAATAGGATTAAAAAAAACAAAGTCGAACATAAGCATCAATTAATATAAAGAAAAGAGTTAACATAAAAATAAGAAAACTAAAAATAAGAACAACTCAATTATACAAACAAAAAAACGTACTATATCCCCACTCCGTCTTTTTCTTTTTGTAATGTGAAGCGAGAGATTTTGCATATCTTGTTCCATATGAAGGTATATATTGCAGATTCAATCTTTTTTATGTAATAAAGTTCAAAGTCGATTATGTTAAATTCGTGCCATATTGAGTTAAAAAGGTATGTTTTATACATTTGTATTCTTTCTAGGAGGGTGAGGTTTCTGACATTCCAAACAGTTTTAAGTTTGTTTATTTTATTTATTTATTTTATTGATATTTAACATTGTATTGTATTTGCCTAGGTATATTCCTTGGACTTTAATATGGTCTATACTTGGTTATGTGGGTAGTTGGGTGTTATTTCTGTTCCAATTGCCGATGAGTGGTATCTCTGTTTTTTTCATAATTGATGTCTGAACCCGAGGATTCACTACATTTTTGGAATTGTTTGATAAGGTTTTTATACGATTCATGTGATATTTATAAAGTTAGATAGATCATCATCACGTAGGAATGTTTTTATTTCGTTTCTGTAGTTCAGAATGTTTATTCATTTTATATCATTACCATTTTGAATTGTTCACACACGTTCGTAAAAATTGTAACAATGTTCAAGATTGACGCGAATGACATTTCATTGTATAATTCTGCCTATGGTTAATTTTGAATTCCAAAACCAAAACACACGTTCTGAAGAAATGTAACAATGTTCAAGATTGACACTAGTGACCTTGCAGTATATCCCTGTCTATGGTTAACTTTGATTTCTAAAACCAAAACACCTGTTCGGAAAAATGTAACCGATTCCTTTTCTTTCACCTTAGGCTGTCAATAGAACAAGGCATGTTTTGGCGCTATTTCGCCCACCCCCCCCCCCCACTCATCCCCCCGCAGCCCTTTGATTGGTGATATGTCAAGCATCACTCGACAATAAATATCACACCACCTGTTTATGAAATTGATGAATTGAATGAATGAAAACAATGAAAATATTTCACATATATTGTATGGTTTTCTTAATTATATTTGTCCTGTAAAAATAACAAAACCGAAAATGGTGTCTTGAGCATGTTGTTCTCTTTGCCATTGTTTCTTCCTCTCTCTCTAATGTAATGTTAAATATGTTAGTCAATCTCACAAAACATTCCAAGCTAGAGTACTGTCCGTTATACTGTCACCCAGAAACACGTTTGTGCATATGTGTGCGTGTGTGGGTCTACCCTTTCGCTTGCACATTATCGTTTGTGCAAAAATTGTATTACAAAGAAATAGCAGCCATTGATTTAAACCATTTAATTTAACCGTGTAGATCGCTAGAACAAACCTATACCAACACATTTTGAAAAGTGATGTGTCATGGATCGCCATTGTCGCTTAGTGTATGCTTTCTTCTTGGAAAACAGATTGTTTTGTCTTCATTATAACACTTTAATTGAATTAGTTTACACACTATTTTAACGCTTTACTTTTCACGTTGCAGGTGTAAGCCGCCGTTCTCAATTGTCTGGAAGTTTGTTTTAGAGTTTCTCAGATGTGATGATATTTATATTTGTTCTGGACCTCTTCTGGCGTGAATCAAGGTTCTTGGTTTTGTGGCTTAAGTGGAGAACGTTGATATAAGCACACTTATGTCGTCTTCGAAATCGCTCGCACAGGTTTGAGATAACACTTCATCTCTTGTGAGACGATATAAGCAGGTCGTTTAATCTTGCTTTCTCAATTAAATCGTTTATTTTATTGAAAATTGTATTTAACTAGGTTTTGCAGGTAGCAGGTCGATGCGTATCGGGAGAGTGTATTAAGCGTATTCATTCAACTGTCAAACGATCAAGAAAATGGAAGAGTCAGCACAGGTCGACCTTCTGGTCAAAGACTAGCTAAAAGTCACACGAAAGCATACTTCACAGGCAAAAGTGGCAACCAAACTTTCCATTCGGGTGATTGATTTGACGAGAGTGCTGATGAAGCTTGCACTATATGCAAGGTATATGGGTATTTATCTCCAGAATACCTGCTTCGTCTAAGAAAGAGAAACAAAAGTCAAAATTCCTGTTATCAATGTCAAGGGAAAGGACACTGGGCTTCCGATTGCCCTAAGAGAAATAAAGAAGACACAGAAACTAGAGGGATTAAGAAGAAGACTGAATTGATGACGAGGAAGACATGTGCCAGAGAAGAGATGGAATTATTGATAATTTTAACCGATGGGTTGGGTCTGATGTGAACTTTTCATAATGATTTCTAAAAGAGAATAAATCAGAAAAAAAACGTAACTGTCTCTTGGTCTTGCCTTTTTAATATTTTTTTCTTACACTGCTTAAATATGTACTCATTCACCTCTATAATCCTCTGGGTTATTGTTTTGTTGGAATTGAAATGGAACGAGTGTAGTTTCGTTCACGTACACACCCCACATTAGGCATAAAAGTGGGTAACAAATAGTAAATTGGTTCATACATCATTTAGTGCATTGATGTTTTCTACAATCACACTCCCACGCCATATAATAATGGGTTAAATAGGTTTTGGAGTGTGTGGGTGTTTGGTAGAGTTGGTCATTGTATGTACAAACTTAGGTACTTTCAAAATCGATTATTTCCTTCACTGTATGTGTTGATAGTATATAATGGGTTATTTATTTCACTCTGCGTGGATAGTATATAATGTTTGTATTTTCTTTTCTCTGTTTGGATAGTGTTTATTGGGTTATTTATTTCTTTTTCCTTTCTGTGGATAGTAGATATGGGTTTGTTTATTCCACTTCCCTCAGTGTAGATAGTACATTTTCCCCCTCTTTCCTCTGTTATGATAGCATATTGTGTGGTTTGTGTTCCTTCTATTCTGTGTAGATAGCATATTAGTGGGTTATTTTTCTCTCCTTTCTGTGTGTGGATAGTAGATTTATTTTTCTCCTTTCCGTGTGCAGATAGCACATTTGTGGGTTTTCTCTCCTTCCCTGTGTGTATAGTAGATATGTGTTTTGATTTACTTCCCTTCTGTGTTAATAGTATATGTCTGTTTTGTTTTCCTGCTCTTCTTTGTGGACTGTAGATTTTGGGGTGTTTCATAGTATATTTTGCGGTATGTTTTCCTCACCTTCCGTGTGGATAGTCGATTTTGTGAATTTTATTGAATATATATTTTTTTCTTCTTCCCTTCTGTGTGAACAGTAAAATTGTGGTTTGTTTCCCTGCCTATCCGTGTTGATAGTATATTGTGTTTTTGTTTCCTTCCCTTCTGTGTACATAGTAGATTTTGTGATTTGTTTTCCTTCCCTTCTGTGTAGATAGTAAATATTAGGGTTTTTGATAGTATTTTTTGTGGTTTGTTTTTTTCCTTCCTTTCTGTGTGTGTGTATAGTATATAATATATGAAGTGAATGTAAGGGATGTTTTCCTTCACGGCTGTGCTTAACATAAGCATGCACTACGGTGGGTATGTCGATTACATAGATTTATACACTAAGCATCCAAACCTAAAATTAAATTTGCAAATAACCCTAGAATCGAACTAGGGGGTCCAGAATCATTACTCAAAATTTTAAATTATCGAAACACCCCAAAAATAATCTAACCAACAAATTAGCTATTGCAGAAAAAAAGGCTATATCAATAAACACCAACAACAAATAAGGGTATAAAGTAGAAACTGAAGAAACAAACGATTAAAACATGAGGTGAAAAATAAAAACCAAAGCTAATGAATCATCTAGTAAGAAAACATTAAAATAACTAGCAGAAACATGGAGTAATCATCCAAAATTAAAGCCTCTTTAAGGGATGGAAGCATGGCCAGGAATGAGCAGGAATCGCAGCCTAAAAGGAACCCGCATATACCACAGTGGGTATGTCCATTACCTAGACATGTACACAGAGCAAACAAATCTAAAGTTAAAGATACAAGTAACTATAGAAACAAACTAGGAGGCTCACAATGATTACTCAGAAAATAGTTTAGTAATCAAAGCACTCCAGGAATAATCAAACCAACAAACTACCTGATGGAAAAATAGGGGTTTATAAAAGAAATACAAACATCAAATAAGGTAAGAAGTAGGTATTGAAGAAACAAGGAATTAATAACGTCAAGTCGAATAAGGATAGAAAGATAACAAACAGAATAACATCAGCAAGATGTAACAACATAAAATCTATAGAATAGGTCTAGGAACCAAACGCTCGCACTTCTAATTTTCTCTAACTTGTCTCTCATGCAGCCTCGTTGACAGCGCTTAAAAATCACCAATTAGCAAATTCGAATGTTACGACTCCAAAAATTAAGTAACATGAGATGGTCTGAGACCAGGCCATTGCCCAATTCTATTCCATCCATATGGTACCAAATTAGACAATATAAGGTAGTCTAAAAGTCCAAAGTCTATCAGGCCATGCAGCACAAGGCTGCAAATAAGATACAACCTTAGATAAATAAGTCGCCAACTTAAGAATTATTAGCTATTCAAAACACCCAATGCTATCAGACGCAGCAGCACAAGGCTGCAAATTAAAAGTAATGATTAATAATTATGGGCAAAACGTAATGAATATAAGGTGGTCAAAAACCCAAGACTATCATACAGAGCGGGATAATGCTGCAACCAACAACATCATTAGAAACTAGTAAAATGTAAGAAATATAAGGTGGTTTACAATCATCAAGGCAGCTGGTCAAAAACAGCATAATACTATATCCCAGGACAATTTTGCAAATAACAACACAATTATAAACTAGTTAACCAAAAAGTAATGAATGTAAGGTTCAATTCCCGCTCACCACGGCCCTTAGAAAGGCAGCGGAAACAAAACTTAATCGTTCTCGTCTGTAGAATTCAATTTATTTTACAGCCCTCTGGTAAATGAAGAATTAGATTTAACTTTAGAACCAGGCCATCAATCACGAAGTTTAACGGAAACCCCAATTGCCTCATGCGGAAACACTCGCCAGAAGAAGAAACAAATATGATAGGTTTAAAAATAGAATCAGCACAGGCAAGCACAAAGGAATAAAACCAAAGCAAGAGGCTTATCAAGGGGAAGATGTATCAAGTGCTTCCCAATGTAACTGACTCAAATCAGCATGAGCCCAACTATACTAAAGCAACTAAATAAAATAACAGCCAAATACCCGGACCACCCAAACCATTAGCGAAAAAATATTTGATATACCCAAATAATTAAATTATAACCCCCACCACCCAAAATAAAAAGCTACAAATGGAATGGAAAGGGTAAAGGTAAAGGGTCAATTAACCCCAAATTCTCAAATAAAACCAAATCAACAAAATATACAGAACCTGCCGCAATAAACAAGACTCGGGGAAACCTGATTAAATAAATTAAGACAGTACATACACACCACCACCACCATAACAACAACAACAAAAAACTGTAAATACAACTAACACCTCTAAAAATCAACCATAAAAGCAAAAAACCTAACCAGTACCATAGATAAAGCAAATCCACTCGGTTCATTAACATGTCCACAACCAGCTTAATTTGGGGCCCTTATGAAGGTAAATTCTGGTCAATTTAGGGTAATCCGGCCCAAACGGGATTACATAATAGTACACTGCATTATCAGCAGTCAGGTTGCTAAGTTCCTAGAAATAACCCAAATAGGACATATACCAGAAAAAGTAGAAAGACACAAACTCAAAAACAACCTTAAATTGAGAACAACAATAGACCAAAACATCAGGGAACTACACCCATGCCTACCAAAACCGCCACCACCACCCTAACGCACAAAGCCATTAAAGACATAGCCGTGCTTAAACTAACAGGGAAACTGCACGAATTGGACATGAATTCACTAACCAAAAAACTAAAAGCGGGTGGAGGGGGCTCCGAGTGGCAGAGTGGTCTAAAGCGCTCTCCGTTACGGATCATTGCTATCTCCCCTCTGTCTGCGTTGGTTCGAGTCTAAGATTCGGCTAATGTAGTTATGTGAGAAACCTTGCCAGTAGCTTCTCGTAAGTCGGTGGTTCTTTCCGGGGGTTTTCCGGGTTCTTCCTTCACCATTAATACTGGCCGCCATGTATAACCTATATTTTTTGTGCTGAAAAATGGCGTTAAACCATAAGAAACAAACTAATAGCGGGAGGCACCTCTATTTATAAAGTATATAAACTAAAGAACTACCAAAAAAGGAAACTAATATTACAATATTGGAAACGGCAACTCCCTTACCTACACTCATTAAAATAGGAACCACAGGAACCCGATTTAGATTAGACCCATATATAAACAAACCAAGGCTGTTTAAAGAAAATGTCAACACTGGGGACACTTCATTTCAAAGTGTACCTATAAGACTAAATGTCAACAATGCGGGGGTGGGGTTTGGATGGGGACACAAGAGGCCACAATTAGGGGGAAAAATCATCAAACCAATGAATACCAAATACTTAACCTATAAATAGGCCAAACAGGAAGTAATTAAAACGGAAGGAAACACACCCATCAAAACTCTAGAATCAAATACCAATAATAAACCTCAAATAATGACAAGGAACTATACAATTCCAAAACACATATTAAACCAAAAATCTAAAAACAAATATACAGCAATTAAAGAAACACAAACAATCAATCTCGATTTCAAACACAGTGGAATACAAACTGGAAGGGTAAAAGAACTGGAGGAAGTCATTACTTCACTAACCACACTAATTAGGATGTTGGAACCAATATTCATCAGACATTAAACTAAATATTTAAAAAATCCTAACCAAGTTGAATAACATTAATACAGTAAACGAACCCAATAAAAATAGCTTATACAGCAATTGGGAACGTTACAATATGGCAATGGAATGCACTAGAGTTGTCAGGAAACATCAATAAATTAAAATTCAAATAATTACTACTCAGCACAAACCTGACATCATATGCATTCAAGACACTAAACTTTCTATAAACTCAAAATCAATGCCACAAATACATGGCTACTCCCCATGCTATTTCCAACATAGAAGAGTAGGCCAGGAGGGCGGATTAGCCATATATGTAAATAACTTCATTCCAAATAAAATAATAATCACAATAACACAAATAGCAAATATCAGTTCAACAAAATAAATTCAATCTATACAGTATTAATAAACACAGGGAAAAGTGAATTGCAAATATCTAATATTTACTACCCAGGGAAAGATACTAAAACAAGCAACATCACAGCATTTAGGGAAATAATTAAACATAAAAGAGTTGAACAAACGATCATTTGCGGAGATTTCAATTGCTCATAACGTGCAGTGGGGGGAAGGCCGACAGTACGCGCAGGTGGATAGCGGACTGGAGCAAATAATCCAATGTGACCAAACTTAATGATGGTGCCAAAACCAACTCAAACCGGTTGAGGGCACCATGACCGCCATCAACCTTACCATATGCACAAGTAAATTGGCACAGGTGGCAGAATGGAGAGTGGATCAAACAAACCCCATGGGGAGTGTCCACTTTCCAATAATTACCACCTTGCAAATGGAATGTGCAGTTCGACTCTTACACTAAGCTGCTGTTGGAATTATAATAAAAAAAGATTGGGCTAAACGTACAACTAAATTAATAAATATCAATCCAAACACAATTGAAAACTTCAAACTAAATTAATAAATATCAATCCAAACACAATTGAAAACTTCAAACTAAATTAATAAATATCAATCCAAACACAATTGAAAACTTAAAATTAAATTAATAAATATCAATCCAAACACAATTGAAAACTTAAAACTAAATTAATAAATATCAATCCAAACACAATTGAAAATGTTAAACTAAATTAATAAATATCAATCCAAACACAATTGAAAACTTAAAACTAAATTAATAAATATCAATCCAAACACAATTGAAAACTTAAAACTAAATTAATAAATATCAATCCAAACACAATTGAAAACGTCTAACTAAATTAATAAATATCAATCCAAATACAATTGAAAACTTAAAACTAAATTAATAAATATCAATCCAAACACAATTGAAAACTTAAAACTAAAGTAATAAATATCAATCCAAACACAATTGAAAATGAAGATATTGATCTATATTCTTAAAACCTAATTAAGAGATCATTACACACGCGCCCATCACTAGCATGCCCAAAACAAAAGGTATATCAACTAAACTAGCAGTACCATGGTGGACCAGTCAAATCAAACAAACTCGGAACGAAAAACAAAGAGCCCTTAATTCAAAAGATGAGGTAATTCAGTAGTCCTCTTAGAATATAAGAACAAAGAAAAACAACAAAAAACCTGACCAAGCAGTCACAAGAAAAACTTGGCAAAAGTACTGCACGAGTATAAATGTTAAAATCAACTTAAAACAGCTGTGGGATAAAATTAGAGCAATTAGGGGCAAGCATACTAATAAAACACCTAAAACAAGTAATATTAATAATAACAAAGAAAACGCTGACATATTAACACAACACTTCAAAAATATGAGCAGCAATTCCAAACACACAAATGAATTCTAAAAACATAGGAAAAAAAAATTCAGGTAAAATTTAAGGACTTTTTCCAAGTCCTTGGTCCCAAAACGTCACATCTAAAAATGGACATAACACAATATAAATGGGATCAGGCACTAAAGAAAAGAGTAAACTTCACATGGGGAAGAACAAAAAGGTACATTATATACAAACATGTTTCCATAACATCATTATTTCCAGTTTGAAATTACTAAATAAAATTTTGGAAATAGGAAAGCTACCTAAAAAATGGAAAACTGCGATAGTTATACTCATCTTAAAACCATCCAAAGATCGCAATGACATCAACTCATATTCACAAATTTCACTTATCAATAATATATGCAAGATAATGGAAACCATCATTTCCAATCGGCTCAAACACCACCTCGAAATATAATAAACTAATATCTGAAAACCAAGGAGGATTTAGGAACCAAAGTTCCACTATGGACCAACTCATAATATTAGAAACCGCTATAGAATTGGCATTTAAATCAAAAAGAAAACCGAACAGAAATGACCTATCACCACTTGTCAATCATGCTTATCAATTAACCAATCAGCGAACGTAAATTTGACACACATTCAAGCATTGCTTTCGTCTGCCAGTTTCCTCCGACAAGCTGTTTGTGGCAATAATGAATTAAGCATGAGAAGTATGAACAAATTTTGAAATGATTTGTTAATTTCTACATCGAAAATGGGGAAAAGAAGTCAGTGGGAGCCTCATAATTCTGATAGTCGATACTAAGATCGTCTAAATGGAGGAATTAGATTTATTTTTTTCGCGAAGCATATATAAAACTTAGATTGATACAGACTTTTTATGGCAACTGAATTTTGAAACAATTGGTGACACTTACAAAATGTTTGTTTGCATAAACGTATGTACAAAACACTTCTCGTCGACGGCATGAGGAAGAAAAAAAAAATTGAAATAGAAAAAAATATGTAACAATAAACGCTTCTAGAATATGGGTGGAGATCCCCGTAACTTGTGGGTTTGATGTATATTATTGTTCTTGTATAGGATGGACGGAAGCCCATACTGCATTATTTTAAAGTTTGAAAATTTACATTTTGATGTTTGATTGTTTAAAACAAAATACTTTGTCGTCTCGATCTTTCAAACACTTGAGTGATTCTTACATTCTCATGGGGATATAGACATGTGATAATAACAAATACCAAAACAATGGTTTCATATAAATATATAGTAAGCATGCATTTACATATTTACATCAACATATATCAATGATCAAAATTCCGTCTGACAAAAACAGTATAACCTTCTAAACAGTAATTATTTAGGATTTCGTTATTAGTTTTAATTAATTAACTTTCAAGGCAGCATACGCATAAGCCAGATCAAATAAATAAGGATACGATTATTTTCTAAATGCATTAGTATCAGTTTGCAGCGAATTTCAGTTTTCACGAATAAATTCTCGGGCAGCTTTGAAATTGATTTGTATTATTTAAAAATCAAACACTTATGTTATTACTATACGAACTGGAACTACAAATATAACTATTGTCTACTGCAGTATAATTTATGTAACTTTATAATTTTAATTTAAAAATAATGCAAGTCATTTTTAATAAACATATCACTCAAACTAAAACATATCTATGGGAATGTTTATCGGAGGTTAACAGATTGCCATGTCACGTGATTGGTAGGCGGAGCGATCTATCATCTGGCGTAAGGTCAAATGTAATTGCGGTATTTATCGATCTGGAAATATCATTCGATCTCGTATGGACCAACGCCTAATAGCGAAATTATGGCATTATGGGACAGATGTATAACTTCATTGAAAATTCCCTGACCGACCGCAAAATAATAACCAGAGTAAGGCACACTTATTTGGAAGAAAATACCATTGAAAATTCAACCCCACAAGGGAGTCTACTCAGTCCCACTCCTTTCAACCTAATGATAAACGACCTTGATAGAAATCTGGCATCACCCAAAGTTAATTTATCGCAAGTAGCAGATGATAGTGGACTATGGAGAACAGGAAACCCATCCAAACACAAAATTATAACCGAATTACAAGATAGAAAAATGGGCAAATAAATAGCAATTCAAACAATTGCACCAAAAAAAACGGTAGCAGTACTATTTAACCCATATAGCAGAACTAAGAAACAATACCTTAAGTTAACGATAGCCCGATTTATGGGAATCTATTACAATGAACATCTATCTAACATGGGCACTCAACACAGACGAACAAGTTTAAAGATGTAACCAGACTACAAACTTGCTAAGAAACATAAAATTTGCACAGTGGGGAACAAATCAGGAAACTATCCTAACCTTATACAGGACTTTAATCAGATCTAAGCTAGACTATGGCTGCCAAATATACACTACAGCACCCAAACGTAAATTAGACAAAATACAGAGAAAAGACCTACTGACTGGTACTGGCGCACTGTCATCAAATAAACTAAATAAAATACAGAGAAAAGCTCTGCTGATTGGTACTGGCGCACTGCCATCAACCTCCCTAGCTGAGTTGCAAATGTTAACTAGAGAAAAGCCTTTTCGTCTAAGAAGACAGGAACTTATCCTAAAATATGATGCCACACTCTTAACCCATCCAAAAGCTCCCCCCCCACCCACACACACACACTTACTTGACAATAAATAAATGTCATAGAAATTTTAGGACAAATCTGGAAAACTCCACCCCTATGGGGAAACTAGTTTATGGACTAAAATAGCACCTTCCAAAAGAACTATTCCATGCAGAACACAAAATCTCATATGAAAATGAGCCTTGGAATAATATTACACCAATAGTTAATATATCCCTTTCAACTCATAGAAACAAAGATAACCGAGAAAACTATATAAATATGTTAGCTTTAGAAGGAATTAACAACAAATATCAAACTTATATGAAAATGTACAGATGGATCCAAAATAACAAATCATTTCAAATCATCTGCAGAAATGGTAACACCTGAGCTAAATAAATAAATGGGGCGGCGTGTACCTGACTACTGTCCCATATATGTAGCTGAATTATGGGCCATCTTAGAAGCATTAAAATGGATTGAGGAAAAAAAAACAAATAAGACCGTTATAATAAGTGACTCACTTAGTGTCATAACGTCAATCCAACATAACGCCATAAAATCAAGAGAAAATTTTTTAAGCAAAATCAATGCTTTATTTAAACAACTAAGCATAAACAAATTAAATATAGAATTAATGTGGATCCCATCCCACATAAATATACAAAGGAAATAATTCAGCAGAACATCTAGCTAAAGAAAAGCTCAATGAACCAAATTACATGCCATTATAATATAGAAAATATGAAATATAAAATGTAATTAACACCTTAGACAATAACAAATGGCAAACCGATTGGAATCAAAATCAGAATGGGAGAATATTATATAATAATATAAAGGAAGTAAATAAAATAGGAAACCACCTAGGTGCACAAGTTATGAACAAACAAATAAAATAGCATAATTATAGGCAAAAACAAGCTGGATAACAGCATTGGGAAATACATAGGACCCTTCGCATATAACATAAATTGCTAACATTGTAACACCCCAGACGAAATAGGAACCCACTTACACTACAGTGGTTATTGTACTAACCTCGTCTCGTGCACTGAGCAACCAAATCAAAAATTAAAGAAGCAAGTCACCATAGCAAAAATACTAGGAGAACATTGAGATCATCCTCAAATTTTTTAGGGTCCCAGAGTGGCTGAGTGGCTTAAAGTGCTCTTCGTTAAGGATCACTGCCAGCTCACCTCTGTCTGTGTGGGTGCGAGTCCCAGATTCGGCCAATGTGAGTATGTGAGAAAGCTTGCCAGAAGCGTCTCGTTGGTCGGTGATTCTTTCCGTTTGTTTCTCGGGTTCTTCTTCCACCATCAATACTGGCCGCCATGTATAGCCAATCGTGTGCTGAAAAATGGCGTTAAGCCCTTAACAACAACAACAAATAAATCAAACACTCCAGGAAAATAAAGCAATACTTAGATATTTACGAAGTAAGGATTTATAACAACATCAACACCAAAATATGGTAGGAATCCAATAGGAAACAACCAATAACGAAAGTCCAAAAAACTAGGCTACCCCTGTATTAGATATTTACAAAATCAAAGCTTTTTCAAGGGATGAAAGCAGAAAACAGAGGCACTGGGGACGAATTACTACCTAAAGAGGAACCCACTTACACGACATTTGGGTATTGTAATATCCTCGTCGGGTGCACTGAGCAGCCATTCCAATATTAAAGAAGCAAGTCACTAAGCAACCAAACCAAAATTAAAGAAGCATGTCACCCTAGGAAAAAAACTAGGAAAACATTGAGGAATTATCCTTAAACTTTTAAATAAGCTTGAGGAATATGTTGTCATAAATATATACGTCTTAGATATTATATAATAACTTTATGAAATTCCTGATTCGTAATCATTAACTAAAATAGGTTATAATTATACTTACTCTTTCTTTTTTCTCTCTTTGTCCCTGAAAGAACAACAATTCTTATATTTGACAGGTATATATACATTCCACTTCTATTACTTTAAAAGTGTGAGCAACCACTTATTCATATATTCGCAAATGGGTCACACAGTGTAAGTCGTTAAATGAAACAAAGTAATCCAAAGAGTTTTCATTTGTACTAAACTATTGTACAGACTGTCCGTATATAACTCACTGAATTTCAAATTGTAAGACCTTTCTTTATCCTGAAGCGAGTTAAATTACGAAGCTGTACAGTTTTCAGCCAATTAATACGTTTACGTTCTTGAGCAAAACGTACAGATTACAAAACAATGAAATCGGCGGACATCAGATCATCGAATCTGCACTGAATTAGTGCACTTTGTTTTGATCCTGTTTCACTGCATTCGCTCTTAGAATGTGTATATAATTAACACGTCAGCGATCTCTCAATGGATAGGTGGACCGATACAATATACATCTACCACAGATACGGTAAGGTTGGCTCAGGAACTTTGGCAGAGAATACGAATATTGGTTTTGTCAATATAAAATTAGTTTTCCAAAGATGGTCATCTGACTAATTCCGTTACGCTGAAGCCACTTTAAAAAGTGGATAAAAAAGTATGGATGCCATTACTAAAGAGGAAGAAAACATATAGATCAGTTGTAGGACGGCTTTATGTGTCATTTACAAAAATGAATAACAAATTATGGATTACGGCTGTATGTCTCATTTTCGTTTATTTAAGGCATAACCTTACACGAGATATTCATCGACGAAGATATGGCAAACCGATTGGAATCAAAATCAGAAAGGGAGAATATTATAAAATAACATAAAGGAAGAAAATAAAAATAGGAAACCACCTAGGTGCACAAGTTATGAACAAACAAATAAAATAGCATAATTATAGGCAAAAACAAGCTGGTTAACAGCTTTGGGAAATACATAGAACCCTTCGCACATAACATAAATTGCTAACATTGTAACACCCCAGACGAAATAGGAACCCAATTACACTACATTGGTTATTGCACTAACCTCGTCTCATGCATTGAGCAACCAAATCAAAAATTAAAGAAGCAAGTCACTGTAGCAGAAATACTAGAATAACATTAAGATTATCCTCAAACACTTTAGGGTCCCAGAGTGGCTGAGTGGTTTAAAGTGCTCTTCGTTAAGGATCACTGCCAGCTCACCTCTGTCTGCGTGGGTTCGAGTCCCAGATTCGGCCAATGTGAGTATGTGAGAAAGCTTGCCAGAAGCGTCTCGTTGGTCGGTGGTTCTTTCCGTTTGTTTCTCGGGTTCTTCTTCTACCATCAATACTGGACGCCATGTCTAGCCTATCATGTGCTGAAAAATGGCGTTAAGCCCTTAACAACAACAACAAATAAATCAAACACTCCAGGAAAACAAAGCAATACTTAGATATTTACGAAGTAAGGGATTATAAAATCATCAACATCAAAATATGGTAGGAATCCAATAGGAAACAACCAATAACGAAAGACCGACAAACTAGGCTACCTCTGTATTAGATATTTACAAAATCAAAGCTTTTACAAGGGATGAAAGCAGAAAACAGAGGCACTGAGGACGAATTACTACCTAAAGAGGAACCCACTTACACGACATTTGGGTATTGTAATAACCTCGTCGCATGCACTGAGCAACCATTCCAATATTAAAGAAGCAAGTCACTAAGCAATCAAGCCAAAATTAAAGAAGCAAGTCACCCTAGCAAAAAAACTAGGAAAACGTTGAGGAATTATCCTTAAACTTTTAAATAAGCTTGATGAATACGTTGTCATAAATATATGCGTCTTAGACATTATATAATAACTTTATGAAATTCCTGATTCGTAATCATGAACTAAAAAAAGGTTATAACTTACTCTTTCTTTTTTCTCTCTTTGTTCCTGAAAGAACAACAATTCTAATATTAGACAAGAATATATACATTCCGCTTCTTTTACTTTAAACGTGTGAGTAACCACTTATTCATATATTCGCAAATGGGTCACACAGTGTAAGTCGTTACATGAAACAAAGTTATCCAAAGAGTTTTCATTTGTGCTAAACAATTGTACACATTGATCGTATCTAAATCACTGAATTTCAAATTGTAAGACCTTTCTTTATCCTGAAGCGAGTTAAATTACGAAGCTGTACAGTTTTCACCCAATTAATACGTTTACGTCCTTGAGCAAAACGTACAGATTACAAAACAATGAAAACGGCGGACATCAAATCATCGAATCTGCACTGCATTAGTGCACTTTGTTTTGATCCTGTTTCACTGCATTCGCTCTTAGAATGTGTATATAATTAACACGACAGCGATCTCTCAATGGATAGGTGGACCAATACAATTGACATCTACCACAGATGCGGTAAGGTTGGCTCAGGAAATTTGGCAGAGAATACGAATATTGGTTTTGTCAATATAAAATTAGGTTTCCAACGATGGTCATCTGACTAATTCCGTTACGCTGAATCCACTTTAAAAAGTGGATGAAAAAGTATGGATGCCATTAACAAAGAGGAAGAAAACATATAGATCAGTTGTAGGACGGCTTTATGCGTCATTTACAAAAATGAATAACAAATTATGGATGACGGCTGTATGTCTCATTTTCGTTTATTTAAGGCATAACCTTACACAAGATACTCATCGACGAGGATATGGCAAACCGATTGGAATCAAAATCGGAAAGGGAGAATATTATAAAAAAACACAAAGGAAGAAAATAAAAATAGGAAACCACCCAGGTGCACAAGTTATGAACAAACAAATAAAATAGCATAATTATAGGCAAAAACAAGCTGGTTAACAGCTTTGGGAAATACATAGAACCCTTCGCACATAACATAAATTGCTAACATTGTAACACCCCAGACGAAAACGGAACCCACTTACACTACATTGGTTATTGCACTAACCTCGTCTTATGCACTGAGCAACCAAATCAAAAATTAAAGAAGCAAGTCACTGTAGCAGAAATAATAGGATAACATTGAGATAATCCTCACACTTTTTAGGGTCCCATAGTGGCTGAGTGGTTTAAAGTGCTCTTCGTTAAGGATAACTGCCAGCTCACCTCTGTCTGCGTGGGTGCGAGTTCCAGATTCGGCCAATGTGAGTATGTGAGAAAGCTTGCCAGAAGCGTCTCGTTGGTCGGTGGTTCTTTCCGTTTGTTTCTCGGGTTCTTCTTCCACCATGAATACTGGCCGCCATGTATAGCCTATCGTGTGTTGAAAAATGGCGTTAAGCCCTTAACAACAAAAACAAATAAATCAAACACTCCAGGAAAACAAAGCAATACTTAGATATTTACGAAGTAAGGGATTATAAAATCATCAACATCAAAATATGGTAGGAATCCTATAGGAAGCAACCAATAACGAAAGTCCAAAAAAACTAGGCTACCGCTGTATTAGTTATTTACAAAATCAAAGCTTTTTCAAGGGATGAAAGCAGAAAACAGAGGCACTGAGGACGAATTACTACCTAAAGAGGAACCCACTTACACGATATTTGGATATTGTAATAACCTCGTCGCATGCACTGTGCAACCATTCCAATATTAAAGAAGCAAGTCACTAAACAACCAAACCAAAATTAAAGAAGCAAGTCACCCTAGCAAAAAAACTAGGAAAACGTTGAGGAATTATCCTTAAACTTTTAAATAAGCTTGATGCATACGTTGTCATAAATATATGCGTCTTTGACATTATATAATAACGTTATGAAATTCCTGATTCGTAATCATTAACTAAAAAAGGTTATAAGTATACTTACTCTTTCTTTTTTCTCTCTTTGTTCCTGAAAGAACAACAATTCTAATATTAGACAAGAATATATACATTCCGCTTCTTTTACTTTAAACGTGTGAGTAACCACTTATTCATGTATTCGCAAATGGGTCACACAGTGTAAGTCGTTACATGAAACAAAGTAATCCAAAGAGTTTTCATTTGTGCTAAACTATTGTACACATTGACTGTATATAAATCACTGAATTTCAAATTGTAAGACCTTTCTTTATCCTGAAGAGAGTTAAATTACGAAGCTGTACAGTTTTCACCCAATTAATACGTTTACGTCCTTGAGCAAAACGTACAGATTACAAAACAATGAAAACGGCGGACATCAAATCATCGAATCTGCACTGCATTAGTGCACTTTGTTTTGATCCTGTTTCACTGCATTCGCTCTTAGAATGTGTATATAATTATCACGTCAACGATCTCTCAATGGATCGGTGGACAGATAAAATAGACATCTACCGCAGATGCGGTAAGGTTGGCACAGGAACTTTGGCAGATAATACGAATATTGGTTTTGTCAATATAAAATTAGGTTTCCAAAGATGGTCATCTAACTAATTCCGTTACGCTGAAGCCACTTTAAAAAGTGGATGAAAAAGTATGGATGCCATTAACAAAGAGGAAGAAAACATATAGATCAGTTGTAGGACGGCTTTATTTCATTTACAAAAAGTATTGACAAATTATGGATGACGGCTGTATGTCTCATTTTCGTTTATTTAGGGCATAACCTTACACGAGATACTCATAGACGTGGATATGGAAAACCGATTGGAATCAAAATCAGAAAGGGAGAATATTATATAATAACATAAAGGAAGAAAATAAAAATAGGAAACCACCTAGGTGCACAAGATATGAACAAACAAATAAAATAGCATAATTATAGGCAAAAACAAGCTGGTTAACAGCTTTGGGAAATACATAGAACCGTTCGAACATAACATAAATTGCTAATATTGTAACAACCCAGACGAAATAGGAACCCACTTACACTACATTGGTTATTGTACTAACCTCGTCTCATGCATTGAGCAACCAAATCAAAAAATAAAGAAGCAAGTCACTGTAGCAAAAATACTAGAATAACATTAAGATTATCCTCAAACGTTTTAGGGTCCCAGAGTGGCTGAGTGGTTTAAAGTGCTCTTCGTTAAGGATCACTGCCAGCTCACCTCTGTCTGCGTGGGTTCGAGTCCCAGATTCGGCCAACGTGTGTATGTGAGAAAGCTTGCCAGAAGCGTCTCGTTGGTCGGTGGTTCTTTCCGTTTGTTTCTCGGGTTCTTCTTCCACCATGTATAGCCTATCGTGTGCTGAAAATGGCGTTAAGCCCTTAACAACAACGAACAGCTTCCGATTTCACTTGAGCTTTTCCATTTACTCAAATCAGGCCTCTGCTATGGGCTAAAATCTTTTAACCCAAAGTAGAAAAGGCACATAATGAGAATCTTTGCAGAGCTTTTAATAAATATATAGTATATAACTATTCAATGGCTTTACTGTCTGTGGAAGGAGCTAGGCTGGTTTTAAATTAGCCAAAATTTGGCTAAGGATTCCTGTTGCCATTCTCAGTGAGGCTGGTACAAAACTAATGTCCTTTTAGCCTAATTTGGTTAATTCCTACAAAGCTGTTCTTCACGCTCTTAGGTTGAAACCAAATCTTGGCTAAATGAATGCTACACATTTTCCTTTCACATGTATTTAACAAGTGGTTTATTTTCTATGTACATAATAGTGATGTTGGTGGGAAATAGACTCACCCATAGTATAAATAATAATAATAATAATAATAATACTAATACTAATAATAATAATGAGGAGGACTTTGTATAGCACCTACTCTTTAGAAGCTCTAAACATTTTACAACATCTATAATGATTTGACTACAAACAAAAACACATGAAACTATAAAACAAAAAAAAAAACATGCTGAAAATATTTAAGATAGGAAACAACATTAAGTCTTTAAGTTTGCTTTTGCAGTTGACATGTTTTTCAGAGTTGTAAGAGACTCTTAAAAGGGATTACATTGTCTTTGTGTCTAATTTCATTTAGCAATTCATTCCAAGTTGTTGGGCCCTGGTATGCAAATGAATGTTGTACATATGACTTCGTTTTCATAATGGGAATAACGAGTATATGATTGCCAGAAGAAGATCATAAGTATCTTGCTGGTTTGTACACATGGGAGAGGCCAGATAGGTAATGCTGGACTGGAGTCCATCAGTGAAATGTAGCAGTCATTGTATGGTACAGAGCAGTGGGGAGGTTTGCTTTATAGATTTTGTTTTTTGTTTTGTTATGGTTTAACGCCATTTGTTCAGCACAATATAGGCTATACATGGTGGCCAGTATTAATGAGATGTGTGTTCTGATCATGTTACTCTAACATGGCACAGTTTTAGTACATAATGTACATTAAGCATAAAACTCACATGTAATGACAGTGATAGGGCCTTACTTGTTGGAGTTGGGTTAGAAATAAATCAGTGAATGAAATGACTGTGTATTTTTATCACACCAATGATTTTTGTCATTGAAATTGATATAATCAAACTAGTATTTCGGCAAAAATTTTAAAACCTACAAAGTTTATCAAGTTTTTAGCAGAGAGATGGACCAACAGGAAGATGGATGCGTAGAAAATCTAGAGAAAAACAAACTATTAAAACAAATGTTTAAATATATAAAAAAATTTATTATTAAAGAACGTATGACTGAAATGGTGTACATTGTAACAACTTTTACTTTAACATAATAGGACTCATTTGAATAAGTCTTTTAATGCTATCAGCAATTTTCTTGAAGCAGGAAGTTCAAATTCCCCTGGTAAAATATTGCTGACTGATATTGTCAGCTGTTTACATGATGTCAGTGATACCTTAAATTGCTTTGTTCTGTATAATCTAATTGTAATCTCAGCAGGCGCAACTTCCATGACCTGACCGATTTGAATGATAGTTGCGTCTGCAAGGTACAAAACATGTCTCCCAACATCATATCTTCTTCTGTCTGCTCATTCAGCTCGATGTCTGCCTAATACTTGTTGGGTTGTGTATACCTAAAAAATTTGGATCAATCATTTTTAAACGAATTTTATTTATTTTAAACTAAACTAAGCAAGTCTTTTGAATGATTGTTTTACTGTCATAATAGAATAAATTAATATAAAAAATAATAAATAATGTTCAAATTTCATTGCAATATAGTTGGAAAATTAACAATCATATTCTTCTTTTTAAATATCATAATAGGTATCTTAATTCTGTGAGATATAATTGAGAGTTGCACATTCAATTTTCATTAATTCTTGCTAAATCATCTTTCTAACTGATCATAAACCATTAGAAGTTTACTAGCATATTTTATTTGAAACATTAAGTCATTGTATCTGTATTGTATCAATATTACATAATTGTTTCAATGTAACAGTGTTCAGAGGAAATATTTTGAAGTATTCACTCAGGTGCTTTTATAACTGGTATTTTCAAGTTTAACATGACATTTCATTTAAAAGGAGAAGTTGAACAAACTATTTATTTGCTTCTTATAAAATATCCATAAAACAATGTATGTCTTTCAGTGATAAATGTTTAGGTACTAAACCATGTTTATTTTGGAACGATTGCCCTTTACATTTGACTGTAGTGTTTCATGAGAACAGATATTTGTTTGGAAAATGCACTTTTCAGAAAAGAACACTCTATATATATATATATATATATATATATATATATATATATATATATATATATATATATATATATATATATATATATATATATAAAATTTGGCCATCTACATATCCATAAAAATAAGTGTTCTATATCTCCCTCCCCCACTCAAGTGAATTCATATTTTTAAAATTGATTTGAATTGTATTAAAAATGGTCTGGTCATAAACACATACCGAAAATCATACATGTTTATTTATATTTGTCCAAAATCTGATGAGCATCTATGACAACTAGATTTTGATATAAACTAAGTCTCAATGTTAAAGGACTGATTGAACATTTAAATATGGCTTAAATTGTGTACAACTCTTTTTATCTGAATTCTGATTCATATAACATTCCTTCAGATTTAAATGGTGTAATTGTAATGGTGCTGATGGATATGACAGTTTCAATGAAAACACTAATCTTGTTGTGTACAAGGAAGGTGTCTGAAAATAACAAATATGACTTTATATTCCATACATACCTGCATACAATCTTGTCATTGACCTTGAAAGTCTGTGTTTTTGTATGTTTATATGTTATTGCACATTCTCGGATGATGCTAATGAGTACTGTCATCCGTTTAGGTCCTTCAGGTAGTAAATGCAATTTTTGTCGCCAGGCTTAAAATGTCCTCCGTTGCAAAGTTGTCATTACAATGACTATTGCAACCACATGCCACAGATTTTTCCTTTTCAATGAAAGTTAAATCTAATGCAGCTCTTCTTCTTTTCACATTGAAATCTGCAACATATGGCATTTGAAATTGTCTTCAGACTTTAGTATGCAGACAGATTTTAAAACAAACATTAATGTTATGCATATGATGACGCTAGTAATTTTGTGATGTTTTCATACTAATGCATATATTTAAACTGATTAATAATTTGTATCTTTCTGTTTTTCTTTTAATATAATTAAGCTACAGAGCTTTATTAAGATTCAAAGAAGATTACTGAAAAAGTCAAATAAAAAATTAGAAAAATTAAGTAATGATACTAAAATGATATTAATGCAGGAAAATCAGGGCACTTAAATAATTAAGCATATAAAAATCCATAACTAATTAGCCTCAAAGTTATTTTGGTGGAGTAGGAGAATAATGCATGACTGAAATGAAAATATGTTTCATAATACCATTTCAGTGCTTTATTTCCATGCTTTAAGTTTGTAATCTAAGTGGCAATTACTGCAGTAGTAGTAGTAGTAGTATTAGTAGTAGTAGTTGCTGTTCTTGCTGTGTAACAAATACAAATTGTAATTTACCTAAATTAGATATACAAGATGACAACTGTTTCTGTACCAATCTTGTTGCTGGGAGACCGATATCTGCAAATTAAAAAATTTAAGTCTCAATCTGTTAGTTCCTGCTGCAGTCTTTAATTCACCTAACATACCTTTTAAAAGTTACGCAACTATCATTCTGAGTTTCTTTTCCTACTGCTGATGATAACTAAATATTTGAATGCATTTATCCCAATAGCATTTTACTTATAAAAATGCTGATATCAAGAGTATATTCTCTATTATTTTAAAAGAAATACATAGTAATTATTCAAGTAGAAATCTGGACCAGAGAACTGTTGATAGCCAGAAAGTGTTAGGCTCAATAATCAAAATGAATTCCATCAGTGGTCACTAGGCAGGAATCTTCTGATGGAAACTAAAAATGCTATTGAATTTTTTAAAAACTGTTTGCAGTGAACTGAAAGATAAATAATTCCCTTTTGATATAGCATTTTCCATCAGAATCTGAATGTGATTTATGTTCAAAACTTGCTGTTATATTATAGTATGCAAAGAGAAAATATTACAGCGGGAAAAAAACATTTCAGTACTTGCAACATAAAGTTTATGAAGACAAAATAAAATCTACTTGTTTAGGAGTGAATATCTTTAGTCAAAATATGTAAATATACTGGTCTGAAATCTTTTACATGTAATGCTAAAAATATCTTTAGAAAACTTTACATTTAAATTTGATAAAATGTAATACATGCTCCTAGGGTCAACTTCACAACATAAATTTAGAAAACTATGCCAAATCTAATTCATGCTGAGTATGCTCTGATTAGAGGTAGGCTATGCTTACTGAATGGAATAAAAATCCCTGAATAGATTAATAAAAGTGCCTAATACTAATAGATAATTTAACATAAAATAACTATGTACTATTGTTTATATTCTGTTTGTTTTTTTAACCTATAGAATGTTTACAAATTAGAAATTTAAATCTATACACACCTTTGTTGAAATCAGTTCCAAGAAGTTTTCTGTATAAGTCCTTGTCCATTCTCTTCACACTTTGGACATATCAGTTGAACTTCTATGGTAGCAAGAAAACTAACCTTATTTATACTGCTGTAACTGGTTGAATGCCTTCTACCAGTTCTGCCTCTATCAAGGCTATTACTTGCCCAGCAGGCAGCTTTTAAGCACTCAGCAAGATCAATGAAAACCTGTCATGATCAAAGGAATTTTACACCAAAAGCATGGCCTGGAGAGAGCCATACACTGACTCAAAAAGAAGGCACTTGGTTTTATGAAATGTGTTACTTGTCCATTATAGTAGAGCATGCAAACTCCATGATAATAAAAATTCATTAATGTTAGATGTTTAAATGCTGATGATCATACCTATATGTATTGGCATATCCTTAATGACAACTTCTGTGTAGACTGAAAAGCCAAACGTTATGGCATTTTCTGTCATTCCAAGTGTTTGAAATGTTTTCAATATGGCACAAAAGAATCTGATGCAAATTTCAGTAACCTTTTTTTAAGTCTACTTTTTTCATTTGAAAAAAGGATCGGCTTTCTAAATATTTTGTAAAGTAAATTATTGCACCCACTATCAATTAATTCTAGCCAGCCAGACACACAGAGATATATCATATTTCACATATTTCCATCAAATTTGTGTATTGTGAGTCTTTCATGATGAATTTAGATAAATACTTCTAAGTTCATGAATATATGTGGGAAATTATCACTGAGAATAACGTTTAACTAATCATCAATTAAATAGATAAATACTTCTAAGTTCATGAATATATGTGGGAAATTATCACTGAGAATAACGTTTAACTAATCATCAATTAAGTTATCATTAATGGAATATCCTCAGATATTAAATAGTAATCACAATAATGTAGATCAAGTATTATCTTAATAGTATAGTTTTGCTGTTCCAGAATTTTTTTCATTACCGCCCATTCAAAACTTGGACATGATATTTTTATAAATAAGCAAAACTAAAAAAAATGAAAAGACTAGTAATCATGTAATTTACACAACTGCTGCTAGACAATAATAATATATGTGCTGCTCTTTAAATTTGGAGGCAACACAGTTAACAATAGCATGATCCTATTTCCATTCATGTTTTTAACCTTAAACAGTTAACCAACCCACCAATAAACATGGTCACATTTTAGACTGAAGTCTTCACAGACCTGATTATAATATTCTATGGTCCATCCTTGTATCCCACGAACCTGCATCGGATAACTGCTGCATTATATGCAATCTGAATGTATCAGTTCCTTCACCTTTACTTGCTATTGAAAGACACCTCGATATGATAAATAGAACAAAACTAATGCATGACATCCAAGCGAACCTAACAACTTGCTTACCTCATACAGTAGAAGAACACGACAACTGCCTGTGTTCATTGCTTGAAAACATTTCAGCCATCAAGTGCAGAGTATCAATTCAAAAGTGTTCTCCATGGTATAGCAGTGTTAGGGACCAGCTTTGCACCATTAAAAAAGACCACTGTGAAGTGGAGAGGCTTTGACTTTCCAACAGACTCACTGTCATAAGCTAATCTATGAAGCTGCCAAAAAGAATGTCACAAACATAGTCCCTTTAGCCAAATTATCCCACTACAGTATTTCAGGGACAACCATTAGCAGCACATGGATTAATTTCTGATAGTTGTGATGATGAGTGCACCAAAGTCATGTGAACTTGATTTAATTCCAACATCACTGCTGCTTGAGTGCTTCGATCCGATATTGCTTTTACTAACTGATGTTATTAAAACCTCTCTCTCATCAGAGGAATTCCCATTATTTTTCAAAACTGCCAGTATAAAACCTTCTGCTGAAGAAACTAACATTCAACCTTAATGATTTAAAGAACTACTGACCAGTTTCTAATCTCATGTTCATATAAAAAATCTTAGAAAAGTTGTTCTGACCCAACATGTATCTCATCTGAAATCAAACAGTCTTTATAGCAATGTACAGTCTGCATGTCAAAAAGACAGTACATAACCTAGGTGTTACTCTGGTCAGTTACTCTCACACTGCAGCAACATGTCCTGAACATAGGAAAGGCTGCTTATCTTAAGCTGAGATGCATCAGCTCCATTCACAAATATCTTTCAGTTGATGCCACTAAAATACTTTTCTTCATTAGTACTTTCAAGACTCAGCTATTGTAACTCAATTATGTCTGTTTCATCTCAATATCTGCTCCAGAAATGTCAAAAAGCTTAAAACACAGCATGCTTGAATCATGCTTAGAGTACAACGATCGGAGCACACCTCCAAATATTTTGAGCTTTTTTATTTTCTAATTTCATAGTGTTTTGCTTTTTGTAGTACAATGTAATATCATTATATATGTTGTAAAGTGCTTAGAGCTTCTAGGCGTAATGCAAAGTCCTCATTATTATTATCATTATTATCATTTGTTTTTGTCATCTTCTATGGAAAGCAGAGTCAATTATACATCTCTCTTGACTGTTTAAAAGGACTTTTTAATTATTTTATTAAATTATGAACTTTAACCTGGAAAGCAAGCAACATATCTTCCCAGATGTGAAAAAGCTTCGGTCCTTGTATTGTTTATATACTTGTAAGGTGCCCTGTTATAAAGTTCTGGTGTTTATATGATATGAACAATTCAACCTAATTTTTTTCACAACCCGTATCAATGTTGAGTTTATAGTGTTCGCATTGTTATAGTTAAGATGAGCAGTTGATAAGAAAATAAAGTCACACTGGTATTTATAAAAGAAATTAATTTATAATTTATCTGCAATCAATATTTATCAACACATTGCATTGAAGACAGTAGTGCAGTGAATACTCAGTCATGGGTGTAAACATAATAACATATTTCTCTAACAGGTGTTGAAGTTAACTACAGATTGTACACAATTTTCAAAGTAATTTTTCAACCAATTGATCTGATTGCTATATGTGCTTCTACTGGTAATTTCATAATACCTAATTATCATACAGGATAATTTATTTTCTTATCATGTAAATATTAAAATAGGCCTATGATGCATTTGATAAGTAGATTATTAACATATAGTTCATAACATTATAAGACCCACTTTAAAATTACATTTGTTCCAAGAATTTACATGTCAAGATTATTAAAATATACATCTACAGTCCTTTAAAATATTGTTCAATCAAGATTCAGTAAATTTGTTTATTTACTCATTCAGCTACCAAAAAAATTAGCCAATGAGAATTGAAGTGAATGTTATGTGCATACAAAATTTGCACCAAGATTTGTACATTTAATCTTTTCCCTTGTGCTCAAATTTGATGAATAATGATTATGTCAGTGTACTGCTTTGTCCGATCATATGGATATATGAAAAAACTTTTTAATATCTTGACTTTGTTGTGACATGCATATAAAGTTATATCTTAAAAATTGTAGAAATTTTCAGCTAAACCAAATCCAAATAATGAAATAATCTAAGATCCATAACTTTGGTAAGAGACTGTTAGCTGCAAGCAAGTGAACCATAGGGCATCATCAAAGGCTTGTTTGGCTATAAAGCCTTGCCATCATGATTAGATTATTCAAATGTATAATTAACCATGCTCTCCCAAGTGATTTTGGCTGTGAAATTTTAATTAGAGATGGTGATAATCAGGATGACCCTTGTTACATGTCTAACTGTTAGCACTGGGCTACATGAATTAACAGTAAAATTTAGTTCCAAAGTTATTGTGTTCCAAGTACTTTTTGAGTCTCTTCAAAATAGTTATTGAAGAGTCACTGTGGGTTAGATACTTAGGTAATAAATAAATGGTGGATTATTATACTATGATAATAAAAATTATAATACTCAAATCTTTACTTATTTAAAAGATAGGTAGGTAGATATGTAGGTAGGTGGGTAGATTAAATCAAGATAATAAATTTAATGTCTCACATAGAAATACATGAGAATGCAAATGATTTTCAAAGTGAACATTTGGGCATTTATGTGCAATTAATAAAATTGTGAGAGTCTGTCTTTAGCAAATTGTTGGAAGTAAAATAACAAAATGATTCAATATGTGATTCTTTCTTATTGTACATTTTGCCCTCAATATTTTTGACCCATTAACATAGTTTTGTGAAAATTGGTGTAGTGATGCGTATTCATGATATATTCTTATTTTCATCAGTTATATATTTCAAAATTCTAAAGATTTTTGAATTTATCAAATGGTGTTAAAAAGGAAGTTATCACATGTTTACTTTCATTCATATTTTATTTATTCACACATTCTCATACATTTTTCAGTGAATATCACATCTGTAGCTACATAATTGAATTATATATGCTGATAAAACACATATATTAATGAATAATTATTAATTTCACAAATTACTTTCATTAATTTTTCAATTAATTAAGTTCAGTTCACTATGTCAGTGTACTGCTTTGTCCGATCATATGGATATATGAAAATCCCTTTTAATATCTTGACTTTGTTGTGACATGCATATAAAGTTATATTTTAAAAATTGTAGAACTTTGCAGCTAATCCAAATCCAAATAATGAAATAATCTAGGATCCATAACTTTGATAAGAGACTGTTAGCTGCAAGCAAGTGGTCCATAGGGCATCATCAAAGGCTTGTTTGGCTATAAAGCCTTGCCATCATGATTAGATTATTCAAATGTGTAATTAACCATGCTCTCCCAAGTGATTTTGGCTGTGAAATTTGAATTAGAGATGGTGATAATCAGGATGATCCTTGTTACATGTCTAACTGTTAGCACTGGGCTACATGAACTAACAGTAAAATTTTGTTCCCAATTTATTGTGTTCCAAGTACTTTTTGAGTCTCTTCAAAATAGTTATTGAAGAGCCATTGTGGGTTAGATACTTAGGCAATACATAAATGGTGGATTATTATACTATCATAATAAAAATTATAATACTCAATCTTTACTTATTTAAAAGATAAGTAGATAGATATGTAGGTAGGTGGGTAGATTAAATCAAGATAATAAATTTAATGTCTCACATAGAAATACATGCAGAATGCAAATGATTTTCAAAGTAAACATTTGGGCATTTATGTTCAATTAATGAAAATGTGATTGTCTGTCTTTAGCAAATTGTCGGAAGTAAAATCCCAAAATGATTCAATATGTGATTCTTTCTTATTGTACATTTTGCCCTTAATATGTTTGACCCATCAACATAGTTTTGTGAAAATTGGTGTAGTGATGCATATTTCATGATATATTCTTATTTTCATCAGTTATATATTTCAAAATTCTAAAGTTTTTTTAATTTATCAAATGGTGTTAAAAAGAAGTTTTCATTTTAATATTTTGGTCCTTTCCAAAACATGCCAATAAATATAAGGAACAGTTATCACATGTTTACTTTCATTCATATTTTATTCATTTACACATTCTCATACATTTTTCAGTGAATATCACATCTGTAGCTACCCGGTACATAATTGAATTATATATACTGATAAAACACATATATTAATGAATAAGTATTAACTTCACAAATTACTTTCATTAAGTTTTCAATTAATTAAGTTCAGTTCACTATGTCAGTGTACTGCTTTGCCTTATCATACTGATACACATATTAATGAATAATTATTAACTTCACAAATTACTTTCATTAATTGTTCAATAAATTTCAAAGTTCAATTCACTATGTCAAAATGTATAAAAATTTGTAAATGTCATGATGCAACAACAACAAAAGAACGAATTTGAATTTCACATTCAAGTAGGCACTCACCAGTTATTATCTACTTTTGAAAGAGTAATGTATATATTAGGTGAAGTTGTTTGCACAGAAGCTACTTTGCTGTAATGTGGCTGACATTTCATTGAAAAGAATATCTATTGGTGAGCCAAAAGCAACAAACTTTTTCTCTAATATCAAGTAAACAACATGAAGTATGCTAACAGGCCGTATCATTTTAAGTACATAAGATATTTTAACTAAAAAGGAATTCTACCGAACAAAGTTCTTAAATTTGAAAAAGGATAAGTTACCCAATTTTGTGTAAAAACAACAAGGATGACAGTTGCAAAATACTCTTATTTAATGACTGGATATTTGGTTTACTATTTCTTTAATCAGTTTTGCATTTATATTTCTATCAACTTTTTTTAATGACCTTTGATTGTTTGTGTTATTTTTTATTTCAGAAATGACCTTCGCTCTTTCTATTTATTTTTCTCTCTCTTAACGACAATATATGAACTTTCTTTTATATATATATCATAAGCCTTAAAAATAAAATGTTCACTATCAAATAGAATATCTCAGCAAATCCTTGAATTAATGTAATGATCAATATCAGATATAATAATTATATAATAAAGGCAGCGGATGACTCATTGAGAATTGGCTCTATGAATAATAATAATAATAATAATAATAATAATAATAATAATAATAATGCTTTATTTATAGAGGGTGACTCATTAATAAAGGACTGTTCTCCCTTGAGGCCCTCTTAAGGAGAGTATGAAAATGCACATTATATGAAGATAGCAATAATTAGTGAGGGTCCCCGAGTGCCCGAATGGTCTAAAGCGCTGTCCGTTACGGATCACTGCCATCTCACCTCTGTCTGTGTGTGTTCAAGTCTAAGATTCAGCTAATGTAGTTATGTGAGTAAGGTTGCCAGTAGCTTCTCGCGGGTCGGTGATTCTTTCGGGGGGGGGGGGGGGGGGGTCCGGGTTCTTCCTCCACCATTAATACTGGCTGCCATGTATAGCCTATATTGTGCTTAAAAATGGCGTTAAACCATACAAAACAAAACAAACAACAATAATTAGTGTCACAGTCTACACAGAAGCTGTCATTAAAGAAATACCTATAAATATATGTATGATCATCATCTATAATAAACACATGCATGCTCATGATATGTCTTTTTAAGTACTCTAATATTTTCAGTCGATTATACATGTAGTGGAAGCTTATTCCATACAACTGTACCAGAATATTGAAAACTCTTATTGAATTGTTCTGTTCTTGGTTCTGGTACTAGAAGTTTTCCATGTGATATTGATCCCAACTGGTATTTTTATGAAAAAGGCCTGAATAAGTCCTGAAGATATTCTAGTGCAGTTCCATATAGACATATATATAAAAGAACTGCCTTGTGAAAAATCTATCCTGTCATATTGCTATGGGTTGGAGATGTAATGAATTACCTGAAGAAAATGGGGAATACTCAATATATCTATTGCAAGATACACATTTTACTAAATGACAGGAGACATATTAGATCATCTTGGGGTTACCAATATATAATTTCTTTTGCATTCAGATTCAAGGGGAGACGCTATTGGATTGAGCAATCACTTTAAGTTGCCTATACACAGACGTAAAGTAGATGCAAACAGCAACAATATAGTTTTAGATACTTCAGTTCAAAATTACACATTCAAACTTATAAACAATAATTGTCCTAATTAATGTTTATGATGAATGTATTCAAATTTATTTCTGATGAGAAAATAATATAGATTCAAAAAGATCCACTTGGCGACAGAATAAACCTATCAAGCGGGCAAGGTTAGATTTCTTCCTAGTATCAGAAACTCTTATTACAATGGTAATTGTTTAATTTTCAAAGATTGCTATTAAGGGAAAATATGTATTTAAAATCATAGCAGAACTGAATTGCTTTGAAACGAGTAACAACCATAGTTACTTTATAAAACTTGTAATGAGTGAATGCTTAATGTGCATATATGTATAGGTACATATATCTATATAAGTGGAAATTCTTACAATAAATTTACTTTTCTTCGGATCTCTCTCTCTTTCTCATAGCTTATATTCTGTAATGAGTTCAGAATTCGAATATAATACTACTAATATAATACTATGTACTAATGTTAACACAATTCTCTGTAAAGTTATGAATATTTATAATTAACTGTGAAGAAGTCATGGTTTGGATCCGACCAACTGCTGGCGTTGCATGGAAAATATTACAAAAACAAAAAAACAATGTCTACTGGTTTTGATTGTGTATTAATTAATAAAACATTGATAAGTTTATCAATATTTGCACTGTTATAAATATATTTATATTAATTACATCAAAGCCCATAGGATAGAGAGATAATAATGTCTTAAAGACAGTAATCTAAAGAGAACAATATGTCTTAAAGTTGTAGATTTTTCATAATCGAACATTATTTCAGCTTTTATATTTTCTATTTTTAGAAACATTAAACACATTTAATTTTTATTTAATCATCTGCAATTTGTTCTCAGTCGCTTATGATAAGATTTGTTAACCCAATCATCAACATAATTATTCAAAGGAATATTATGTTTTTCCCAATTCTTGGATGGGTTACTTATTTTTCTAATTGGTAACATATTGCATAGTTTATGTGTGGAAGCAGAAATGATTTTTGATATCATATAGTACTGCACAGAGGGGACTTAATCAGTGTCACATAATATCCCATGGTTAAGTAACACTATAAGACATGCCTCCAAATTTGACTGCACACAACATTTTAGAATGAATGAAAAATAGTACTAATATGCTATAAAAATGGGACACTAATGGTGCTTTAAAAATAGGATAACCATATTTGATTTGATAGTTTAGGCACCTTAACATTATGGTTTTATTGAAAAAGGTCTCAAAATATCCATGATTTTATATATGTTGGATGACAAGCTGGTGTCCATTATACATAAGTCTTGCCTGTGTCATAAAGACCAAATCGCACTCCCCTCCTAAAAATTTCCTTGGTAACAATTTACCCAGGTGATTTTCATCCTACAGGAAATTTATCAGCCCTGACACCCTCTCTCTCTCTCTCTCTCTCTCTCTCTCTCTCTCTCTCTCTCTCTCTCTTACGCCTCTCTTCCCTTCATAAAACTGCCCTTTTTCTTATCTCTCTTTATCTTGTTGTATCATTCTTCCTCTCTCTCTCGTCTTTGTCTTTATGTTTCTTTTTTCTGTCTTCCTCTTTTTCTTTTCTGTCTTCCTCTAGTGTTCCTCTCACTTCCACTCTGTTTTTATGACTCTCATCTGTCTTACGCTCTTCTTCCTATATCAGTCTTTCTCTATTGCTTAATCTCTCTCTCTCTCTCTCTCTCTCTCTTCTCACTTTCTTAATCCACTGCAAATTAAATGAAGTGAGGGTATGTTTTAATCTACAAGCGAAGACAGCTTCAAAATTTCCTGAAATAGTATTATCAGACATATGCTCCACAATGATTACTAAATCACTTACAAATTACCACAAAAACAATGTAAATAAGTATTTACAGGACAGGAATAAGGAAACAAATAATGTGTGGGCAGAAGATGCCAAGATTATAAGTGCAACATCATTGATCTCTACTGACATTTATGTGTATAGTATCTGTTGATCCAATTCCAAAGGAGTTACCCAGTATTATTTGTTGAGGTACCCATCATATTTTTCCTTGGAAACTTTCACTCACTCTAGATATTGTTTCTTCAAAACCTTGTAAATGACCCTGTGTGTGTGTGTGTGTGTGTGTGTATTTTGGATTTTTATATTTAGTTTAAAGTGATGTACACCACTCATGCATAGCCATGCAGACATGTAACATCATGTTCCACCCAGTCACATTATTCTGGCACCAGGCCAACCATTCTCAGAACTAACCTCTTAATGGTGAGCACCAAGTGAGGCAGATGCTAGCACCATTTGTATGAATCTTTGATATAACTCAGCTGGGGTTTGAAACCTCCCACATCACAAGTGGAAGCTCTAACCACTTAGGTCATCAGAATGGTCCCCATTTCAATGCATTGTAAGTTTACTAAGAAGAACCAGGAAGATTCTTTAACAGTTGTGTCTTATACTATGCAAGTGACTGTTAAAAATCTATTAGTCCGAAATTGTAACGTCTTTTAACTGTAAAGGTTCATTTGAAATCATCCATATGTAAGATTTTGTAAAGTAAGCATATACCTGCATTATATATCAAATGTAGAAAAGGAAAAGAAACTAATTGCAGTTAGGAGAAATAATCAGCTAATTGATCATGTACCTCCATGCACAATATATTGTATGACCTGTTACATGCATGGTATTTCCATATGTTTACTACTAAATAGATTATGTATACGGAACTAATTCATAATAGTGGGGGGAAAATCAGTTAGATAGATCTGCCCCCCCCCCTCCCATTCGTTAAAGGATCCATTATGTTGTGGTATCTCACTTGTATGCCTTAAGTGTATTACCAAATGGCACATTAATAAAAATAAATTAATTGGTTGAATGGGGAAAAAAATGTGATAACTGAATCTACCCCATTTCCAATTGCTAGCAGACTCATTACATATATACATGTTGCATTCAGCTTATTACCAAAGTGTCCATATTGACAAGAAATTAATTATTTTAGGCAATGGAGTAGAAGTTAGAACTAGAGGGGGAAACTAATGAGTTGTAATGGAGGTGGAAATAAATAATTAGAGGGTTGGGGTGGAAGATCTTGATGTTACACTATCTATAAAAATTGCTGGTTAAGAAAAGGAAAGTGGAATAAGCTAAACAATTTTTTAGATTGATGGTGCATTATAATTAAAGGATTTTAAAGAAAATGATTCGTACATGGTTATAATTTGTGCAGATTGTGAGATCAGCACTTTGACTATGGGCATTTCAGTATTATATAATTTGTTTATCTTGCACAAAGCAAGACATCATCCAACAAATCATCACTGATAATCCGATCAGCATAGCTTCAACAGCTCCAGTTCATGACCATTAATATCAAACACCAGACTAATAAGCCATGTGATCCAACTCCAAGATCAAAAGTCAGAAGTTCTATACAGACATTGGACTAAGGCATGTCTTTGAGAGGTTAAATATTGTATGCCCACCTAGAAATGCCAGTAGTAGCACACTATGAGCCAGGAAGTAACAGTTTAATAATGTCATCAGTTTATGATTTTCATGAAGAAGATTAAACAGAGAAGGGGCATGAAACAGTAGAGGCTGTTGTGACAGGAGAGAGTAAGTACAGTTAATATTGTTATAAATGAACGCTATATACAACATATTTTTTTAAAATATATCAATTGAGACACTTCATGATTAAAAGCCGTTACACAGAAAATAGAAATTACTGAACTATATTTCTACCTGAAACAATTTTAAAATAAAGATTTGTTTCTGTATACTGTGTCATATAAACAAGCAAATTAAAGAAAGCATGATCTTTCATTTTGAAATTTCAATGAAACTTTTAATTTTCAGTAAATAATAATAATTAGTTCAGGATAGATACACAATGAAACAATGCAACAATCAAACAACCAGCCTGCATTTGTTTTGCACTGTAATAAGCTGTTTCAGCTCCTTAAATACATTTCTAATTGATTTAAAATCCACAATATGTTAGTAAAATGTTCAGGTTTTTTCCAAAAAACTGACAAGGTTATGTATTAAGTATGTTTTTATTCAATTCTTCTTCTTCTTCTTCTTCTTCTTCTTCTTCTTCTTCTTCTTCTTCTAATAATAATAATAATAATAATAATGATAGTAATAATAATGATAATTGTACTGTAAAGTGAAAGGAACATTCATAATGCTGTTATTAATTGACACATAAAATATCTCATTTTTTATTGGGTCTGATAGCTGTTATATCTACAATAAGGATCTGCTCTCCTTCAGCACATGGTCTTTGACTCTCAGCAGACAAGGAAAGATTTGCATAAATCTTAATGACACAGATATTGGTACTTATGTAAAAGTGAAATGTAAGTATATTTCTATATTTTACCAGACAATATTACCAAAATGTTTTTTTTTCTTCTCCAGATTCTAGAAAGGGAGATAGAAAAATATTGTGTAACATTATTGAATTTTGTGGACCAAAAACAGTGTTTCTATGGATATGTATTGCTGTTAAAACTGCAGATTAACTGGAAATGGGATTAATTTTTACCATGACAGAAAATATTCAAAATGTCTATCCAGACATGCAATAATGACAGAATTATATTATGTTATTTTTTATTTTCGGGTTGTATGTAGCAGTTCTAATCTCTGCTGAATACTTTTTCAAACCATATTATTACGTTTTTGTCCAAATCTCATATATATATATATATATATATATATATATATATATATATATATATATATATATATATATATATATATATATATATATATATATATATATATATATATATATATATAGATCTATCATATATTTTTACACCAATATGCAATTTTGAGAGCCAGAAAAATTCAGAATTCAAATTCATTCATTGCTGAGTTGTGACTGAGAATCCAATCTCTGAAATTAATTACACCACTGTTCACTAGAGAATCAAGCTGCTGTTCACTTGCTGACTGTGACTAGGTACAGTTTCCAAAGAGTCAGGTCACACACACCCTCCAAATATTGTGTGAACATGATCACCTTTGAAGTTTACATTGTTAAGATAATTAATTTTTTATACACATGTACAAAAATAGAAACACTAATCAAAACTAATTTAATACTATTATTAGAAGATTTAAAAATCCTATAATTGATTATCAGTTGCCAACATTATGTGTTTGTCAAAAACTTGATCTGTCATTCACATCAATCTAATGTAGTGTATTCAAATTTCTCATCTCAAATGTGACCATACAACACCATTAATTATGAATTCAGATATGTACAAGGAACATTTTGACAAACATAAAAATATTAAAGTTATGCATGTCAGGTTAAAGAAGTCTTTGATTTTAAATTTGACTTAAAATAAATCATGTTCACTATTGTTGGACTTTGCAGAATTGTCAATATTCTAGTTTTAGCAGTCAATCTCCTGATTTATCACATGAAATATATGCATGAAAGAGATTAAGAGAGGGTTATTTAAGAGAAGTTGGTTTCCGATAGTGTATGTATAAGTTTAGAATTGAAGATGCTATTAAATCTTTTCTTACAGATACAGATATAAATTACAAGTTTGGAACAGTTGAAGAATGTGGACTTAGTAGTGATGAAACATGTATAAAGGTAATTAACAAAAGCATATTAAATTCTCTTTTTCTCATATACATTGCAAACTCTCTTGTTTAAAATAGTCCATACATTAAAACAGTTTGAACTAGACAACTCATGATCAGTACATGTATATTATATTGTATACTTGATGTGTACAAGCTGCACACCTCTTTTCATGGGTTGAGCCATTAGCATGTCTCCAAATTCCATTGAATTATAGATTTTTACATTTCATCAATGATATAATTTTTATTTGTAACCTGACAGCAAAAATGCCAGTAATGAAGAATGATTATTTATAACAGATAATGAAATTTAAGTAATAAAAATATAGATCAAATTTTTATATTTTTTTAAAATGTTTTCCTTTATATTGATGTATTAGTTGGAAACAGAATAATGCATAAGAGTTAATGGTGGACTTGCTGGTGGATACATTTATAATCTTGGAAAGCTTTGTCACAAATGTATATGGACACAAACTGACCAGTTTACATCAGTTTATTAATAAAGTTTATACAATTAAGATCTGTAATAACAGTTTTCACAGTGTGCATTTTTTAAAACTAAAATGTGTGGCAAGCAAAACTGAACTGTAATTAATGAAATCTGCAAGTAGTTAATTCAATAATTACTTAGTGTGTGATTATCAGTAGGTCATTGATTCCTGGGAATATATAGAGACCATGTGCAGAAAAATATGACTCAGTCAAAATTGTATTGAAAACCAGTATTAACATGCATTTTACATGTTGCCATAATTTGATTTTGTGCAGCATTTATAATACCATTGTTATGTTTATTTTTCTAATTCAGTGGATAATAAAGGATTGTTAATATGGAATACTTTGTGTATATGCTTTCTGTGGATATCATTGTCAGTATGCAAACAAGCAAAAAAATTATAAATTGGCTACTATGTGCCTTTATCTTTTTATAGTGTATTTGGGGTGCTGGATTTACAGTGGAATTGCTTTGGACAGATCATGTCATGAGTACTACGCTGTTTTACAAACAGTTGGACTGCAACAGTGTCACATATTTCTGTGAAAGTCTGAGCACATTTTTGAAGGTAATATGCTTTTTCATCAGTAAATACAGTGTCTTTACATTTGATTTCTGTAATTATAAAGGAAAGTAGACCCAATGAACTCTAGAGTCTTCCAAATCTGATCTCGATATGTATCACACCCACTGAAAAGTCTGGAATATAAAATGCGTTCCATCCACCAATAGCTTAACTCATCTGTGCATCAATAAGAGTACCATATTTTGTTAATATTTTTAACTTTATAAACATTAATAAATATTTTTGAGGTTGCCATGAAAACAAGTTCCAAATTTTTCAAAATCAATTTGTGGCTTTTATTTCAGTCTGGTCTTGTCAACTTATTAAAGTTATTATGCGGTTTGTCACACACACACATGCATTAAAATTGTATTAAAGTTCTAGTACAGAGATGACCCCTGTGTGACAAAATCACGATAAAACTTTCAACACATTTATCCGACATGCTTTGTTAAAAGCTAACATTCTTGTTAGCATTGGAGTTCCAATGAACCAGTGGCCTTGTGGATAGAGCATCTGCCTTGGATGTCGGAGGTTGCAGTCTTGAACCCTGGCTGAGTTATACCAAACACTTATAACAATGATACTAACAGCTGCATTGCTATTGCCCAGCATTAAGACATTAGTGTTAGAATTCATTGGCCTGGTGTCAGGATAATGTAAATGGGTGGGACAGCATGCCACATGTCTTTTGTATGATGGCCCAATAATAGAAATCACTATAAACTGTCACACACCAGACATCGTAATGATATGACTGAACAATTATTAAAGATATGTAAAGCATTAAAATCACGCAAACACTCTTTGGAATTCCTATTCACTTATTTTTTTAGTTCCCACCCACCCCTCCAACAACCATCCCTGAAAATTAATTGGTTTGTCATTAACATATATTAAGTTTTGACGAAGATTATCCATATTTAATGAGTGCACTGTACTTTTGTAAGTAACTTAACATTTTTAAAAAGGAAATTCAGCTCTGTGTGACGTTTGCGCTATATAACCTTTCAGCAACATTGACAAAAATAGTAAAAGTCTCTTTCCCAGACCATTTTACATTGCCTTTCTGCATGAAGCCATGGTAGCATTTCTATAGAAGGACTTCTAACTCTAGTCCGATGAGATTTATCATGAATATTCATGCACATTTATAGAAGACTATAATTCATTGATGTATTGAATA
The DNA here is from genome assembly GCA_029339505.1 of Unio delphinus. Taxonomy (NCBI): domain Eukaryota; kingdom Metazoa; phylum Mollusca; class Bivalvia; order Unionida; family Unionidae; genus Unio; species Unio delphinus. The sequence continues at coordinate 532,759 of JAQISU010000197.1, read as the reverse complement.
CAGTAAATGCTTCTCTGAAAAGCTTTATAATGTTTTCCATTGGTAGGAATTTTAGTTTCTTTCAAAATACCAAGAAAGGCATTTTAATCAAGTTATGATTGCTTAGCATGTTTTTTATTATCTGCAATGTGATTATGATTTTCATTATCTCCAATGTGATTATGTTTTTCAGAATGAGCAGAATGTTTTCATGCATGCGGCTCAGTCAAAGTTTCTTGGAACATTTGAGGTTGATATACAGACCCTGCATTGTTCATCAATCAAAACTGCTGTCAGAAGCATTGATCATAATTATGTCTGCAGGTTGTATATCAATGCAAAAGTTATGGTACAAAATGGAAACTTCAAGGAAATTCCTCCTGCAAATGGAACTGAAGATGTTGGTGATGACTCATTAGAAATGAATTTTAAGTCTGAAGATATCGTTGATATTGTTGATGGCAACCATACCTTAATTACTCAAAAAAGACTGTGAAGAGTTCAAAGACATACAGAGCCTGAGCAATGTTTTACACAATTATTAATATGTACATTTGAACTTGAAACAAAAAACCTTATGTCTGTGTTTACTGTTATATTTAAAGCTTCAGTCACTTGTCTTATATGATGTCAGATTAAAAAATAAATGGATCACCATGATATATACTTGATAACATGCTTTGTATTACTCTATCTGACCTAATTAACATAATCCAATATGTGCTTCCTATCCCTTTTTATGAAATATTCAAAAAAAGACATAGTACCAATTACAAGCATTTCATTTATTCATTTACATTCTTATTGCATAGACAATTTGATGGTTGAAGAGATTATATATTTTAGCTGAACTTTATTTTTGTGCTGAAAATGTTTATGGTTCACTGAATGTCAAAGCCAATTAAGTTATTCTTTACAAAGATTTATATATACAGGAAACACATTGGCCAAAGCGTACTGAATTTTAAAGTTCCACAAGTAATGTCATGACATCATTTTATGGCAAAACTTGACCAAGCACAGATTGATATAATACATTTCAGAAAGTTCTAAATTTACATTTATAATAAGAATTTCTAAATGCCATGTGATATTATCATTACAAATGTGGGTATTTAAAAGCATTGTGTTACAGTAAAACATGTTTTCAAAGACCACCCCTTCTGCCAAAAGAAATGGTCTCTCAAAACAGGTCATAATCCTACATAATCAATAAGTCTGTGCATGGAAATTATGGTCTCTCATAACAGTGGTATAAGACAGGTTTTACTGTACATGTATTATTATTTTGATTCTCTATTCATTTACTCTGGATTACAGCTCAGTAAAGGTGTATATACTAGACTATTCTGATTACACATTTATCAACAGTAGGGTTGGCACACATTAGAATGGAATGGTGGTGGATGGAGGTAAAATAGATAATTTACCTCATGAATTTATATAAAAATACTAACCTTATAAGAATCAATGGGATGGTTTGGTAGTCTCCCATTCATTAAATTTGAATGTTACACTCTACGTTCTATGCTCAATTATATACATTTTAAAATTACATGTAACATTAGTAGCCCAACAGATGACATTGTATGCTGGATCAGTGCAATGTGCAAGGATTTAAGATATAGGCATGAAACAATATAATGAGAGGAAATGTGAGAGGATGGCAGCAGATAGAGAGAAAGAGCAGAAATAATAGTTGGTCAAGTACATATAAGAAGATGGATATTTAGAAGGATTGATGTAATTATAGACAGTTGTTGAAATCAGTTAGGCAGTTGAGATTGCAAATATTTTGTATTAAGTGTGGCTGATTAGTCCCATGATGGGGAAAAAAACGTGCTTAGATAATCACTTGCACAGTACACAAGGATCCATGGGAGAAAACCAGTGGTCATTGATCAGATGGTCAACATCTGCAGGCAAACTTGATAGAAACTAGAGCAAAGAAAGGATGGAATTTTGAAGTAGGTGGCCACTAAACTAGGTTTTGAGTGCTACTCCATTTGCAATTAAAAGGGTGCCATACATCATGAGTCTACTGTATATACACTTGTTCTGAAAGAAGGAAAGCTTTTTTTATTTTTCTATTTTCCAAGTTTTTATTTTAATTTTTCCAAGTGCTGGCTGATCATCCATTTGCAAAACATATTTCACCAAAACTTGGGTTTTTACCTAGAGGTCATAAATGTACATTATGGTATGAGACATTGAGGTGATTAGCCAAATGTTGCTAATTAATTGCTTTTACGCTTTTTCATTCTAACAGCCATACATGCAGCTTGTACTAAATGATGTATTTAACACTAGCCAAATTTTGGCTAAGGATACATTTATTCAAAATTTGGTCTTTGCCTAAAAGTCATACAGTACATTATGGAAACGGACAATATTGCAGTTAGCCAAATTTTGGCTAATCAGTTTCCTAGATTCTGCAACCATACATGGGGATTATGCTAAAAGACACTAGCCAAATTTTGGCTAAGCATTCATTTAGCCAAGATTTGGTTTCAGCCTAAGAGTGTGAAGAACAGCTTTGTAGGAATTAGCCAAATTGGGCTAAAAGGACATTAGTTGTGTACCAGCCTCACTGAGTATGGCAACAGGAATCCTTAGCCAAATTTTGGCTAATTTAAAACCTGATAAGCTCCTTCCACAGACAGTAAAGCTATTGAATAGTTATATATTAAATATTGATCAAAAGCTCTTCAAAGATTCTCATTATGTGCCTTTTCTACTTTGGGTTTAGAGATTTTATCTTCTAGCAGAGGCCTGATTTGAGTAAATGGAAAAGATCAAGTGAAATCGGAAGCTGTTAACAACAAATAAATCAAACATTCCAGGAAAACAAAGCAATACTTAGATATTTACGAAGTAAGGGTTTATAACAACATCAACATCAAAATATGATAGGAATCCAATAGGAAACAACCAATAACGAAAGACCAAAAGACTAGGCTACCCCTGTATTAGATATTTACAAAATCAAAGCTTTTTCAAGGGATGAAAGCAGAAAACAGAGGCACTGGGGACGAATTACTACCTAAAGAGGAACCCACATACACGACATTTGGGTAATGTAATAACCTCGTCGCATGCACTGAGCAACCATTCCAATATTAAAGAAGCAAGTCACTAAGCAACCAAACCAAATTTAAAGAAGCAAGTCACCCTAGCAAAAAAACTAGGAAAACATTGAGGAATTATCCTTAAACTTTTAAATAAGCTTGACGAATACGTTGTTATAAATATATGCGTCTTAGACATTATATAATAACTTTAAGAAATTCCTGATTCGTAATCATTAACTAAAATATGTTTTAATTATACTTACTCTTTTTTTTCTCTCTTTGTTCCTGAAAGAACAACAATTCTGATATTAGACAAGCATACATACATTCCGCTTCTTTTACTTTAAAGGTGTGAGTAACCACTTATTCATATATTAGCAAATGGGTCACACAGGGTAAGTCGTTACATGAAACAAAGTAATCCAAATTTTTTTGATTTGTGCTAAACTATTGTACAGATTGTCCGTATATAAATCACTGAATTTCAAATTGTAAGACCTTTCTTTATCCTGAAGAGAGTTAAATTACGAAGCTGTACAGTTTTTACCCAATTAATACGTTTACGTCCTTGGGTAAAACGTACAGATTACAAAACAATGAAAACGGCGGACATCAAATCATTGAATAAGCACTGCATTAGTGCACTTTGTTTTCAACCTGTTTCGCTGCATTCGCTCTTAGAATGTGTATATAATTATCACGTCAGCGATCTCTCAATGGATAGGTGGACAGATAAAATTGACTTCTACCGCAGATGCGGTAAAGTTGGCCCAGGAACTTTGGCAAAGAATACGAATATTGGTTTTGTCAATATAAAATTAGGTTTCCAAAGATGGTCATCTGACTAATTCCGTTACGCTGAAGCCACTTTAAAAAATGGATGAAAAAGTATGGTTGCCATTAACAAAGAGGAATAAAACATATAGATCAGTTGTAGGACGGTTTTATGTATCATTTATAAAAAGGAATTACAAATTATGGATGACGGCTGTATGTCTCATTTTCGGTTATTTAGGGCATAACCTTACACGAGATATTCATCGACGTGGATATGGCAAACCGATCGGAATAAAAATCAGAAAGGGAGAATAATATATAATATCATAAAGGAAGATAATAAAAATAGGAAACCACCTAGGTGCACAAGTTATGAAGAAACAAATAAAATAGAATAATTATAGGCAAAAACAAGCTGTCTAACATCTTTGGGAAATACATAGAACCATTCCCACATAACATAAATTGCTAACATTGTAACACCCCAGACGAAATAGGAACCCACTTACACTACATTGGTTATTGTACTAACCTCGTCTCGTGCACTGAGCAACCAAATCAAAAATTAAAGAAGCAAGTCATCATAGCAAAAATACTAGGAGAACATTGAGGAATTATCCTTAAACTTTTAAACAAGCTTGACGAATACGTTGTCATAAATATATGCGTCTTAGACATTATATAATAACTTTATGCAATTCCTAATTCGTAATCATTAACTAAAAAAGGTTTTAATTATACTTACTCTTTTTTTTTCTCTCTTTGTTCCTGAAAGAACAACAATTCTGATATTAGACAAGTATATATACATTCCGCTTCTTTTACTTTAAAAGTGTGAGTAACCGCTTATTCATATATTCGCAAATCGGTCACACAGTGTAAGTCGTTACATAACCAAAGTAATCCAAAGCGTTTTCATTTGTGCTAAACTATTGCACACCTTGTCCGTATATAAATCACTGAATTTCAAAATTGTATTCTTTATCCTGAAGAGAGTTAAATTACGAAGCTGTACAGTTTTCAGCCAATTAATACGTTTACGTCCTTGGGCAAAACTAAAAGATTACAAAACAATGACAACGACGGACATCAAATCATTGAATCAGCACTGCATTAGTGCACTTTGTTTTGATCATGTTTCACTGCATTCGCTCTTAGAATGTGTATATAATTATCACGTCAGCGGTCTCTCAATGGATAGGTGGACCGATAAAATAGACATCTACAGCAGATGCGGTAAGGTTGGCTCAAGAACTTTGGCAGAGAATACGAATATTGGTTTTGTCAATATAAAATTAGTTTCCCAAAGATGGTCATCTGACTAATTCCGTTACGCTGAAGCCACTTTAAAAAGTGGATGAAAAAGTATGGATGCCATTAACAAAGAGGAAGAAAACATATAGATCAGTTGTAGGACGGCTTTATGTGTCATTTACAAAAAGGAATGACAAATTATGGATGACGGCTGTATGTCTCATTTTCGTTTATTTAGGGTATAACCTTACACGAGATATTCGTCGTCGTGGATATTGCAAACCGATCGGAATCAAAATCTGAAAGGGAGAATATTATATAATAACATAAAGGAAGAAAATAAAAATAGGAAACCACCTAGGTGCACAAGATATGAACAAACAAATAAAATAGCATAATTATAGGCAAAAACAAGCTGGTTAACAGCTTTGGGAAATACATAGATCCCTTCGAAAATAACATAAATTGCTAACATTGTAACACCCCAGACGAAAACGGAACCCACTTACACTACATTGGTTATTGCACTAACCTCGTCTTATGCACTGAGCAACCAAATCAAAAATTAAAGAAGCAAGTCACTGTAGCAGAAATAATAGGATAACATTGAGATAATCCTCACACTTTTTAGGGTCCCATAGTGGCTGAGTGGTTTAAAGTGCTCTTCGTTAAGGATCACTGCCAGCTCACCTCTGTCTGCGTGGGTTCGAGTCCCAGATTCGGCCAATGTGAGTATGTGAGAAAGCTTGCCAGAAGCGTCTCGTTGGTCGGTGGTTCTTTCCGTTTGTTTCTCGGGTTCTTCTTCCACCATCAATACTGGCCGCCATGTCTAGCCTATCATGTGCTAAAAATGGCGTTAAGCCCTTAACAACAACAGCAACAAATAAATCAAACACTCCAGGAAAACAAAGCAATACTTAGATATTTACGAAGTAAGGGTTTATATAACAACATCAACATCAAAATATGGTAGGAATCCAATAGGAAACAACCAATAACGAAAGACCAAAAAACTAGGCTACCGCTGTATTAGATATTTTCAAAATCAAAGCTTTTTCAAGGGATGAAAGCAGAAAACAGAGGCACTGGAGACGAATTACTACCTAAAGAGGAACCCACTTACACGACATTAGGGTATTGTAATAACCTCGTCGCGTGCACTGTGCAACCATTCCAATATTAAAAAAGCAAGTCACTAAGCAATCAAGCCAAAATTAAAGAAGCAAGTCATCCTAGCAAGAGAAACTAGGAAAACATTGAGGAATTATCCTTAAATTTTTAAATAAGCTTGACGAATACGTTTTCATAAATATCTGCGTCTGAGACATTATATAACATCTTTATCAAATTCCTGATTCGTAATCATTAACTAAAATAGGTTATAATTATACTTACTATTTCTTTTTTCTCTCTTTGTTCCTGAAAGAACAACAATTCTGATATTAGACAAGTATATATACATTCCGCTTCTTTTACTTTAAAAGTGTGTGTAACCACTTATTCATATATTCGCAAATGGGTCACACAGGGTAAGTCGTTACATGAAACAAAGTACTACAACAAGTTTTCATTTGTACTAAACTAGTGTACAGATTGCGCGTATATAAATCACTGAATTTCAAATTGTAAGACCTTTCTTTATCCTAAAGAGAGTTACGTTACGAAGCTGTACAGTTTTTAGCCAATTAATACGTTTACGTCCTTGGGTAAAACGTACATATTACAAAACAATGAAAACGGCGCACATCAAATCATCGAATCTGCACTGCATTAGAGCACTTTGTTTTGATCATGTTTCACTGCATTCGCTCTTAGAATGTGTATATAATTATCACGTCAGCGATCTCTCAGTGGATAGGTGGACCGATAAAATAGACATCTACAGCAGATGCGGTAAGGTTGGCTCAGGAACTTTGGCAGAGAATACGAATATTGGTTTTGTCAATATACAATTAGGTTTCCAAAGATGGTCATCTGACTAATTCCGTTACGCTGAAGCCACTTTAAAACGTGGATGAAAAAGTATGGATGCCATTAACAAAGAGGAAGAAAACATATTGATCAGTTGTAGGACGGCTTTATGTGTCATTTACAAAAAGGAATGACAAATTATGGATGACGGCTGTATGTCTCATTTTCGTTCATTTAGGACATAACCCTACACGAGATACTCATCGACGTGGATAAGTATAACATGTGGTAATTTTTGAGTCGATATTTTCTAACACTCCTGGTACATAATTTTTTTAAAGTTAGTAATTTGTATTCATAGCTGTAAACTGTATAGAGTTTATTTCGTTATAATCTTATAGTTGACCTGGCTCTGTTGAGAATGCAAATTGTGTCGGATATATCAATAGATTTTTACGTACTTGTTGATAGTTTTTAACAATACTGATAATAATGGGATTTAACAATGCACAAATGGCGTCGTTCCTCAGTGGCAGATGGTATATATAAAGGTCTAGAATGATTAGCTGGTTTTCCATTGGTTGCGAAAGGTCGCGTCAATATGCATAATTCAGTCTAGAATTGTTATAAGTTTTAAAAAGATATATGGACTCTCGACCGCGTCGTAGTTCTTGTTGGAACAGTACAGTTCAGGGTTTGAAAAGAGCATTTATAAGTGGCTCATACATTTAATTGACAATGACATCATTCTCAAAATAACATTGGGTCTCGATCGAACGTGATTAGTGAACTTTTTATGTATATAACACTATACCCTCAAATAATTGTTCCGAATTCGTTTTTATTGTCCCGCAAAACCAATGCATTAGCACAAACTATGTTTTAATAAGCCATGAATTCAGGATCGATGGCATCAGTTAATTAGTCTTCATTTAACGACTGATTATATGCATCCATACAATGGTCATAAAGTAGGACATCAGGTTCAGTTGTAACTAAAACGCAATAGCAGAATCAAAAGAACTAAAGCGAACATAATCAAAATATATGTTACTATGTATTACTGTTAGTCGAGACAAAACAAGAGAGTTGTCTTGGATAAAATAGCAAATGAAATATTAGTTGTTTTGACATAAATGATAACAAAGATCAAACTTCATGATATTCTTAAAGAAGAAAAGGAAAATATTAATGAACAATGTTTCAACTCGAACCAAACAAATTTATAATATTTTAAAGTAACACAAATATCACTAGTAACATCATTATATCGATGGGCCATAATATATATATATATATATATATATATATATATATATATATATATATATATATATATATATATATATATATATATATTTATATATATAAATATATATATATATATATATATATATATATATATATATATATATATATATATATATATATATGTATATATATATATATATATATATATATATATATATATATATATATATATATATATATATATATATATATATATATATATATATATACATATATATATATGTTGATACTGCAGGCTAATATTTTGTACGTCACCTTTAATATAACAGTTTTGAAAATAACACGAGATAACTAAAGAGCCAAGGACTATGGATGTATTTCAATTATATAAAATAACCAACTACACAACATTTCCTGAAGGACCAAGCAAATATACTAAGATGATGTTGTTGCTTTGTTTTAAGCCCATTCCGCATACAATATAGCTAGTGGACGTTGAAATCCGGGAAAATAATCCGGAGAGAACAACCGACCCACGGGAAACTACGAATTCGCTTTCTCACATTCCCACAAAGGATGAGTCCGAGATCCAAAGCCACAGGGAATGAGGTGAGATGGGAGTGATCGGTAAAGACGAGCATTTGAAACGCTGGGCCCATCGTAAGAAATATTCTTGTGGAGTGCAGAAACAATTGTTATAAATTGGCTGCGCGAAATGAACATATTTTAACTGACATCGGCAAGTATTCTTTAGTGAATATTATGGGATAGTGGCCCAGGACTACAAGAAAGTTTTAACATGATACCCATAGAAAAATTAACAAAGATTAACAAATATTATGCTGTCTTAAGAATTTCTAATCCTGAAGTATTGTTTGGCGACCAGGATGTACTGACAAACGTATATATATATATATATATATATATATATATATATATATATATATATATATACCATTACAGCAGTTTAGCTAAAAGCGTCAAGTATTGTTTAGTGTACATCATGGGGATTATGATTCAAAACCACAACAACATAGCTTTAATTTTCATTTTGCTTTTACTGAGTAGTTTGCAACATTGTGCTGAGTATGTATAACCTGTCATTCTGTTCCATTGTCTCCAGAATTTAAAGCATTTTTTATAAGGTCTTGAATGTAACCATGATATCGGCCGTACGCAACTCAAGAAAATGCAAAACGGAAGATATTGAATTGTCATTTGGAAGAACTGTTACAAAATATGGTCTACACATTTTCAATATGGTATTTTTATACTTATTCACAAATATTGTGTTATGTGGCTTAAATTGGAGACACTTATTCTCCGTGGCTTTCATAGTACCTCTATTTTTACACAGAGTACTCTAAGTATAGTCAATATTAATCTTGAACGCTGTTTTTCTACAACTTGAATTCCTAGAAAGAATTTAGTATAGGGCCATTTTGCAATATCACCATCATTCAATAAATCAAATTGTTAAGTATAAATTATAGCGACTAATATATTTAAATATATATATATATATGTGTGTGTGTGTGTGTGTGTGTGTGTGTGTGTGTGCGTGTGTGTGTGTTAATCAATATATTGATTAATGGATTCAACAAAAAAACAGGTCATTGTCATTGTCAATCTTTCTTTCCTTATATCAACATGATAAATTGTGTAACATGCCGATCAACGTTGACAAGTACACAAATACTATTACTACATTTTGACTATTTACAACTTAAAAACTTAAAGCTTGTTTATCGATACCCTAATTAACTAAACATTCATGACCATATGAGTGATATATCAAATCAATGGGCTGGAAAAAGTCAATCGAAGCCAAAGTAGTATGATATTAGGTCTGCATAAATATTTATAAATCAACGTGTGAAGATTAACACCGTAAATATGGGTGAATTATCTTTATCGAAAATCAGTTTGAGCTTTTTAGATTATCTCCCTTACACTTGTCCATGGTTCCCTTACACTTGTCCATGTCTGTTATTTAGTTTATTAAATACATAGGGTACGTTCTTGTTAGACACAGAGAGAAGTGGAACGCCTTGATAATTGTTGGGATCATTTAATACAGTTATTTTGTTTAGTTGGCAAATTATAGCTTTTAACCACGCATGGCTGCCACATTGAAATTCATAAGTATACAAATAGGTCAACATTGAAGCAGTTTTTGACACAGTGTCATATGATATCTCATTGAACATACTGTTCTAACTCGAAATGAATTACGTATAGTTTAAACAATTAACGCTTTATACTAACTCCGCAGTTTCACTAGAATATTATTACCGAACAGTTGTGTGCTAGAGATAAACTCGATGCTCCTTATTAACTCTATACAATGTTTAAGATATGATGTCCGATCAGTTAATAATTTAACAAGACTAACATGGAGACTATGCCATGTTATAAGAAATGCATCTTGAAAGAAACGTGTTATCCGTAAGTCCCTAAATGCAAGCTGCATGCGAAAATTGCATTATATATGAAAAAAGGCAGAGAGGGTTTAGAAAATAATCTTGACTGGTTAAATTGTAACAAATTTGACAAATATATAGTTTTCATAAATATACGCGTCTTATAAATCATACAATACCTTTATGTAATGTTTAATTTATACCTAATTATTGAAGCTCTTATAATTGTACTTACTATTTCTTTTTTCTCTCTTTTGTCCTGAAAGAATGCAATAAATCTATTATTAGAAGAGATGCAGTATTTTTCGTGAATTTACTCTCAACATATTAGGCATGCATACAAATATTTGTAAATGAAAATACAATTTCCGTCACAGTGAGCTAGTATTCAATCCTGAAATAACGTCACTAAATATGATATTAGACAAAGTGCTATAAGTTTAACTTTTTGGCTCTCAAATGAGGTCGAATACAAAACTCTCATCAAAGTTGTGTGTATCCTTACATCAGTTTAAGTGGTTATTGCAAGACAGGACGAAAATGAATTGGATATTCAATCACGATGACTGCGCCCTCCGTTAGCATAATGGGAAATAAACCTGTTGGATCTTGCCCCTCGTTTTATCTGTTTCATACTTAATCGAGTTTTTATAAAATGAAATTTTTCAAATGCACAGACCAAAGTTAGAGATTTAAATAAACAATTAAAAATGCTACTGTGTGCACTAGAAATATACACAAAATCAATCATGTGGAATCTTCAGACACGATTTCATTATTGTAATCATACGCTTACTATGATATGTAATAAATATTGGCATATGTATATGTACAATCTAGAATGATAAACGATACAAATCTGAATAGGGCAATAAAGAAGAAACAAATTATACCAATAGAAAGGACGAGCATAATATTAAAAATACAAGGACGAAATTATAGCGGTAATGCCCATAAATATTGATTGTATAGTGTATGGTTCAAATTCTTCCCTCTTGTATTACTGCTTTTTATGCATGACCCGAAGCCATATATTTACGAGTACTGATACTTACGGCGTCAATAGAATCTTGCAAGATACCAATCAAGGGAATCAATTCACTAGCGATGATTTTGGCTGGAGAAAACAGTTTGTTATTCAGACGTACGGTGGGTGTTGGATCAGTCTTTACTATTGCTGCAGAAATTAATTGTTCAATATCTGGACCCTTCTTTATTATCTCGATATATGTCCCCTTATCTATTAGGTTTTGTGCAATGTCCTTGGTGTTAGAGCACGATTTGAATTCTTCCTGCATATAACCTCTGAATACTGCGTTTTGCTCTTTAAGTAGGCGGTACACAGTTTTGATTTTGTCTTTAAATTTTGCCGCTTCTTGGTCAATTGCTTTGTGCAGTTGTGAGCAGTGGTCATCAACTGCTTTTAATTCCTGCTGCTCAGCGTCATTAATGCTTCTATCAAGCTCATCTCCCTTTACTGTGGAAGCCTTGATACGTCTCAGCTTGTCAGAGCATTGATTCAATTTCGTATCTAAGGTCATTTTCATTTCGTCTGCAACATCAGCTAACAATTTTGTACGATGCGTGTCGTGCTTAACCGCTTTGCACATTAAGCAAATGGTGACATTACAATTTTGGCAAACAAGTTTAATTTCCTCTTCTGGATGCTGATCGCAGAAGACACGTTGTCGGATTTTGCCTTTCATTTCAGACTTTAGAGTTGCCAAATCACTTATTTTGTGATGCCGACTAGCTTTCGATTTCTCGTGAATATAGCAACATGACTGGCATAAATTCTCCTCGCAATCCAAACATCTGCTGCATGCATAGTTTTTCGGACCACAAAGCTCGCAAGGGACGTTTTCATTCTTTTCCGTATCGATGTAGAAGTTACTTTGAAATCCAGAAATCCCCTTTTCCGGTAATTTTACACTTGTCCTGCATATCGGGCAATTAAAGTGACCATTGTGAAGGTTAACCTGTACATAATCCTCCAGACACCTGTAACAAAAGCTGTGGTGACATGATATTAGCTTCGGATTCTTAAAACTATCCATGCAAATACTGCACTCATGTCGACTTGCTGCCATTTTCGAAGGCACTTTCGTTTTGTTTATTCAGTAAGGATACACGTATAGCGAGCTGACGTGTTAGCGCCACCTGTTGGATGAAAGTATTATCTATTTCAGCGATTTTCATATGATCAATGATTGCTCACTAGCTCGGTCCATTTTCCGTCAGGTTTTCACAAAAGTACATGCTGAATATGGCCGAGCGATGATCCCATTGAGATTAAAGCCTTCCCAGGCAAGATTAATTAGGTTGAAAAGTTACCAAGTCAATATGTACTCAACGAAAAACGTACTAACGTCATAACATACCAAAATGAATATGTGCGCAAATTAAATCATGTTCAAGCATGCTTTGACAGTTATTGATTTTGTGTAGTATATTACCTGTTCTGTGTATGATAATATACTACTTCTCCATACGTTGTGATTGGTTCTAGGTTGATTTCACCGATCAACTTTATACATTTATTTCATGAATTTATGTTATTTAGTGATATAGGAAACAAATTCCAAGGAGATGAAGTGGCAACATTTGTTCTTTCAATACATGAAGATCTAAGCCACTGATGATACATTTCTTTGATCTGAGTAGAAAACATAAATTCATATTTAGTTTTGTTTTACTTTATATGATACTATAGTGATAGGCTATGACGTTCTGTTTAACTAAAAGGGGTGTGTACTGAGTCTATTGCCTAAGTCCTCTGCAAATCAACTACCCGCCACGAGTAGTCTAAGGCCTAAGCCTTGACGGATCACTGACATCTCAATATAGATTAATAAATCAAACCCTCATACTTGACGATATCGATATTCGGTTTATATCACGTAACATCTATCAGCTTCAACACATATTTTGGGGACAGCACGGATAACGACGTGGGTACAAGTCCGCGGACAGGATTTGCGTGCCATAGAACAAATTCTTCATCAGTTCCCTATAAATAAAACAACAAATTGGAAACATTCTTCTCTTCAGCGTTGGCTTCCCAGCTTAACTATATAATTTTTTGCATGCTATGCTGACTTTGTTGTTGTGTTCGTTTTGTATCAAATGCTTTGCAAACTCCTGTTTACGTGATGCGGTTGTTTTACTATATGCTTGCACACCTTACAGGGTAATGTTTGGGGTCCCTGAGTGGTCAAAAGCGCTACCCACTCCGATCACTACCATCCCACCTTTGCCTGCATGGATTCGAGTCTCGAATTTGGCCAATGTAGGTATGTTAGAAAAACTTCCCCGCTTTTCGTGGGTCGGTGGTTCTTCCACCACCATTAATTCTGTCCACCAGTAAGAGCCTATTTTGTGCTGGAAAATGGCGTTAAACACTACAACAACAACATGCATACATTGATGTATAAAGTATGGCATGCATATAATGTTTACAGACAGGTGCACGATTTATCCAGACAGGTTTGGGTACATAAAAAGCAGTGATATATCAGTCAAATTTCTTTATTCCACGATTTAAGAACTGATCCTTGATACAATACACCCTCATTAGAACACAGCTGATGATATAAGAAATTAGATCAATAACCAGACCCACCCTTTTACAAACAGTGACCAACTTGAAATGAGGTATTATATACCAATTTAATACTGTATATGTATGTATGTATGTATGTATGTATGTATGTATGTATGTATGTATGTATGTATGTATGTATGTATGTATGTATGTATGTATGTATGTATGTATTTATGTATGTATGTATGTATGTATGTACGTATGTATGTATGTATGTATGTGTATGTGTGTATGTATGTGTGTCTGTGTCTATGCATATGTGTCTGTTTGTATGTCTGTCTATATGTGTTCATGCACAATATATTGCAATATTATATAACTTGACTCCAAATGAGGAAGATGAAAAGATTCAGCATATCACGTTATTCCTAATTTGAGACTAAATAAGGGGAATGATAACTGGAGCATGATACAGTGTTTCCAGTGTGACACGACGGGGTGTATTACAAAATTCCCAAACTTGACGGGAATGAATACATAATGGCAATGTATATATGGAGCATACCACGATAATTACAACTTGACGCAAATTTTGGGCAAATTTTCGACAATGACCAACTACAGAAAACTGATAATACTATTACATTAAAAATACAAATAAAAACTAACTAATGATTTTTGTTGAAAGGATGTCTGTACGATGCTGACTGAGGTAATAAAGTTAATTTCTTATCAACTAGTGGGTTTTATACGGAACCATCTCTGCCACGAACTCCGCTTTATTTGCATTTTTACAGGTACGAGCTATTTTTGATACTTGACTTTGAAAAGACAGCTAAAAGAATCAGTATGTGCTTTATGCATGATATTATTTTTTTTAAATATTCTCTCTCTCTCTCTCTCTCTCTCTCTCTCTCTCTCTCTCTCTCTCTCTCTCTCTCTCTCTCTCACACACACGCACCCAAATGCATTATACAAATTATAACTATTCTGGTTCTGTCTGTCTGTCCTCTCTCTCTGTCTGTCTGTCTATCTGTCTGTCTGTCTCTCTCTCTCTCTCTCTCTCTCTCTCTCTCTCTCTCTCTCTATATATATATATATATATATATATATATATATATATATATATATATATATATATATATATATATATATATATTATATATATATATATATATATATATATATATATATATATATATATAGATATATATATATAAATTTAGGTGTTCGTTTATTTTGATTCACGGCTTGTGATATAGTTTTATGTTTAAACCTGGTACTATAAACTATACATATGCTTTTGAATCTCATTAAGACATTTTGACATTTTTCACACACCAAGCTGTCAATATATAATTTCTCAGTAAAGAAGCAATAAAGCAATGAATGACTCTATGTACATGTTTCTTTGACGGCATGTATGACTGTTAACATACGGTATATTTCCTCAAGGATATCCTTGGAACTAAAACAACAGCCTACTAATGATCATTAACATTAAAGCTTTGCAAATTCCACAAAGCTACCAATTTAATTAATCCACTGAATTGTATAATATTGCAAGATTGAACTACGAGAATATATTTTGATTACACCATATAATTTCAGTCTCTTTAATGTATTGTACGCAGACAGGGAATTTGCGACTGGTTATGACATTCTCTTCTCGTAGTAAATAGCACATAGTAAATACATTACAAAGCAATCGATTGAGGTATCTATCTACAAAGTCGTTGTTATGAATGATTCGCAAGCAGCCAGGTATAAATTCCATCTCGTAGTATTGGTCTATAGTTAGGGCAGCGCAAACGTGACATAACTTGTGATAACATGTAAATGTAGCAAATAGCTGTAAATGCAGAATGTGAAGTAAATCGTAAATATATATGGTGTTGATAATACATACAGTGTATTACTTAAGCCTTTGTAGGCTTATTATGTAATCAAATATGGGAATGATCATATTTATATAACAAATAGTAATGGTACGTTAAAATCAAACTTGTGATGTCTCCACCATTATAATCTAGGTTTCATGTAGACATACTTGTCGTTGTATGCAAATATATTTCCTAGTGTGAAACACATGCGTTAAGAGGACACTGAGTTCTTATAAAAATGTAAGATATATACTGATCCCACCCCCAACACTCACTCTGACACACAGACACACACACACACACACATTGGAAGTCTTGAGTTTTTGAAGATATAAATATGTTTGATATTTTGTTTCAAGTTCAATTGTGTGAGTGTTCCAGTGGTACATATGGCTTATAAAGAATGGTAAAAGCTTATCCTTACCTCATAAATACATCTTGGTCAAAAATCAAACTGTGTTGTGAACATTTTCAGAAAGAGAGAGAGCGAGAGAGAGAGAGAGAGGCAGAGACAGAGAGAGAGAGAGAGAGAGAGAGAGAGAGAGAGAGAGAGAGAGAGAAAGAGAGATTATATAATTAATTACGTCTATATATGACATATATCGGCTATTCTGCATCCCAATTACTTATAGTATACATGTACATAATCATACTGAACCTATTAATAACTAAGAACATGGTTATTTAAAATACGTACTGAAGTCAACTCCAATGCCCCAAACGATGCATTATGACTGTTTAATTCTATGTCATACAATACATTTTTTCACAAACAAAATTAATTTTAAATTTCGAATCGTTAATTATTTGATGGCTCTTCCAAGGATCCGTTTTTTCATTAAAATATTTAACGTAGAACATCTATCACTTCACGATATACCTGTCCTTTGCATTCGAGCGTATGCACGAGTGTACTTTTTGCGCAAAACATGTCCCACATCTTAAATAGAACGATTTCAATCATTATTATATGATTATATTCGGGCAGTAAAGATAAAAAAATAAAAGAATTTTGAGCATTTCCTGAGTTAACTTGTTAATATTGAACAATTCTATTTCTGCTTATATTTTGTAAATGTTTTTTTTTTCATTTTGGATTGGGGAGGGGGAGATATTAAAAATTAAAATTTCATGGTAATAATGCTTTTCTGTTCAATATGTTTAAACCGCTTCCCAACTTTTATTATACATGCTACTTGTGTCAGTGTTTAGTATCAACTATATTTAGCGTATAAGTATATAGCATGTCTACATTTTCGAAAGATATTCTAAGTTTAGCTGAAGTAGATAAGTATGCTGCTTATTTACATTTTCGAGGTCCATAATAGTTTAAAGTGATGTATTTAAGGATGTGGGTTGTCTATATTTTCAAGGACCATACTAGTTAAAACAAATGGATTTAAGTATGTGGTTTATCTATATTTTCGAGGGTGGTGCTAGTTAAACTGATACATTTAAGTATGTGGTTTAACTATACTTTCGAGGGTGGTGCTAGTTAAACTGATACATTTAAGTATGTGGTTTATCTATATTTTCGAGGGTGGTGCTAGTTAAAATTGATGAATTTAAGTATGTGGCTTATCTACGTTTTTGGTGATGATACAAATTGTAACTGATACAAATAAACATGCCGATTATCTACATTTTCGAGGACCATAATATTTTTATCTGATTCATTTACGTATGTAGCTTGATACATTTTCGATGACGATATTATGTGATTATGCGATTAGTTTTGGTCATCGATATCTAGGCCATGATCGACCACTGCGTTATTGCTATCAAAGAATAATTAATATGAAATCAATGGATGCTAGTACACATATATGAGCAAACATATACTAGGTAAAACACGAGACCCCGTATGAAAAATTTAACAATTTAATAAACTACATAAAACAAGAAACTGAACATGACGTTTTCGGGGATACACTTTCTCTGGTAAATACAATTACACAATGTATGCCAATGTAGCTAGATGATCTGTTATATCAATATATAACACTTATATTGTCAGTATGACAGCATCACGAGGCTGTTTCCAGTCATTTCCAAATCGTTTTTGGTGGCAGGTCAACATTGTCGTAATTCCAGACTTTATCTCTGTTCCCACTCTTGTTATGTCAGACATCGTTGATAGTAACTCAACTATGATAATTTGTTCAACTCGCAGCCTGACATGGATACACACTTGTATTAATAAGAAATCAGAGTTGTTTTCTGCTAGTAGCTACTCGCATTTCTAACTGGAAAAATTACATAACTAGACTTTGTAGATAAACTACTTCATTCTACTATAAAACGCTAGCTCGAACGAACAGGGTCTACACGAGTTCTTGAGGGCAGCACCTTCGATTATCAGTGCTTAATGGCATCACCTGCTCACAACAGCCATTGATATAGTCATGATAACCATTTCTTAGCTTACAATATATATATATATATATATATATATATATATATATATATATATATATATATATATATATATATTCAACAAATCATTACACACCTACATCACTTAGCACATTGTATATGACTAAAATAATGCTTTGTAATGTATCTCACTCCTTAGTTTAGCAGTCAGGAATAACTTTACTAAACATACAACATTTTAACACTCTTACCGAAGTCAGAATAATTCTCTCTAGTCCGCCTTTATTATTAATTATTCTGGAAAATGTCATATTACGACACCATTTTTAAATGCACAAGATTACCCAACAATTGTCTCTTTCTTTTAACCACACGTTAAGATCTCCGACCTGTTTGTCTCACCGTTAAACCAACGGGTCGCAAGTAAATATCAGAGATGCATCCAAGGTAGTCACGGCATTTCATTTTTTTCGAGGGAAAGGTTGTGTGTGATCAGGATTTTTAACGTAGCTTTAATACTTTTTCATTCATATCTATACGATGACAGCAGTGAGGCAGTTATTAGTGATGTATAGCACTGGGACATCATGCTGAAGACATGTATCATGATGTCCCACCAAGTCACAGTATCATGCCATCAGACCGACCAGTCCCAACACTAACATCTTAATGCTGAGCGCCAAGCGAGGCAGCTGTTAGTGCCATTTTTGTAAGTCTTTGGTATGACTCGGCCGGGAATTGAAAAGAAATAACAGGGTAGAATGGGAGAAATTTAGATATTTTTATTTTATTTGTATACATATACTCTAAATCAGGACAATAATGTTTCATGAAAAAATCAATGTTTCATACAAAGCACATTGCCTGATATTATACACAAAATAAGATTTTTGATAATGTCGAAAATCTAGTGCACTAGCATTTTGGTGTAATTGGTACAATGAGGGTTGCTCTTTATAGCTATGTACACATTATTTCTTTCACACTGTGAAATATATTAGAGTTTGTATGCTTCCAGAATTAACATTCAGACATAACATCAAAAAGTAAACAAGGAGTTAAGATTTGTCTAAATAACTTTTTTTTGTGGTTATAGCACAGTGTCTTATACCTACATTTATTATGAATAAATACTTTCATATGCATCAATTCTTGTCATTTATAAACATGTGATTAGGAACTCTCTTGGAAGTACTTATGTGAACCATGTAGATTGCCTGTTGTTTGTTTCTGGGGTATTTAATTCCTGTGTAATATCCTATTCTCAAATGGTATTCTCTCCATCCCGCTATTATACACTTACATCATCCTACAAGAGGCCATGTAAAGTGGTAAACAATTGCTTAAAAATTTTTGACATTTTTAATGGGCGTCCCCATACAGTAAACCCTTAATGGAACACAGCTCAGGATATAAGAATTATACTTGATGCAGTACACCCTCATTGGAAAACAACTGATAATATAAGAAATTAGATTAATACCCAGACCCACCATTTCCAAAAAAGTGACAAAATTGAAATGAAGTATTATATAACAATGGAATATTATAAAAGTACTGGGATGTATGTGTGTGTGTGTGTGTGTGTGTGTGTGTGTGTGTGTGTGTGTGTGGATGGATGGATGGATGTATGGATTGATATATGCAGGTGTTCATGCACAATATATTGCAATATTATCTAAATATACTCGAAATGATGAAGATCAACAGATGCAGCATATCACGCTATTCCCAAATATGAGACTAAATTAGGGGAATAATAACTGGATCATATTACAGTGTTTGCAACGTGACACTACAGGATTCGAATGAATATATTTGTTGTATCACAGAATTCCCAAACTTGACGGAATTATTAAAGAATGGTAATGTATAAATGGAGTATATAAAAATAACTACAACTTGAAGCAAAGTTTGGCAAATTTTCGACAATGATCTTTTGCAAAGAAATAATAATTAAATTACATTAAAGATACAAAAAAAAAACTATTGATTTTTGTTGAAATGATGTCTGTAAGATTCTGACTTATAGGTATTACAATTAATTCCTTGTGTAACCAGTGGCTTTTATACTGATCCAACACTGTCACCAACCTTTCTTTATTTACATGCATTTGTTTTACAGGAACGAGTTATGTTGAATATTTCACTTTAACAAGACAGCTGAAAGAATCAGTATGTGCCTTATGATATTAAACTTTGAATATACTTTCTCTCTCTCTCTCTCTCTCTCTCTCTCTCTCTCTCTCTCTCTCTCTCTCTCTCTCTCTCTCTCATAACATAACACTATATCACTACATAATTATATCTACTGGTGAATTAAATGCTAACATACAAGTGTATCTGATGTTCATTTGACCAAATAATAACACTATTTAACACAAATTTAGGTCAGCCAAATTTCTTTATTCCACTATTTAAGAACTGATACTTGATAGGGGTCGTCCATTAATGATGTCAACAAAATAGGGGGCAGGGGGTTTGAAGATGTTTGGCAATTGTTGACATGGAAGGGAGTTCCAGATAAATTGACGTCAACAATGTTACTTTTTTAACAATAAATTTGATAAATACAAAAATCTGAAATAGGAAAATGGGAAGATGATAGAAGCTAGAATTCAAATCTCGAATCTGAAACTAAATAAGGTAAAAAAAGCTAGAAAATATTACAGTGTTTCCAACTTGACACTACGGGATGGAATGAATAGACGGGGTGTAACACGGAATTAACAAACTTGACGAAATAATAAAAAATGATAATATCGAAATGGAGTATATATATCACAATAATTACAACTTGATGCAAATTTTGGCAAATTTTCGACAACGATCTATTGCAAATAAATGATAATTAAAACTACATTAAAGATACAAATACAAACTAACTATTGATTTTTGTTGAAATGATGTCTGTAAGATTCTGAGTGGGGTATTAAAGTTAACCCCTTTTGCAACGAGTGGCGTTTATACTGAACCAACACTGCCACCAACCCCTCTTTATTTACATTCATTTGTTTTACAGGAACGAGCTATGTTGAATATTTCACTTTAACAAGACAGCTGACAGAATCAGTATGTGCCTTATGCATGATATTAAACTTTGAAACTATTCTCTCTCTCTCTCGCTCTCTCTCTGTATATATACATGTATATATGAATTTAGGTGTTCGTTTGTTCCCGACTTGTGATATAGTTTTATGTTTAAACTATACTATACACTATATACATGTCTATGGTTTTGAATATCATTAACATGTTTTGACATTTTCACATTCCAAGCTGTCATATATTTTCTCAGTAAAAAAGCAGTAAAGCAATGAATGACTGACTATATGTATACGTTTCAGTACGGTATGTATAAGACTGTTAACATATCGTACATTTCCGATAGGATATCCTTTGAACAAAAACAACACCCTACTTTCGATCATTAAAGCTACGAATTTAATTAATCCACTAAATTGTATAATAAGGCAAGATTGAACTACTATAATATATTTTGATTACAGCATATAATTGCAGTCACTTTAATGTACCTGCACTCAGACAGGGGATTTGAGACTGGTTTATGACATTTTTATCGTAGTAAATAGCAACATACCAAAAACAAGACAAAGCAATCCATTGAGGTATCGATTTACTAAGTCGTTATGAATTATTCGCAAGCAGTCAGGTGTACATTCCATCTCGCAATACAGTCTATAGTTAGAACAACGCCAACGAGACATAAAAATGTGATAACATGTAGATGTAACAATTAGTTGTAAATGCACAGTGTGATGTTTTTGTTGTTGTAGGGTTTAACGCCATGTTTCAGCACAATATAGGCTATACATAGCGGCCCGTATTATTGGTTGACGAAGAACCCAGGAAAACCCCAGAAAGAACTACCATCCGACGAGAAGCTACCGGCAAGCTTTCTCACATACCCATATTAGCCGAGCCTGAGACTCGTACCCACGCTGACAGAAGTGTGATCGCAGTGATCAATAACGTTGAGCACTTTAAACCACTTGGCCACTCGGGGCCTCTGCATAATTTGAAGCAAATCGTAAATATATATGGTGTTGATAATAAATACAGTGTATTACTGAAGCCCTTGTAACTTATTATATAATCAATATGGACATCATCATCTTCATATAAAATATTGTACTGGTACGTTAAAATTACACTCCTGATGTCTCCGCCATTATAATCTAGGTTTCATGGATACATAGTTGGCATTGTATGCAAATATATTTCCGAGTGTGAGCCCCATGCGTTAAGCGGAAACTGAGTTGTTATAAAAATGTAAGATATACACTGCTCCCAACCCCAACACACACACACGGACATACTCAGCCACACACATACATTGGCCGTCTTGAGTTTTGGAAGATATAAATATGTTTGATATTTTGTTTTAAGTTCGATTATGTGTGCGTTCCAGTGGCAGATGTGGCTTATAAAGAATGGCAAATGTTTAACTTGTCCTCATAAATACATCCTGTTCAAGAACCAAACTGTCTTGTTATTTGCACCTTTTCAGAGAGAGAGAGAGAGAGAGAGAGAGAGAGAGAGAGAGAGAGAGAGAGAGAGAGAGAGAGAGGAGAGAGAGAGAATTTAAATAGTTGATTGCGTTTATATATGACATATATTAGCTATTGCTATTATGCATCCCAATTACTTATACATGTACCTAATCATACTGAACCTATTAATAACTAAAAAAAATGATTATATAAAATATGTACTGAAAATCAACTCCAAAGCTCCAGACAAAACAAGAGGATTGTTTAATTCTGTCATACTATCATTTATTCACAAGCACAATTGATTTGAAATTTCGAATCTTGAATTATTTGATGGCTTTTCTATGGATACGTTTTTCATTAAAATATTTAACGTAGAGCCTCTATCACTTCACGAAAATGCCTATACTTTGCCTTCGAGCATACGCATGAGTGTACTTTTCGCTCAACACATGCACAATATCTGAAATATAAACTTTGTTATACCATTATAATTTGGCCGTAAATATTACAAAATTGTAAAAGTATTTTGAGTCAGTTCCTGAGTTATTGATATATAGGCGATCATCGACCAAGTTATTATTGCTATGATAAAATAATTAATATGAAACCAAAGGATGAAATTACACAGATATGAGCAAAGATATAATAGATAAAACACAAGCGTATGTAAAATATAACAATTTAATCAACTTCTTAAAGCAAAATACTGAACATGATGTTTTCAGGGATATACTTTCTCTGCTAAATATAATTATATAATGAATACAAATGTAGCTGGATGATCTGTTTTATCAATATAACAAATCTCATCCCAGCAGATAATGACATTTATATTGTCGGCATGACAGCATAATGTGGCTGTTCCCAGTCATTTTTGAATCATTGTTGGTGGCAGGTCAACGTTGTCCTAATTCCCGTCTTTGCTTCTGTTCCCACTCTTTGTGTATTGTAACTCAACATAACTATGACAATTTGTTCAACTTGAATCCTGATATGGATACACACTTGTATTAATACGAAATCAGAGTTTTTTTCTGCTTGTAGCTACTCATAAATAGACTTCGTAGATAAACTATGGAACATAAATCGCTAGCTTAAACGAACTGAACTGAGTTTCGTATGACAACACTTTCGATTATCAGTGCTTAACGATATTACTTGCTTATAACCATTGTAATGGTAACACCAATTATTAGCTTATACATATACATATATACATACACACACATACGTGTTTTAAGGTCAAAGTGGGGTCTTTAACATTTATATCTGAAACTGGTGTCCCATGTTTCTAGTTGTCGTATCTGTAAAATTAACTTGCAGTTTAATAAACAAGTCCCCAAACCTGAATTGATACACGGGCTTTTATCGTTTCTTAATATGTAATAAAAGGGACGACAATTTCCCATTTCTTGTCCGTTCTTTCTAAGGTATAAGACGAATGATTCAAGCTACATATCACTGTGTAATAGTTTCGCACCAAATTTCAGCTCAGAGATTCAAAATTTTTCTAATCCTGGTTTCCTCGAAATATTCCTTCTCTATTTGTCACATTTCTGGGGGTACATTTTGGATGGAATGTGGGTTCAGAGCAATTACCTGCCGCCACCGTAAGGTAACTTACCAGTGGGCCTAGCAAATTTAAACTATGTTATATCGACTTATACCAGCATGAAATCAAAAGGAAAATTATTTATTTTCTCAAAAATGGCAAGTATTATAATCGTTATGTCTTTAATCCGCTTACAAACTCGACGAAACTTGGCATTGATGAAACTTGACCCAGTACTGGCCATTTGCGTTAATAGTCACACGACTTCACAAATCTCAAACAACGTCATCCGCATAATTACGTGATATCAACAACAAACTCCTTTGTAATGTTGTTGTACAAATTTTCAATTATATTAAATGAAAGTCTGAAACCTTTTGTAAAATCCAGAAAGAACACATAATTCTCAACATATTTATTTTGAGGACAACCACAAGAAACTTGGCCAATTTGATTGATCAAGTAGACTGTTTTAATTGGTTCTAACCCAGTAAGCATTTGGATTGACTCAACAAATGTTTGTGACAATTACACAAATGATCCATACTGCAGCCTCTTAATATTCTGGTTAGAACTCAAGTAAATTTAACTCACAATCAGTTCAGTTACGACTCAAGTACGTAATTGTTTCAGGCGTCAAGGTGTGGCTGAAAACTTCTGGAGTCTTCCCGACTTTCGTCAATATGCAAACTCCAATGCCTTTTCACGGTTGGGGAAAAATATTATTTCTCCCGCCTTTTTCCAGAATTCCCTAAGCACTGGTTAAACTATCAAAAAAGCACTCTAATCCTAGTTAGGTCCTTCCGTCATGAAACCTGGTTAAAGTTTACACTGCCACACCCAAGTGATCCATCAACACTCATACAAACTATATTTGGCATTAGTCTCTATTTTAAACTGCTGCCATATCCTACCTAGTCATACGTCATCGATATCGTCTTTTGTCAACTAAAGTGATTGACGACGCATATCAAGCGTTATATTATATAGTTATAACAATAAATACCATTGTTGCTTCATGTAATAATAATAATAATAATAATAATAATAATAATAATAATAATAATAATAATGAGGACTTTACATAGCGCCTAATCTTTAGAAGCTCTAAGCGCTTTGCATCATATATAATGATATGACTACATTACAGAAAAAGAAAGAAAAAGAAACCATGAAACTGGAAAACATAAAAAATGCTGAAACATAAAGTACAAAACATTAAGTCGCTAAGTTTGTTCCTGCAGTCGAAAAAAGGTGAGTTTTAAGAACACTCTTAAAAGAGACCACTGTTTATTTGTCTAATTGCAATGACAATTCGTTCCACATCGCCAGGCCCTGGTGTGCAGACTAATGTTGTCCGTATGATTTCGTTTTCATAGTGGGAACAACGAGTATATGATCGTCAGAAGAGGATCCTAAGTATCTTGCTGGTGTAAACACATGGGTGAGGCCGGATAGGTATGTTGGACTGGAGTCTGTCCGTGAAACGTAGCACAGAGAACAGATTTTATGTTTGATTCTAGATCGAATGGATAACCATTGAAGGGTAAATAGCAGTGGTGAGGTGTGCTGTGATTGAGGTACTCTAAAGATGATCCGAGCAACTGTGTTTTTAAATTTTTTAAGTTTCAGGAGTAGATATTGTGACAAACCAGAGAGAATTGAGTTACAATATTCCAGTCTTGAAAGTACTTATGAATGCACAACTGTTTTAGTGGCATCACCTGAAATATATTTGCAAATGGAACTGATGCGTCTCAGCTAAAGATATGCAGCCTTGCATATGTTCATATCATGTTGGTGCAATGTGAGCGTACTGTCTAAACACATAGGTTTCGTACTGTGTGAATTTAATGTTGGTTTTGCTGATATTGATTGTCTGTAAAAGATGTGAATGAGAAAGTCTTTGTGATCAGAATGGCCTCAGTTTTATCATCATTCTTCTGCAGCTTGTTACATGTCATCCATGATTTCACGTCAAAAATGCAGCGGCAACGATGGTTGTTAACAGACCGAAACTATTTCAAGCAAACCGAAACTATTTCAAACAGCATCCTAAAGGATTTCAACCGAAACTATTTCGCACCGAAACCAATTCAGGCATACAAAAAATGGAAATAGTTTCGGTTTGTCACAAAATAAGGCTGCTATGGAGACAGAGTCTCCAGACAGACCCGGCGCTGATGGCGTTGTGGAGACAAATTGTTATGTTACAAGTTTTTAGAATTTCACAAACAGACTAATTTGTAAAATCTCTCCTCGTAAATCAATCAAATTATTGGATTAGTCAGTGAGTTTGAATTTAATTCTCGTTAATGAATTATTATGACATCGCATATAGACCGAATTAGTTGGATCTTCAATTATTAAACATTTCTGGAAGTAAATGAATGTAAAATGTATTCCTGTTGGGATTGATTTAAACTTTCGAGATTTATTTGGTAACTTCCTTCGATGGCATCACATACTAAGTGTACTGCAATCACTGAGGATATATTGAGGTTTTGAGGAGTAATATGCCTACCACCACCGTGTGGATCATTATTATGTTTGAGGATTGTTGATTGTGGTTGTGGTATTTTCTTCCATGCGTCCTGAATCCTTTTGAAACCATCATCGATGGTATCATTGAGTTTTTCCCTTAGCTCGGGCACATTATATCCTGGAAACTTAAAATCGTGGATATTTTCAACGCATATATTATACTTTGCTACAAACGCTGTTTTCGTTTTAGGTCTATCAGGATCTAAAATATATTGAATAATTTTCAAATTTTGTGTTTCAATATCGGCGATAATTTCATTACATATCTCCATGAATTTGATGAATTCATCTCGATTGGGGAAAATTGTACTAATTTTCGTTACGAGTAGATTTGTTAAATTGTTTCAAAATTATTATTTATTGCTGTGCATTGGTTGGTAACTCTATCTTGGTGAGCTTGATAATATCCACCATCGAGTTGGTTTATCCAATCCATAAAAAATTTGACATGTCATCACGTCTTCTTATATATGTTATATCAACCAGGTGATAATCCTCCTTATCAGAAATATAATCAGATTTATTCGGTTCGGGTATATTAACGGTTTCTTGTCGAGATGGAGTTTCACGCCAACCCAATATTTTTCTTATAGAACTCTGATAGATATCTACGATATACCAGGGTGAGTTTATTTCAATCGCGGATGATAGTGGTGGTTCATGAACTGTTATAGCGATTTTGATTCTTTTCCAGCAATGGATTTTATTCTGCGTTGTAATTCATTATTGATCTGTTCAATTTGGTAAGACGCTGATGGTAGCGAAACAACGTTCCAGTCTGGAGTTCCGGCTTGTTTATTTTTACATGAGTTGCATGAGGAATTAACTTGTTTATGTTTACATGAGTTGCATGAGGAATTAACTTTAATTACTCCGTCAGAATCTTACAAGCATCATTTCAACAAAAATCATGTGTACACTTTTGTCTTTACTGTAATATTATTTATCATTTTTCTGCTATAGGTCATTGTCGGACAAAAATTTGCCAAACAACTATCCAGTGAGACCTATAATGATTGTTCCCCTACTGAGTCGCTGTAATTAAACGGCTTACTAGCTTTAACAATGCGATAAGCGTTCTGAAGGCTGCAAGTCCGTAACAATGACAAGTACACGCGAATCGTAAATCTGTAGATGCGAACTGATTCTTAGGGGAAATAAAGTCCTGTCTAATTGACAACGAACAAGCATAACACAGCTTTCCGTGGTTTATGAAAACTGACAACCAGGGAGTTACTACGAAAAAATTGTGATCAGAATGAAAGTCCAGCGTGTTTCCAAAAAAAAGAATAAAAGCACGACTCTTTGTCCCAATGTAAGAAATAAACCTAAACTTCGCTTTATGTATTACAACACTGTAACACAATAATGTTCTAAAGAAAACTTTAGAAAACGCTTTAGAATTAAATAAAAGGTTGTGTTGCATTAAACAGGTGACACAATGAACAAGACTGCGAAGCTGAATAAGTTTGGGATCTTCTCTCCCTTTGCTAAGAAAGAGATTTTATTTCCTTAACAGTAGTGTATACTGTCCCAGCTACAAAACCAATACATTATGCAAAGTAAATGACTGGTTTCTGGGTGCTGATTTTAATTATTGATATTTGTTTGCCTCATGAAGTTTGTTTCAAGCAATAGGTGTAACATTTTCTTTCTTCTCCAAAACGTTCCTCCCTTCCAAGGTACATACAGGATCCATGTTTGTCTTGTGTTTTACACCTGCATATAAATAGTAATTAATTAAAAATAGTCGAATTACACTTTGCAGATCAGGAACAGGCAACACTTATACTGTTTCTTAACCTGGAGAGTTTCCATGCCCAATATAGCTGCCAATATATATGGAATCACACAACAATTATTATTTCCATTTCAGTACCGAATGTAGTTATAGTCTATTTTTAGAAAAAAAATTCCTCTCTCATTTTGGTGGTGATAGATGAGTTATATTGATACATTTTTGGTAGGGCTTTAAAGGTAATTGTTTATTCTTGATAATATGAGCTGAGAGAGTGGTTGTCAGTGTATTATTTGGCGACAGTGAACATGGAGTAATAAGGTCTTCGTAATGATCCGGAATTGAAATATGTGTTCTGTGTACATACTGTTCTGTTTACAGTATAGCCGCTCAAAAAGATGCCGGTGAACCCCTGACAAGAACTTCACCGTGAAGTCATCTTTGGATGTATTTTAGATTAACATATGATTTGTATTGATTGTCACACAGTTGAAAGGTCAGTACTGAGAAGTATATGTAGAAAACATATAGTAAAATTAATTGTGGTGTATGTCCATATATCTGACAACATTTGTTTCTTCACCTGGAGAGTTTCCATACCCAATCTGGCTTCCATTATCTTATCTTTAACCTCTGACCACCAGTTACTTAGATCAACCTTGTTCTGACATCACATATGAGACTTCTTTCATAGCGCATATGAACTCTTTGATGGATTTATAAATAAAAAACATTGCAAAGGCAGCTACCTAATGGCCACTTTGGATAATCTCAGATAATTGAATGGAATAATCATCTTAAAAGATGAAAATATATACATGTACCACTCTGAAGGTGAGCGTAATTAGTGATGAGTGGTTAATTACTAGAATTAAAACGTGGGAGATCAATATGAAAGTATAGGGTGTCCTCAACAGCTTAACAAAGCCCTGACACTTAGGTGTAAGAATTAGATCTGAACTTTTCTGTATCCACGACAACACTTTAAAACTTTGAATTGTATAATGCTTATGATGACTTGCAGTCTATACAGTGTTAACATCTGATTGAAATTTCGTGTAAATAATACTAATGAGCATATTTATACGAAACAAAAATTCGCATTAAAGGGGGGGAGGAGCGGGTAAAACATTGCTTAAAAACTGTTGACATAATCAAGATGCACGTCCCCATACAGTACAACCTCACTAGGCGTTACTCTAGACAGTACTTTTACATTGCACCAACATGTCATGAACATATGCAAGGCTGCATATATTTAATTAAGATGCATCAGTTCCATTGGTAAATATATTTTAGTTGATGCCACTAAAACACTTGTGTGTTCATTAGTACTTTCAAGACTGGACTATTGTAACTCAATTCTGTCTGGTTCGTCACAATATTTACTCCAGAAACTTTAAAACGTTCAAAAAACAGCTGCACAGATCATCTTTAGAGTACATCGATCTGAGTACACCTCGCCACTGCCCTGTACCCTACACTGGCTATCAATTCAATACAGAATCAAACACACAATTTGTTCTTTGTCCTATGTTTCAATGACAGGCTCCAATCCAACATACGTAACGAGCCTCAACCATGTGTATACATCAGCTAGATCCTTACGCTCTTCTTCTGATAATCGTATACTCATTGTTCCCAAGGTGAAAACAATGTCATACGGACAACGTTTGTTTGCGTACCAGGGCTAGGCGACGTGGAACGAATTGACCATTGAAATTAGACACAATGACACAATGGTCCCTTTTAAGAGTGCTCTTAAGACTCACCTATTTCGACTGCAGAGACAAACTTAGGGACCTAATCATGTTTTGTATTTTATATGTTTTCAGTATGTTTTTTATCTTTACCAATTTCATTGCTTTTGTCATTTGTTGCTGTGTAGTGTATTCATATCATTATTATTTTAAAGCGTGTAGAGCTTCGAAAGATTAGGTGCTATACAAAGTCCTCATTATTATTATTATTATTATTATTATTATTATTATTATTATTATTATTATTATTATTCTAACACAGCTAATACTATATCACAATAAGTACAGTTTGACGCACGTTTTGGCAAATTTTCAACAATGACCTATTGCAAAGAAATAATAATGAAACTACATTAAAGATACACATACAAACTAACTATTGATTTTTGTTGAAATGATGTCTGCAAGGTTCTGACATAGGTATTCAAGTTAATTCCTTGTGCAACTAGTGGTATTTTACTGAACCAACACTGCCACCAACCCTCTCTTTATTTACATTCACTTTTCTACAGCAACGAGCTATTTTGAATATTTCACTTTAACTAGACAGCTGAAAGAATCAGTATGTGTCTTATGTATGATATTAAACTTTGAAAATTCTCTCTCTCTTTCTCTCTCTCTCTCTCTCTCTCTCTCTCTCTCTCTCTCTCTCTCTCTCTCATATCACATCATAACACTATATCACTACATAATTATATCTACTGGTGAATACAATGATAACATACAAGTGTCTATGATGTTCATTTGAAAAAATAAAAACACTATAATAATACATATTTTAACAAAAAATACAGTCATTTGAAAATAACAATAACAAAAGGTGTATACAATGATCCATTGAAGCATAAAGTATAGCATGTATATAATGTTTTCAGACAAGTACAGGCTTTATACAGACAGGTGTGGGTATATGAGGGCAGTGATATGTCTTATTTACAATGAATGTACCTGTGAAGCAAATTTAGGTCAGTCAAATTTCTTTATTCCACAATTTAAAAACTGATACTTGATAGGGGTCGTCCATTAATTATGTCAACAATATAGGGGGAGGGTTTCAAGAAGTTTGACAATTGCTGACATGGACGGGAGTTCAAGATAAATTGACGTCAACAATGTTATTCTTTCCAATAAATTTGATAAATCAAAAACTCGGAAATAGGAAAATGGGAAGATAATAGAAGCTAGTATATAAAAGTATTGATTTTTTTCATGAATTCAAAGTGTTATAGTCAATTTGAAAAATGTTAAACAAGTAAAAATAACAATGTATTAAAATTTATTTGTAGATCTTTTAATTTCCATAATTATATTTTAGCACAAAAGCCAGCCGTTTAAAATATTGTTATGTCCGGGGGGAGGGGAGGGTGTAACACAAATTTGACATAATTGTATTGAGGGTGTCTTTGAAAGTTTGACAGTTGTTGACAAGGGGGGCTTGGGTTAAAAAATTGCTTAAAAATTGTTGACATATTAAATGGACATCCCCATACAAAACACCCTCATTAGAACATAGCTGATGATATAAGAAATTAGATCAATAACCAGACCCACCATAAACAACGACCAACTTGAAATGATGTATTATATACCAATGGAATACTGAACAAGTAATGTATGTATGTATGTATGTATGTATGTATGTATGTATGTATGTATGTATGTATGTATGTATGTATGTATGTATGTATGTATGCATGTATGTAATATGTATGAATGTATGTAGGTATGTAGGTATGTATCTATGTAATGATGTATGTATGTGTATGTATGTATGTATGTGTGTGTGTGTGTGTGTATGTGTGTGTGTTTATGTACCCATGTATGTAAGTGTTTATGCACAATATGTTGCAATCTTATCTAACTTTACCCCAAATGATGAAGTTGAACAGATGCAGCATATCACTCTATTCCTAAATCTGAGACTAAATAAGGTAAAAATAGCTAGACCATATTACAGTGTTTCCGACGTGACACTACGGGATGGGATAGAATAGATGGGGTGTATCACAAAATTCCCAAACTTGAGGGAATTAATAAATAATGGTAATATATAAATGGAGTATATCACAATAATTACAACTTCACGCAAATTTTGGCAAATTTTCGACAATGATCTATTGCAAATAAATGATAACAAAACTACATTAAAGATACAAATACAAACTAACTATTGATTTTTGTTGAAATGATGTCTGTAAGATTCTGATTGGGGTATTAAAGTAAACTCCTTATGCAACGAGTGGCGTTTATACTGAACCAACACTGCCACCAACCCCTCTTTACTTACAGTCATTTTTTTTTACAGGAACGAGCTATGTTGAGCTATGTTGAATATTTCACTTTAACAAGACAGCTGACAGAATCAGTATGTGCCTTATGCATGATATTAAACTTTGAAACTATTCCCTCTCTCTCTCTCTCTCTCTCTCTCTCTCTCTCTCTCTCTCTCTCTCTCTCTCTCTCTCTCTCTCTCTCTCTCTACATATATATGTATATATGAATTTATGTGTTCGTTTGTTCCCGACTTGTGATATAGTTTTATGTTTAAACTTATACACTATATACATGTATAAGGTTTTGAATATCATTAACATGTTTTGACATTTTCATATACCAAGTTGTCATACATTTTCTCAGTAAAGAAGCAGTGAAGCAATGAATGACTATGTGTACATGTTTCATTACGGTAGGTATGACTGTTAACATATCGTATATTTCGGAAAGGATATCCTTGGAACTAAAACAACACCCTAGTATTGATCATTAAAGTTACGAATTTAATTAATACACTAAATTGTATAATAGTGCGAGGTTGAACTACGATAATATATTTTGATTACAGCATATAATTGCAGTCACTTTAATGTACCTGTACTCAGACAGGGGACTTGCGACTGGTTTATGACATTTTATTCTCGTGGTAAATAGAAAAATACCAAATACAACACAAAGCAATCCATTGAGGTATAGATTTACAAAGTCGTTGTTATGGATGATTCGAAAGCAGTCAGGTGTAAATTCCATCTCGCAATACAGTCTATAGTTAGTGCAACGCCAACGAGACATAAAAATGTGATAACATGTAGATGTAACAAATAGTTGTAAATGCACAATGTGATGTTTTTGTTGTTGTAGGGTTTAACGCCATGTTTCAGCACAATATAGGCTATACATTGCGGCCTGTATTATTGGTTGACAAAGAACCCAGGAAAACCCCAGAAAGAACTACCATCCGACGAGAAGTTACCGGCAAGCTTTCTCACATACCCACATTAGCCGAGCCTGAGACTCGTACCCACGCAGACAGAAGTGAGATGGCAGTGGTCTGTAACGGTGAGCGCTTTAGACCACTCGGCCACTCGGGGCTTCTGCATAATGTGAAGCTAATCGTAAATATATATGGTGTTGATAATAAATACAGTGTATTACTGAAGCCCTTGTAACTTATTATATAATCAATATGGACATCATCATCTTCATATAAAATATTGTGCTGGCACGTTAAAATCACACTTGTGATGTCTCCGCCATTATAATCTAGGTTTCATGGAGACATAGTTGGCATTGTATGCAAATATATTTCCGAGTGTGAGACTCATGCGTTAAGCGGAACCTGAGTTTTTATAAAAATGTACGATATATACTGCTTCCATCTCCAACACACACACACGCACATACTCTGCCACACACATACATTGGCCGTCTTGAGTTTTGGAAGATATAAATATGTTTGATATTTTGTTTTAAGTTCGATTATGTGTGCGTTCCAGTGGCAGATGTGGCTTATAAAGAATGGCAAATGTTTAACATGTCCTCATAAATACATCCTGTTCAAGAGCCAAACTATGTGTCTTGTTATTTGCACTTTTTCAGAGAGAGAGAGAGAGAGAGAGAGAGAGAGAGAGAGAGAGAGAGAGAGAGAGAGAGAGAGAGAGAGAGAATAGTTGATTTCGTTTATATATGACATATATTAGCTATTGCTATTATGCATCCCAATTACTTATACATGTACCTAATCATACTGAACCTTTTAATAACTAAAAACGTAATTATATAACATATGTACTTGAAATCAGCTCCAAAGCCCCAGACAAAACAATAATTCTATGTCATACTATCATTTATTCGCAAACACAATTGATTTGAAATTTTGAATCGTGAATTATTTGATGGCTTTTCCATGGATACGTTTTTCATTAAAATATTTAACGTAGAGCCTCTATCACTTCACGAAAATGTCTGTACTTTGCCTTCGATCATACGCACGAGTGTACGTTTCGCTCATCACATGCTCAACATCTGTAATATAGCGAGTTAAAATTTTATTATACGATTATAATTGGGCCGTAAATATAACAAAATTGTAAAAGTGTTTTGAGTCATTTCCTGAGTTATTGATATATAGGCGATGATCAATGAACATATTATTGCTATGATAGAATAATTAATATGAAACCAATGGCTGAAATTACACATATATGAGCAAAGATATAATAGATAAAACACAAGCGTATGTAAAATATAACAATTTAATCAACTTCTTAGATTAGGAAACTGAACATGACGTTTTCAGGGATAAACTTTCTATGCTAAATACAATTATATAATGAATACAAATGTAGATGGACGATCTGCTTTATCAATATAACATATCTCATCTATCAGATAATGAAATTTAAATTGTCGACATGACAGCATAACGTGGTTGTTCCCAGTCATTTCTAAATCATTGTTGGTGGCAGGTCAACGTTTTCCTAATTCCCGTCTTTACTTCTGTTCCCACTCTTCTTGTATTGTAACTCAACATAACTATGATAATGTGTTCAACTTGAATCCTGACATGGATACACACTAGTATTAATAAGAAATCAGACTTGTTTTCTGCTTGTAGATACTCATAGACTTCGTAGATAAACTACTTCATTCTACTATGGAATATAAATCGCTAGCTTGAACGAACAGGGTCTACACGAGTTTCATATGACAACACTTTCGATTAACAGTCCTTAACGATATTACTTGCCCATAACCATTGTAATGGTAACACCAGTTATTAGCTTATACATATACATATATACATACATACACATGTGTTTTAAGGTCAAAGTGGTGTCTTTAACATTTATATCTGAAACTGGTGTCCCATGTTTCTAGTTGTCGTATCCGCTAGCTACCGTCAAATATAACAACAACATAGACTTATGAAATTAGTCACACTTAAATTTAAAGAGTGTGTTTGCAATTGATACAATAATAGCTCTTGACAATGTTAACAGTAGTCATGGGAATCGGGGACCCGGAAGTCACTAATCACGTGATATACTCTCGCACCCGAAATCGGGACCGAAAACACTCACTTGAAACTGGGGTCTTGAAGCAAATCATCTTAGAACACAACAATATAATGCAATAAATGACCAATTTATAGTGTAGAATGAAATGAAAGGTGATTTAATTGGTTTGTTCTTAAATATGTAATACCTTAATAAGTGTCACGCTAAAATGTACGCCGATAAATCAACCTATCACCTTGATGATAATGATTTGTTTGTTTAGAGGCTGATATCCCCAATTCATTAAAATCTGCAGCCAGCACTTATAAGGAATATAGTTGTTACCAATTACTGATGTGTATAAAGTGTATGCAGATTTGTACATTTTAATGACCAAGTGAAATTAGACCCATATATTGTCCATCAGTGTCAGCAGATTTGGGGTTGATGGTGATTATCGGACTAGCTAAAATGTCAACCACTTTGCAGACGGTTGTAAATGTCAGTTGGTTCTTTTATCCCCATTGATTTGTATATTTTCGTATTAAAAAGAGGGGCATGTCATTGCCGTTTTTCAATGAAGATTGTAGCATATTGATAAAATAACTACGTTTGAATCCCTGTGTCGGAAAAAATCATAGCGGAACAAACCAATCAGTCCGCGATAGAAGGTGCCTTTTCATCCGACTTTTTAACGGTATTTTTAAAGTGTCATATCTACCTAGAAAGTATTTTTTTATTTTAACTATTATACTTACATTACATTATAGAATAATACAAATACATGTCATTTTTCACAGATCCGATTTAACACCAAATACGAAAAAAATTGTTACTTACATGAAGTTAAAATTGTATGATACATTAAAGTATAGAACTATCATGCAGAATAAAAGAACATTGCTCTCTCTCTCTCTCTCTCTCTCTCTCTCTCTCTCTCTCTCTCTCTCTCTCTCTCTCTCTCTCTCTCTCTCTCTCTCTCAGATAACAATTTTTTTACCATATTCAAGCCGAAAATTGACAGACATCTAGAAACTCTGTATAAAAAATCTCATATTTAATTCGTTACCTAATCGGATTGTCAGCATACAGCTAGTCACCATCCCTTATACAAGTCAAACATTTTGTTTTTTAACAGATTGTGGTTTTTTATTGTTTGTATTCAAGTTTTGAAATGATAAAGATTTTTGAAAGTTTACTCATAAATGTATTACCTTCATGACACATGTCACATACCAAATCCATACTTCTAGACTAATAGTCAACGCCACAAATGATGGTTCAGCGTTATAGTAAGAAGTTTTTGTGTCCATCATAATTACATACATTATTGTAGAACCCTAAATATGCCCATGCACACTCACACGCATGGCAAACACATTTAGGGGTTGTCCATAGAGGACGTCCGCAGAGAATACCTGTTTTCCTACACACACACACACACACACACACACACACACACACACACACACACCTTTTCCGGATGTAGCTTACCCCACTCCCCCGGCTGAGGACGTCCGCAACTAGTATTATACACTCCTATTTGGTCTAGCAGTGTAGTAGCTGGTGCTCTCAAAATGCAACACTCACTGATCTCATCACAAAATGTAGCTAAAAACAAAGAAAAAAATTAAACAGAAAGTTCTTTCTTTAAAAAGTCTTTATTTAGAATATACAACTAAAGTTGTCATCTCACAGAAACCTAAATTCGATAGACTGTCAATATTTTACTCCACTTCAACAAATGTATACTGTAGCCAGTTAAATAAGTTGCGAACAACTGGCAGAACTATTCACTATCTTCAGCTGCGTTTGTTGATGATGCCGTTGACAGAACAGCGCTAACAAATTCTGGTTTTACAGCGCCTACGTCTGCCTCCTCAGCTTGTGTGCTCACAGCTGCATGCCTGTGAATACAGGCATGATTGCACTTCGCAGCGTGAGATGGAAAGTACAGGTCACACTGATTATAAACGCGCTTTTCTAGATTAGCATTCACCGACGGACATTGGAAATCTAATGGCATCCTCAGGAAGTCGTGTAAAGGATGCAGATGTAAATTTAGCCAGTCATTGATAAAGCGATCCAAACGTTCCGTTGTGGCTGCCAATAGGTAATCCCGTTATGTGCTATAGTGTGGAATAGGTTGTGATACAGCATATAATTGTGCTGGAAATAAGTATATCATTGTAGTTAGTGCAACGCTGACTACAGCATGATTCACTGTTGCACTTCACAATCTGCAAGTAATGCTGCGACTGTTGAATGTGCCGACTTCACCACTCATCTTACGGTGGACTGATGTCCAGTTTTCCTGCATCACATGCTATAAAAGATGCTACCACATTAAATTCATCAATAACCATTTTGAGGTCCAGATTTCTTCTAGCAGTTTATCTGTCAAAAAAAGATGAGCGTGTACAAAATGACAAAATGAGTCACACAAAACAGATCTGATAATATTCCTTATATTTGGCATTTAAAGCCATTTAAATGTGCAGAATACAAATTCTAACTTTATTTTGCTGACGTGTTTTATGTTGCTACGTGGAAACAACATAATGAGCACCATTTATTTTGTTTCCTATCAAACTTTAAATTCTATAGAATTCTAGAGCAATATATATGAATGTTATCAATCAATCAATCATTCCTCTCTGCGCCGTCTGGTGCATGAGGCAACAGTTATACAAAGGAAATATTACCTATCACTGTATAAAAGGAACCCCAAAAATGCAATGTAACCCTGAATTTGTGTGCACCAATAAAATCTCAAGCATGATTTTTAACCAACCTAACCCTCTTAAGACGGTTTGGTTAAAAAGTCCATCAATTTAAGACATTTACAAAACGGTTAATTTAAATTTGAACAAAAGGCCTTCAACATTATATATTGTATAAACGGGACTGAAGTTTCTGTAAAATCAACTTGTAGTTTAATGAACAAGTCCCCAAACCTGAATTGAAACATGGGCTTGTATCGTTTCTTAATATGTAATAAAAGGGACGACAATTTCCCATTTCTTGTGCGTTCTATCTAAGGTATGAGACCAATGATTCTAGCTACATATCACTGTGTAATAGTTTCGCACCAAAGTTCAGCTCAGAGACTCGAAATTTTTCTAATCCTGGTTTCCTCGGAATATTCCATCTCTATTTGTCACATTTTGGGGGGTACATTTTGGATGGAATGTGGGTTCAGAGCAATTACCTGCCGCCACCGTAAGGTAACTTACCAGTGGGCCTAGCAAATTTAAACTATGTTATATCGACTTATACCAGCATGAAATCAATAGGAAAATTATTTATTTTCTCAAAAATGGCAAGTATTATAATCGTTATGTCTTTAATCCGCTTACAAACTCGACGAAACTTGGCATTGATGAAACTTGACCCAGTACTGGCCATTTGCGTTAATAGTCACACGACTTCACAAATCTCAAACAACGTCATCGGAATAATCACGTGATATCAACAACAAACTCCTTTGTAATGTTGTTGTACAAAATTTAAATTATATTAAATGAAAGTCTTATACCTTTTGTAAAATCCAGAAATAACACATAATTCTCAACATATTTATTTTGAGGACAACCACAAGAAACTTGGCCTATTTGATTGATCAAGTAGACTGTTTTAATTGCTTCTAACCCACTAAGCATTTGGATTGACTCAACTAATGTTTATGGCAATTACCCAAATGATCCATACTGTAACCTCTTAATATTCTGGTTAGAACTCAAGTAAATTTAACTCACAATCAGTTCAGTTACGACTCAAGTACGTAATTGTTTCAGGCGTCAAGTTGTGGCTGAAAACTTCTGGAGTCTTCCCGACTTTTGTCAATATTTGCAAACTCCAATGCCTTTTGAGGAAAAAAAATATAATTTCTCCCGCCTTTTCCCAAATTCCCTAAGCACTGGTTAAACCCTCAACAAAAAAAGCACTCTAATCCTAGTTAGGTCCTTCCGTTATGAAACCTGGTTAAAGTTTACACTGCCACACCCAAGTGATCCCATCAACACTCATACACACTATTTTAGGCATTAGTCTCAATTTTAAACTGCTGGCATATCCTAACTAGTCATACGTCATCGATATCGTCATTTTTCAACTAAATTGATTGACGATGCATATCAAGCTTTATATTATATAGGTATAACAATAAATACCGTTGTTGCTTCATTTAATAATAATAATAATAATAATAATAATAATAATAATAATAATAATAATAATAATAATTAGGACTTTGCCTGTCACAGTTAGACTAGTACTGGAGATCAAATGCGTAACTTTGGCTTCAAATGAGCCGCGGACTTGGCTTGCGTATTTACATGTGTCTGCTACAGAGGTAAATATCTAAAAATCTAGATGGTTGAGGGGTGATGAAAAATATGGTAATTTGTTACAGTACTAGTGAACTTTATTCATGTATAAGACACATACTGATTCTTTGAGCTCTTTTGTCACAGGAAAATATTAAAAATACCCCTTTTCTTTTAAATATGAGTGTAAATGAGAAGGGTTGGGGGAAGTGTTGATTCAGTATTAAAGCCGCTAGTTGATTGAGGAATTAACTTATAATTAATCAGTCAGAATCTTACAAGCATCGTTTCAACAAAAATCCTTATTTCAGTTTTATTTGTGTCTTTAATGTAATATTATTATCATTTCTCTTCTATAGGTCATTGTCGGAAAAAATTTGCCAAAACAACTGTCCAGTGAGACCTATACTGATTGTTTCCCTACTGAGTCGTTGTAATTAAACGGCTTACTAGCTTTAACAATGCGATACGTCTTCTGAAGGCTGCAAGTCTGTAAACAATACCAATCACACGCGAATTGTATAGCTGTAAATGAGAACTGATTCTTAGGGGAAATAAAGTCCTGTCTAATTGACAAGGAACAAGCATAACACAGCTTTCCGTGGTTTATGAAAACTGGCAACCAGTGAGTTATTACGGAAAAATTGTGATCAGAATGAAAGTCCAGCGTGTTCCCAACAGCCGAATAAAAACACGACTCTTTATCCCAGTGTAAGAAATAAACCTAAACTTCGCTTTATGAATTACAACACTGTAAAACAATATTTTTAAAGAAAACATTAGAAAAATGTTTTAGAATTAAATAAACGGTTGTGTTGCATTAAACAAGTGACACAATGAACAAGACTGTGAAGCTGAATAAGTTTGGGATCTTCTCTCCCTTTGCTAAGAAAGATATTTTATTTCCTTAACAGTAGTGTATATTGTCCCAGCTACAAAACCAATACATTCTACAAAGTAAATGACTGGTTTCTGGGTGCTGATTTTAATTATTGATGTTTGTTTGCCTCATGACGTTTGTTTCAAGCAATAGGTGTAACATTTTCTTTCTTCTCCGAAACGTTCCTCCCTTCCAAGGTATATACAGGATCAATGTTTGTCTTGTGTTTTACACCTGCATATAAATAGTAATTATTTAAAAATAGTTAGTCGAATTACACTTTGCAGATCAGGAACAGGCAACACTTATTCTGTTTCTTAACCTGGAGAGTTTCCATGCCCAATATGGCTGCCAATATATATGGAATCACATCACAATTATTATTTCCAGTTCAGTACCGAATATAGTTCTAGTCTATTTTTAGAACATTTTTTCCTCTCTCAATCTGGTGGTGATAGAAGAGTTATATTGATACATTTTTGGTAGGGATTTAAAGGTAATTGTTTATTCTTGATAATATGAGCTGAGAGAGTGGTTGTCAGTGTATAATTTGGCGACAGTGCACATGGAGTAATAAGGTCTTAGTGATAAGTCGGAAATGAAATATGTGTTCTGTGCACATGCTCTTCTGTTTACAGTGCAGCCGCTCAAAAAGATGCCGGTGAACCCCTGATAAGAACTTCACCGTGAAGTCATCTTTGGATGTATTTTAGATTAACATATGATTTGTATTGATTGTCACACAGTTGAAAGGTCAGTTCTGAGAAATATATGTACAGAACATACAGTAAAATTAATTGTGGTGTATGAACATATATCTGACAGCAAATGTTTCTTGACCTGGAAGAGTTTCCATACCCAATCTGGCTTCCATTATCTTATCTTTAACCTCTGACCATCATTAACCAGATCAGCCTTGTTCTGACATCACATATGAGGCTTCTTTCATAGCTCACATGTCCTTTTTGATGAATTTATAAATAAAAACCATTGCAAAGGCAGCTATCTAATATCCACTTTGGATAATCTCAGATAATTGAATGGAATGATCATCTTAAAAGATGAAAATATATACATTTACCACTCTGAAAGTGAAATTTAATTAGTGATGTGTGGTTAATTATTAGCACTCAGTTTTCTAGGTCCTAAGCAAAAACATTGAATTTTGACTTATCACTAAAACATGTGTGATCAGTATGAAAGTCTAGGGTGTCCTCAAAAGCTGAACAAAGCCCTGACACTTTAGACCAGTGTAAGAATTAAATCTGAACTTTTCTGTATTCACTACGACACTTTAAAACTTTGAATTGTATAATGTATATGATGACTTGCAGTCTATAAATTGTTAACCTCTGATTGAAATTTCGTGTAAATAATACAAATGCACATATTTATACGAAACAAAAATTCGCATTAAAGGGGGGGAGGAGCGGGTAAAACATTGCTTAAAAATTGTTGACATAATCAATATGGATGTCCCCATACAGTACAACCTCACTAGGCGTTACTCTAGACAGTACTCTCACATTTCACCAACATGTCATGAATATATGCAAGGCTGCATATCTTGAATTGAGATGCATCAGTTCCATAGGTAAATATCTTTCAGTTGATGCCACTAAAATACTTCTGTGTTCATTAGTACTTTCAATACTGGACTATTGTAACTCAATTCTGTCTGGTTCGTCACAATATTTACTCCAGAAACTTCAAAAAGTTAAAAACACAGTTGCTCGGATCATCTTTAGAGTACCTCGATCAGAGCACACCTCGCCACTGCCCTGTACCCTAAACTGGCTATCATTTCAATACAGAGTCAAACACAGCATTTGTTCTCTTTCCTATGTTTCAATGGCAGACTCCAGTCCAACATACGTAACCAGCCTCACTAGATCCTTACGCTCTTCTACTGATAATCGTATACTAATTGTTCCCAAGGTGAAAACAAAGTCATACGAACAACGTTCGTTTGCGCCCTAGGGCCCGGAGACGTGGAACGAATTTTCCCATTGAAATTTGAAACAAATACACGGTGGTCACTTTTAAGAGTGCTCTTAAGACTCACCTGTTTCGACTGCAGAGACAAAATTAGCGACCAAATCATGTTTTGTATCTGATATGATTTCAGTATGTTTTTTTTAAGTTTTCCAA
The DNA here is from genome assembly GCA_029339505.1 of Unio delphinus. Taxonomy (NCBI): domain Eukaryota; kingdom Metazoa; phylum Mollusca; class Bivalvia; order Unionida; family Unionidae; genus Unio; species Unio delphinus. Next base: position 489,547 of record JAQISU010000197.1, on the reverse strand, counting down.
ATTCGTTATTTTTATCATTTGTTGTTTTCTTCATATAATGATTGATCGTGTAAAACGCTTAGAGTTTCGAAAGATTAGGTGCTATAGAACGACCTCATTATTATTATTATTAGTAGTAGTAGTAGTAGTAGTAGTAGTAGTAGTAGTAGTAGTAGTAGTAGTAGTATTATAACACAGCTGATACTATATCACAATAAGTACAATTTGAAGCAAGTATTGGCAAATTTTCGACAATGACCTATTGCAAAGAAATGATAATAAAAGTACATTAAAGATACACATAAAAACTAACTATTGATTTTTGTTGAAATGATGTCTGTAAGATTCTGACTTAGGTATTCAAGTTAATAACTTGTGCAACAAGTGGTATTATACTGAACCAACACTGCCACCAACCCTCTCTTTATTTACATTCATTTTTCTACAGCAACGAGCTATTTTGAATATTTAACTTTAACTAGACAGCTGAAAGAATCAGTATGTGTCTTATGTATGATATTAAAGTTTGAAAATTCTCTCTCTCTCTCTCTCTCTCTCTCTCTCTCTCTCTCTCTCTCTCTCTCTCTCTCTCTCTCTCTCTCTCATATCACACCATAACACTATATCACTACATAATTATATCTACTGGTGAATACAATGGTAACATACAAGTGTCAATGATGTTCATTTGAAAAAATAACAACACTATAACAATACATATTTTAACAACAAATACACTCATTTGAAAATAACAATAACAAAAGGTGTATACAATGGTCCATTGATGCATAAAGTATAGCATGTATATAATGTTTACAGACAGGTGCAGGTTTTATCCAGACATGTATAGGTATATGAGGGCAGTGATATATCCTATTTACAATGTATGTACCTATAAAGCAAATTTAGGTGTCAAATTTCTTTATTCCACAATTTAAAAACTGATACTTGATAGGGGTAGTCCATTAATTATATTAACAAAATAGGGGGACTGGGTTTGAAGACGTTTGACAATTGCTAACATGGAAAGGAGTTCAGGATAAATTGACGTCAACAATGGCAAATTTTCGACACTGACCTATTGCAAAGAAATGATAATAAAATTACATTAAAGATGCACATAAAAACTAACTATTGATTTTTGTTGAAATGATGTTTGTAAGATTCTAACTTAGGTATTTAACTTAATTCCTTGTGCAACTAGTGGTATTTTACTGAACCAACACTGCCACCAACCCCTCTTTATTTACATTCATTTTTTTCTACATCAACGAGCTATTTTGAATATTTAACTTTAACTAGACAGCTAAAAGAATCGGTATGTGCCTTATTCATGATATTAAACTTTGAAAATTCTCTCTCTCTCTCTCTCTCTCTCTCTCTCTCTCTCTCTCTCTCTCTCTCTCTCTCTCTCTCTCTCTCTCTCTCTCTCATAACACTATATCACTACATAATTATATCTACTGGTGAATACAATGATAACATACAAGTGTCTCTGATGTTCATTTGAAAAAAATAATAACACTATAACAATACATATTTCAAAAAAATATACAATCATTTGAAAATAACAATAACAAAAGCTGTATATAATGATCCATTGATGCATACAGTATGGCAGGTATATTATGTTTACAGACAGGTGCAGGCTTTATACAGACAGGTATGGGTATATCCTTTTGATAATGTATGTACCTGTGAAGCAAATTTAGGTCAGTCAAATTTCTTTATTCCACAATTTAAAAACTGATACTTAATAGGGGTCGTCCATTAATTATATCAACAAAATAAGGGTCTGGGTTTGAAGAAGTTTGACAATTGCTGACATGGACGGGAGTTCAGGATAAATTGACGTCGACAATGTTATTTTTTACAATAAATTTGATAAATCAAAAAATCGGAAATAGGAAAATGGGAAGATAATTGAAGCAAGTATATAAAAGTATTGATCTTTTCATGAATTCAAAGTGTTATAGTCAATTTGAAAAATGTCAGACAAGTAAAAAGAACAACGTATTAAAATTTATTCGTAGACCATTTAATTTCCATAATTCTATTTTAGCATTAAAGCCAGCCGTTTAAAATATTGTTAGTTCGAGGGGGGGGGGGAAAGAGGGTTAACACAATGTTGAAATAATTGTATTAAGGGTGTCTTTGAAAGTTTTCCAGTAAAAATTGCTTAAAAATTGTTGACATATTTAATGGACGTCCCCAAACAAAACACCCTCATAAGAAATTAGATCAATAACCAGACCCACCATTCAGAAAAAATGACCAACTTGAAATGAAGTATTATATACCAATGGAATACTGTATCAGTAATGCCAGTATGTATGTATGTATGTATGTATGTATGTATGTATGTATGTATGTATGTATGTATGTAAGTATGTATGTCTGTCTGTCTGTCTGTCTGTCTGTCTGTCTGTCTGTCTGTCTGTCTGTCTGTATGTATGTATGTATGTATGTATGTGTGTGTGTGTGTGATTGTGTGTGTATGTATGTATGTATGTATGTATGTATGTATGTATGTATGTATGTATGTATGTATGTATGTGTGTGATTGTGTGTGTGTGTGTGTATGTAATATGTATGTATGTATCTATGTAATGATGTATGTATATGTGTGTGTGTATTTATGTGTGTGTTTATGTACCCATGTATGTAAGTGTTTATGCACAATATATTGCAAGCTTATGTAACTTTACTCCAAATCGTGAAGATCAACAGATGCAGCATATCACTCTATTCCCAAATCTGAGTCTATATATGGTAAAAATAGCTAGAGCATATTACAGTGTTTCCAACGTGACGGGATGGGATAGAATAGATTGGGTGTATAACAAAATTCCCAAACTTGACGGAATTAATAAATAATGGTAATATATAAATGGGGCATATCACAATAGTTACAACTTCAAGAACACTTTAGCACTTTTTCGACAATGATCTATTGCAAATAAATGATAATAAAAATAAATTAAAGATACAAATACAAACCAACTATTGATTTTTGTTTAAATGATGTATATAAGATTCTGACTGCGGTATTACAGTTAACTCCTTATGCAACTAGTGGTTTTATACTAAACCAACACTGCCACCAACCCTTCTTTATTTACATTCATTTGCTTTACAGGAACGAGCTATGTTGAATATTTAACTTTAACAAGACAGTTGAAAGAATCATTATGTGCCTTATGCATGATATTAAACTTTGAAAATATTCTCTCTCTCTCTCTCTCTCTCTCTCTCTCGCTATATATATATATATATATATATATATATATATATATATATATATATATATATATATATATATATATATATATGAATTTAGGTGTTCGTTTGTTCCGGGCTTGTGATGTAGTTTTAAGTTTAATCTATACTATAAACTACATACATGTATATGGTTTTGAATATAATTAACATGTTTTGACATTTTCACATACCAAGCTGTCATATATTTTCTCAGTAAAAAGCAGTAAAGCAATGAATGACTGACTATATATATACGTTTCAGTACGGTATGTATATGACTGTTAACATATCGTATATTTGCGAAAGGATATCCTTTGAACTGAAACATCACCCTACTTCGATCATTAAAGCTACGAATTTAATTAAACCACTAAATTGTATAATAGTGCAAGATTGAACTACTAGAATATATTTTGATTGCAACATATTATTTGAGTCACTTTAATGTACCTGTACTCAGACAGGGGACTTGCGACTGGTTTATGACATTTTATTCTCGTGGTAAATAGCAACGTACCAAATACAAAATAAAGCAATCCATTGAAGTATCGATTTACTAAGTCGTTGTTATGAATAATTCGCAATCAGTCAGGCGTAAATTCCATCTCGTAATAAGTCCATTGTTAGGGCAGCGCAAACGAGACATAAAAATGTGATAACATGTAGATGTAACAAATAGTTGTAAATGCACAATGTGATGTTGTTGTTGTTGTTGTAGTGTTTAACGCCATGTTTCAGAGAGAGAGAGAGAGAGAGAGAGAGAGAGAGAGAGAGAGAGAGAATTTAGATAGTTGGTTTCTTTTATATATGACATATATTAGCTATTGATATTATCCATCACAATTGCTTATACATGTACCTAAGTATACTGAACTTATTAATAACTAAAAACATGATTATATAAAATATGTACTGACAATCAACTCCAAAGCCCCAGACAAAACAAGAGGATTGTTAAATTCTATGTCATACTATCATTTATTCACAAACACAATTGATTTGAAATTTCGAATAGTTACTTATTTGATGACTTTTCCATGGATACGTTTTTCATTAAAATATTTAACGTAGACCCTCTGTCACTTCACGAAAATGCTTGTGCTTTGCCTTGGAGCATACGCACGAGTGTACGTTTCGCTCAACACATGCTCAACATCTATAATATAACGAGTTAAAGAAAAGATTATACGATTATAACTGGGCCGTAAATATAACAAAATTGTAAAAGTATTTTGAGTCATTTCCTGAGTTATTGATATATAGGCCATGATCAACGAAGGTAATATTGCTATGATAGAATAATTAATATGAAACCAATGGATGATATTACACAGATATGAGCAAAGATATAATAAATAAAACACAAGCGTATGTAAAATATAACAATTTAATCAACTTCTTAAAGCAAGAAACTGAACATGACGTTTTCAGGGATAAACTTTCTCTGCTAAATATAATTATATAATGAATACAAATGTAGCTGGATGATCTGTTTTATCAATATAACAAATCTCATCCCAGCAGATAATGAAATTTAAATTGTCGGCATGACAGCATAACGTAGCTTTTCCCAGTCATTTCTAAATCATTGTTGGTGGCAGGTCAACGTTGTCCTTATTCCGGTCTTTACTTCTGTTCCCATTCTTCGTGTATTGTAACTCAACATAACTATGATAATGTGTTCAACTTGCAGCCTGACATGGATATACACTTGTATTAATACGAAATCAGACTTGTTTTCTGCTATTTATTCATAAATAGACTTCGTAGATAAACTACTTCATTCTACTATGGAATATAAATCGCTAGCTTGAACGAACAGGGTCTACACGAGTTTCATATGACAACACTTTCGATTATCTGTGCTGAACAATATTACTTGCTCATACCCATTGTCATGGTAACACCAATTATTACCTTACACACTCACACACACACACACAATATATATATATATATATATATATATATATATATATATATATATATATATATATATATATATATATATATATATATATGATTGATTAATTGGATTTAGGACGTTTTCGCCCATTGGGCATTTACGTCTGTTTAATGCCCCAAATGGGCTAATTAATTGTTTCGGGGGACGGAATAGTGCCACGTCCCCACGCATTATTGCACAATGTTATGCTAATTAATTGATACCAACCGTAGGAAGCAGAAGAGGCAAAGGCGGAACGAGACTGCATTGGAAGGAAGGTCATATACCCAATAATTTAATCCCCCGAATATAAGTTAGAATAATTGTCGTCCGGCATTTAAAAATAAGTGGTTGGGTAGGGACAATTGGAATGGGGTGCAGTATTAAATATTGTCAGACTTGTCTATTTCCCGGAGGAATAATAGGATCAGTTCTGCAGTTAGGTTGGGATTAGGGTTCGTGATACTAAGAAATGATGGGTCGGTTGTGCTCGAGCCTATTTTAATAAGAGAGCTTGCAAGTTTATTTCTTGCTACTCGATATGCTGGGCACACATTAAAAACATGTGATAGATCTCCTATTTGAGTGCATGATTGGCAAGAAGTATTTCTTCCAGGTTTGGATTTACTGTATTTGCCCATACTTCCGGCTAGTAGAGTTTTTCCTGTTTTGATGCGATTGAAGATTCTTTCGAGATGTGTATGTTTAATCTCTGCTCCAATAATATTCCTGGATACTTGGTTTTGGATAGAGTATAGTTTACGTCCTTTCTGGCTTGAATCCCATTGTTGTTGCCATTTTGACATGATTCTTTTGGTAATGACATTATATAATTCTGTTACCGAGTACTCTATATATTCAATTTCCACGTTGTTGAGGCTATTTTTTGCAGCACGGTCAGCTTGATCGTTTCCAAACAGATCTATATGAGATGGGACCCACATAAATTCAATTGTTTGGTTAAGGTTAGCAAGATCATTGACAGTTAGCCTAGTTAGCTTTTGATAGTTGCCCCGCCCTTTTGAACATCCAGATTCAAGTGTTTTTAGGACACTTAAAGAATCACTGATGATGAGTGATTTGGGAAATTTATTAATTTTGATCAGATTCAGTGCCTCTAAGATAGCCCAAAATTCCGTGGTGTAGATGGAACATTGGTCCGGAAGTCGCCTCCCTATTGTTATATTTAACTCTGGAATGGTGACTGCTGCAGCTGTTCTAACTGGATCGGTTGATTTGGATCCATCAGTGTATAATTTGGTATAATCCTTGTAGTTGACTTCTAAGTTATTGAGAATTTTTGTTCTTATTTCGTTCATAATGCAAATCACCCCACCAGAACAACAATTAAAAATTGCAACAAAGCCTTTAGCAAGAGGTTAGTACCACCCCAACCTTCCGGGAAAAGGATTCACACCTTAAGCAAAGAACTAAGCATTAACAACCTTCAAGCTGTTCAAATCGCCTATCCGGACAATACTCCCTGGATGAACATGCCAATAAACATTAACTTTGAAGCCACAACATTTGGACCTAAAGAATCAATGGCGAACGGAATATATATATATATATATATATATATATATATATATATATATATATATATATATATATATATATATATATATATATATTAAAACCAAGTGATGGAATGACCACACTTTAATAGTCTAAAAGCTCACTCTCTAAATTCAACCTAGTAGTTAACAACATGGTTAATAACAACTCCAAAAGCCCAATATCTCCAAAATGAAACAGGAGAAAAAGAAAACGTCTTTTTATTGAATAAACGCGCAGCCGTGTAGAAACAATTGAAGCAAGCTCCAGGAATGTTGATGAAAACTGAGCATTATTCAGATACGCTCCGCTACACCCAAAATGCCCGGTCCTATTACACACAGCAGTCAAGTCTTGTTTGACGAGAACGATGCCACCATATGAAAGCAACTATAAGGACAGCATTAGCTCCAAAAGGCAAGATTTTAAGACATCACTTTGTCATCTAAAAAGGCAACTTTTGTAGCATATTGCAGTCTAAGTCAAACTCATAGAGTTGAATGACTCGTAGATGAGCCGCAGTGCATACTTGATTTATTATACGCAGTTAACAATGACACCAAGAACTTGTACTTTGTTCTGATAACAATATATGAACCACGACATCAAGAGTATATACATTTGTGAGAGATGACTTACCCAGACTGCTCACTGACATAGAAAATATACTAAATATAGGCAGCAAACTATATAAACATTTTGAATCAACAATCATCTATCGGTGAACATTCAACTGATCGACGTTCTCAGCTGGAACTCCATATATTTCTTGCTGACCCTCCAAATCGTACAGAAATATAAAAAGCAATGAACCTGTAAGATGATAAATGGCATGAAGCAAATTATACCAAGCTGCAGTTTTGCACATAAGTCATAACATGTATTATTAACTGACCAAACTGTGCCCGTCAATACGGACTTACCCAACGTCGATGTGTACAAGTATAAAGCTAATATAGAAACATTAGATATTAAAGAGAACCACAAACATGATATTTGAAGCTCGTCATCTCGATGTAAAATAACATAAACGGGCCCCCTTCATAAACGCCTCCGTTTACCTGACAAAAACGTAATACGCAATGCTAATGGCCTTTGGAAGATCATGTAATTTGTCTATGTGAGATGTAACTTCATCATATTGGTTTAGCGATTCCATGATGACATGATCACATGCTTCATGGACAACTGATCAGTGATTCATCCAAAACATTCACTGTAACATGTTCTTCACACAAGGTTACATATTGACTCTGTCTCCAGCATAACGGTATCTGATAAGGACACTAGGAGCAACATCAGATACCGGACCTACAACAATATATTATATCTGAAGAGAATACAAGCAATAGTATAGTTATAGGAAATGACTGCTTGTCATCTACTCAAAGCTGTCGGCTGTTCTCTGAATGCCAATCTAAGCCTGGCATGCAATAGAGTATGGACCATTTATTTTCTGCCTGTGATTATTGTGGTGTCACAGTCAATATGAAGAACATAAATGTGTTGCACCATCGCACACTGGGAAAACCATTCTTAGCACCTACTATCAGTTAGTTACATGGTCATCCAAATAGTGGATAATTTTGCCAACCGTGGCAGTATGCTGTCATGCGCAGATGACATCGATGCAGCAAAGCTAAAATATTGAATGCAATCTCAACCTTTGGCACACTGTACGCTAATGTGTAAGAGAACAAATGCATACATCTGTGAATCTGGGAGCAAAGGCATCAGCCTGCGAATTAAACTAATGGTCTGCAAAATTATTGTGTTGCTGACCTGCTGTGTGACTACGAAACCTGGACTGTAATCTGGCGCCTTGGCAATAAAAGAAATTAATTGTGACATGCAGTGGTGGTGCAGATAAATGAGCGGTATAAATCAAACAATTGTGAGCATTTCTTGTTTTGATCATTCATCATATTATGCCGCAAAACGTTCAGAGCAGAGAACAAATGATCAGATCACTTCCTACGTTCTCACAGAAACTAATCCTGTTAAAAATGTATAAGTCGGCTTTGTACTCCAAGGATAAACAACAACACACTTAGGAGGTACGCTAGTCTAGTCTACTGACACCATATGAAGCCTCTTTGTAGAGCTATAAGGTCAAAGGTATATCACTATCACATCCACAGTCCTGAAGTATGCTCCAATTGTTTTATAGTTGAATCATTCAAAACATATACTTTATATTGTAATGCACTATTTGCCCCAGACATTCTAGGAATAGTCATTGAATTTTATTTGTGATCTGCATGTAAACTGAATCAGTATAGATTGAGGTTACAATGGCTGCTCTTGTCAAGCATGCAATATTCTACTAGAACTTATCCATATATTTTGTGTTGTCATGGTGAAATAAATAACAGTGTAGCATGGGAGAAATGTATATATTTGCAATTCACTAGTATACATGTACTTTAAATCAGGACAATAAGGGTTCATACAAAATCAATGTTTCATACAAAGCACATTGCCTGATATTAAACACGAAATAAGTTGTTTGATAATGTAAAAAGTCTAGTGCCCTAGGATTTGGTGAAATTGGTTCAATGAGGGTTGCTTTCTTTAGCTAGGTACAAATTATTTCTTTCACACTATGAAAGACAGATTAGAGTACATAAGTTTCCTTAATTAACATTCAGACATAAATTAAAAAGTAAACAAGGAGCTAATATTTGTCTAAATAACTTTATTTTGTACTGTGTTATAGCACAGTGTCTTAGACCTATATTTATTATGAATAAATACTTTCATATCCATCAATTCTTGTCATTAATTAACATTCAGACATAAATTAAAAAGTAAACAAGGAGCTAATATTTGTCTAAATAACTTTATTTTGTACTGTGTTATAGCACAGTGTCTAAGACCTATATTTATTATGAATAAATACTTTTATATGCATCAATTCTTGTCATTTATTCACATTCAGACATAAATTAAAAAGTAAACAAGGAGCTAATATTTGTCTAAATAACTGTATTTTGTACTGTGTTATAGCACAGTGTCTTAGACCTATATTTATTATGAATAAATACTTTTATATGCATCAATTCTTGTCATTTATTAACATTCAGACATAAATTAAAAAGTAAACAAGGAGCTAATATTTGTCTAAATAACTTTATTTTGTACTGTGTTATAGCACAGTGTCTTAGACCTATATTTATTATGAATAAATACTTTTATATGCATCAATTCTTGTCATTTATTAACATTCAGACATAAATTAAAAAGTAAACAAGGAGTTAATATTTGTCTAAATAACTTTATTTTGTACTGTGTTATAGCACAGTGTCTTAGACCCATATTTAGTATGAATAAATACTTTCATATGCATCAATTCTTGTCATTTATTAACATTCAGACATAAATTAAAAGTAAACAAGGAGTTAATATTTGTCTAAATAACTTTATTTTGTACTGTGTTATAGCACAGTGTCTTAGACCTATATTTATTATGAATAAATACTTTCATATGCATCAATTCTTGTCATTTATTAACATTCAGACATAAATTAAAAGTAAACAAGGAGCTAATATTTGTCTAAATAACTTTATTTTGTACTGTGTTATAGCACAGTGTCTTAGACCTATATTTATTATGAATAAATACTTTTATATGCATCAATTCTTGTCATTTATTAACATTCAGACATAAATTAAAAGTAAACAAGGAGCTAATATTTGTCTAAATAACTGTATTTTGTACTGTGTTATAGCACAGTGTCTTAGACCTATATTTATTATGAATAAATACTTTCATATGCATTAATTCTTGTCATTTATTAACATGCGATTCAAAACATACTTGGAAATACTTCTGTACTTCATTTAGGTTGCCTGTTGTTTGCTTTTGGGATACTTAATCCTGTGTAATATCCTATTCTCAAACGGTATTCTCTCCATCCTGCTATCTGACACTTACAACATCCTATAAGAGGCCATGTGATGAATAGTTGTCACTTGACAATATTTATATTACAAAGGTTTCTCTCCCATCTCTCCATCTCTTTATATATATGTGTGTGTGTGTGTCTTTGTCTGTATCATAACTGGTTTTCAAAGAGCATAATTTGATCATGTCTCCAAGCTGTATACTCTATAACCTAAACATAACCCAGTCATGCAGAACAATAAAGGCAATTAAAAGTTCTTCAACAATACCTAAAGTCTATTTGAATAGGTCATTATAACTTATGAAGAAAACCTGCCATCTTTTTAAAAATGTCTAACCCTGTGCAAAAGAGACCACCATTTACATATTGCCTAAGCCAGTTTAGTCTTTATAGTATTGTGTTGTAGGGGAGATAACTCTAAACTGTGAATATTCTCCATGGTGTGATATCCATTTATTTCATGACCATAACAGAGTAGTTATTACAGTATTGTGTTGTAGGGGAGGTAAGTTAACAAACACACCTAAATGCATACACGATCAGATTCATCATTATTTGAAAATATAAAATCCTGAATCTTATGAAACAATAACATGATGCTAACATGTAATTTCACAAACTGTAACCAACTTTACTGATGAAATATGTGTAAACAGATGTATCTCATGTATAGGAACATGTTTCACTTATTAAACCTATTTTATGTTTAGAGCACTTGGCCATACTTATAAGACCTATTCTATATTGGACCACTTGGCCACATTTCTAAGACCTATTCTATATTTGGGAACCTTGGCCACATTTGTAAGACCTATTCTATATTTATGCCACCTGGCCATATTTATAGACAAATTTTACATTGTGACCCCTTGGCCACATTTTGACCCCTTGGCCACATTTATTATACCTAGTCTATATTTATACCTTACGGCCACATCTGTAAAACCAATTCTATACTTAGTCCACTTGTAATAATCAGAAAAACAGTCCTTAGATTGTATAGCAATTTATGTTCGAATAACATAAGGTCATTTTTTTCACCGTGAAGACCTAACAAAGATTTGTAATATAAAACAAAATATAATAAACTTGTATGTCAATAATTAAGACAAACAGCATAAATATTGCATCATACAGTCTGTCAGTGAACAACTTTATTCTATGTACATATCATTGTCATCTCTATGGCAACCAAAATTAAAATGGAAAAACTGAGTACTGATGAAATTGCAGTAGAACTATTACTGTCAGTTGTGACAAGTGATGATGAAGATCTTGAAGAAAAAGATTTTCAAATGATACAGCCAAAACATTTCTTTCAATGTGACCAATTTAGGAAAGTGACTTCTGAAGATGTTTTCTTGGAAGAACAGGCAAATATCAGCACAAAAAAAAAGCTGAACATGACTTGAAATTGCTCATGGCTTTTTTCAGAGTGAAGGGTAACAAAGATTCCGAGAGTGTATCCCATTATCAGATCTAAACCAGCACATTTCTCACTACATCTTATCTGTCACGATGTGATGAATTTGAACCATCGTCACTTAGAGGTATGATATCACGCAAAGTCATATGGTGTTTCCATAGAGGTATGATATCACACAAAGTCATATGGTGTTTCCATAGAGGTATGATATCACACAAAGTCATATGGTGTTTCCATACAGGTATGATATCGTACAAAGTCATATGGTGTTTCCATAGAGGTATGATATCACACAAAGTCATATGGTGTTTCCGTAATAAATGACATTAAATTTGACAAGATTAGATCTGTTTTAAAAATGAAGCTGAAGGATCTATAAAAGTTTGGAAAAGGCAACAAACTGAAGGCATCAGACCCAATATCTGTCCAGGACCAAAAGAAGATGTATGAGGCCAAGAATGTGGGTGCTAACAATCTGACTGCTCTTTTACATTAAATGTGGCTCATCTATACCATGCACTTGGAATGTGGACATGAAAGGAAAGACACCACCTGCAGTGGTTTGACATCACCCTGCAAGTAGATGACAGCAATCAGGAACAAATTGTATATAATACTGAAAGACAGAAAAAATAACAAGAACCTGAGTGAATGAAAGTAATATAAAGTAATGAATGTTATGGATCCTTGCAAATATGTTTCATAATGTTAAAATAATTAAAGTTAGAATTTCCTTGAATAAATGCGTGATTTATAAAGATTGAATTTCATACATTTCTGGAAATTTGCATACTGTATTAAGTAAGCCAGTATGAAACATTTTACCTGCTAGAAAACAAAAGTAATCTTTTTTTTTCTTTCGTCACACTGATGAAACAAGAAGTATCAAAACTCACTGTCAGTGCTGCACATGAAACACTATGCTGGTTATTGAGTTCCTGGTATACTTCAAATCAAATAGCACAGTACGCCAAAAAACTTAAGTTAGCAAGCATAAGTTTCAGTTGATTATCCTTTTTAAAGCTGAACGAGTTGAAGAGATCTGAGAAAAGAAAAATGCTTCGTCCTTGAATCAAGTTTTTTAATTTGTCATTAAGACAAATGATTGTACATGCGTACAAGTGAATACAATCTAATGAAGAAATTCCATCTATTTTAACCGATTAGCAAGCCCAGGAGCATATGCCATACCTGATATTCCCCAGAAAAATCTTGTAGGTCTTTACAAACATTTATAGAAACAAGTGTCCTGCAGATATGAAAGGTCTCTGAGAGTCCCTTTTTTCTCTTAATAAATGTGGCAAAAAACAAACAAAGACAGTGCTGATTCAAAAAGATACCTATGGGGATCAACATTACTGACATGATTATTCCAGGCTATGTTACAGTGGTTACTGACTCGATTTTCCCAGACCTTGTTACTGTAATTACTGACATGATTTTTCCAGACCTTGTTACAGTGAATGCTGATTTGTCCAGGCTTTGTTAGAATGAATACAAACTTGACTACTCCAGGGTTTGTTAGAATGAATGAAAGTTGTAATTTATTCTCTTTAACTTCAGGTACATCTAGGATTTTCTGACTTTGGATCCTCTTGGATACATTCAAGAAATGGGTACAGACTCCATCTTATGGCTATCTTCATCAATCTGCATCTTTTCTGCTCAACCTGTTAGCACAAACAAATGCATGTAAAGATTTGCCAACTCTAATGTTATGAAGTGAGGTCTAATTTATCTTTCTTTTTTAACTAATGAATCATATTTTAACAGATCAACCGCTCTGGTGGCCTAAGTGTTCAGAGCATCTGCATCCGATATATGCTGAATGATATCCCAGTGTTATACATTGTTATAGACTGCCATAAAATAGACATCATATGATACACCTGAATTTTAAAATAACAAAAACACACACAGACTTAAACAGAAAAGACTACATAGGGAGATAAATTTGTTTGCTATTCAGAAGCTTTTATGAAACATTATCATTGTTTTTTTTTATCATCTACATTGTAATATATATTCACATTTGCATAGTTTTGATCAATTATCAAGTATATTTGAATTTTCCAATTTGTATTGTAATTTTAACAATCGGGTCCATCAGCATCCCATAGACTATTCCATTTCTCTGAGTTTTAATGGTAATTGTAGCAATCTGGTCTCTAAGCTTCCCATAGACTATTCCATTTCTCTGAGTTGTATTGGTAATTGTAGCAATCTGGTCTTTAAGCTTCCCATACCCTATTCAGTTTCTCTGAGTTCTATTGGCAGTTTTAACAATCTGGCATGTAAGCTTTCCATAGACTATTCCATGTATGATATTTTTAGATGGTCATTTATACTGATCCATAGCCTTTAATTATATATGACTTTATTTTTTTTCCCCATCACTTTGATACAATTATGACTTACCTACCAGAATTAAAGTTTCTTTTGTAAAAATAACTAATGTAACAATTAAAGCATTGATATAAAGAGAATTATAATTTTTTTTCATTATTTTTTACGTTTATCACCCCCTTTTGTTGATCAATAGATAGTTATATATATATATATATATATATATATATATATATATATATATATATATATATATATATATATATATAAAGACCTAAAAATGTTTCCTACCTTACATATTTTTAGCACTTTTTGGGTTTTCAATTTCATGATGTTTGTTTTTGTTTTTTGATTTTTGTAGTCATATCATATATATTGTAAAGCGCTTAGAGCCTCTAAACATTAGGTACAAAGTCATCATTATTATTATTATTATTTGTATTATTATTATTATTATTATTATTATTATTATTATTATTTATTTATTTATTTATTTAATTTCTGTTTAAGATTCTTTTGTGCATCCACATTCATAAATATTTGCTACATTTTCAGAATATTTTAAGTTGAATATATTTCTCTCTTTGTTTGAGAATTATGATATAAATATACATCTGATATCCTTTGGCTTTTTGTATTGCAATATATTTAGAAATATTATTATTCAAATCTGGTTTTTGTTTTAGACATAATCATGTATAGTTATCGAATATGTAAAATCAATGTTTTCCTTCATTTATTGTTGTATTATTATGAATTTAGTGTTTCAGCATACACTCTATATAGGAAGAGACGAACGCTCAAATTCTTGAGAAAGAGCGCAACAACTTTAATTCCGAATTGTTCTGTTATTCTACGTTGATGCCACACAATTTGTGTCATGTGACAGAACAGAATGTCGGATCATGGAGACCAGGTGAACATGGACATACATCACAATTAATTTTACAGTATGTTGTCTACATATATTTCTCAGTCTGACCTTTCCACGGTGTGACAGTCAATACAAATAATATGTTAATCTAAAATACCTTAAAATATGACTTCACCGTGAATTTTTTAAATGTCTCACTGGACATTTTTTTTTTTGCGGCAAATTTTCGTCCGACGATGACCTATTGCAGAAAAATCATCATAACATTACAGTTACAAATACAAAATAATAAATAATGATTTTTGTTGAAAGGATGCTTGTAAGATCCTGACTGAGGTATTAAAGTTAATTCTTTATGTAACTAACATTTTTTTATACTAAACTAACACTGGCACCAAGCCCGCTTTTTTTTAAATTCATTTTTTTTTCTTCCAGGAAAGACCTATTTTGAATATTTTCCTGTGACAAGACAGCTAAAAGAATCAGTGTGTGCCTTATGCATGAATAAAGTTCACTAGTACTGTAACAAATTAGCACAGTTCTCACCACCCCTCAACCAACTAGATTTTTAGATATTTACCTCTGTAGCATGCAAGTGGACATATATCACAATTAATTTTACTATATGTTTTCTACATATTTCTCAGTACTGATCTTTCAACTGTGTGAAAATCAATACAAATCATATGTTAATCTAGAATACCTCCAAAGATGATGTCACGGTGAAGTTCTTGTCAAAGGTTCACCGGCATTTTTTAGAGCGGCTGCACTGTAAACAGAGCAGCATGTAAACAGAACACCGATGTCACTTCCGGATCATCACTAAGGACATTTACACACTGTGCACTGTCACCAAAATACATACAGACAACCACTCTCAGAGCAAGAATTCTCAGGATGAAACAATTACCTTTAAATCCCTACCCAAAATGCATAAATATAACTCTTCTGTCACCACCAAAATGAGAGGAAAAACTGTTCTAAAAATAGACTAGAACTACATTCATGGGTACTGAACTGAAAGTATGGGTTGTTTTCACAGACGTCACGATTAAGTACGCAAATACCCACAATTCAACGTGCGCGCACCTTCTGCCGCCATTTTGAGTCCTTAACAAACCGTTGTCAACATTAGTCATTATTTATATTCAAGAATAATAATCTGATTTAACTATCGATAAGGATATTTACTTCTTCGACACAATACATAGATTATACTTGAAATTATGTGCACTATAACACAAAAATAAAATAAAGCTGGAAGTTCCCTTGCTTATATCGAAAGACAGAATAGTAAAGTAGAACCGTAAGCGTGTATATTATTGCTATCTAAGAAATTAACTTTTTGTTGTTGTTTACAAACAGACAATATTGACGTTTTTAAAAAGTCATTCGCATCATATCCCTAAGCTTATCATCATGAAAGAGTATTTCCAGATCATGATTTTCTGGATACAATATCAGTCACGAATTAAAATTTCATAGCATGTATTTTATGCTAGAACTTTTATGTACAAATATTTTTCGCGACAACATGTGTTTGTGCCATAGAATATTTGAGAAACCATTTTAATTTGTATATTCAAATATTATATTTGTGGAGAGGATGGTGGACATAGGCTTATAATAGATGAAAGCGATAACCGGTCAAAGAAGTTTCATCTTTAGTGTATTCAGACGAAATACGTGTCTGACGGAACATGACGTTGTTTCAAATGTCAAAACGATGTTTTCCTCAAATGCTTTTAGAAATATGAAATTGTATATAAACATCTGGCTTTTAAACTTTAACGAGAATCAAATGCTTGATTTAAGCCCGTGAAAATCGAAAATCATTACATGTTTCTATATGGTTGTATATCCATTTGTTTATGCATTTTTTTATTAATCGATCTATTTGTTTAGGAAAGAATAACAACTATGGCTGAAATATATATTTTACTTGAAGAAAACACGTAAAAAGAGTCATGCGATTCAATCTCGCGAGGTTGACATGCACAACAGAATGTGATATATTTTTATATTCTTACTCACAAAATGAAACGTGCCAGTTATGTGGGATAGGGACTCAAAATGGCGGATATGGAAGTACACACGTTTTGTGACGTCACGTGAAAACAAGGGATTAATTGTGATGTGATTCCTGAAGGGTTAGACAATTTCACCTGAGTCAATGGACAAAACTTCCAACCATGATCAAATCAATATATCTTAAATACTTCTGCAAAGTTTTAAGGAATTTCATTCATGAATAAAACAGCTACAGACTTTTAGCTGACACCACTGTAACACAAAAACAAGCCAATTCCAAATGGCCACTTGTCAAAAATGCTCAAAACTTAAAGTTTAATTGTGAGTTAATTAATCAAAATAATCACTCCAAATAAACTGTAATTAGATTTTAGTTCTAACCAATCTGGAAATTACTAGAATTTAAACTTGACTGAAACTTTCTTAGAAAATTTAATTTTAAAAAATGATGCATACTTTTATGTCCACCATCTTCTTCACAAATACAATATTTGAATATACTAATTAAAATATTAAAATTAAAATCGTTTCTCAAATATTTTTATAAGAAAATTTAAATTTAATTGAAATTGTAATGAAAATTTGAAGATAAAAGTTGACAAAGTTTGTTCTTTGGCAAAGTCTCTCATTCCTTTATTTTAAACATCACTGTTTTTCCTTATTAGTTGTGATGCAATAAAACCAGGGTCTGCCAATCAAATGTTACACCTGAAATCTTAAATCATCATAATTAGGTAGCTAGGGTTACTTAATATGTATATGACATTATTTACACCAATGACGGGAAGGAACCCTATTTGTTAAGCTTCCAATAAGATTTAAGAGTTGGTGCAGATCTCTAAAACTAGCAAGTTTGCCTTTTCCTAGTTATAAAACTGAGTGAAAGAGGATAATTATTGTAACTTACATGCAGTTATTGTAAGTAAAACCATTAAGGGGTACAAAAAGAGGAATACAATTTTTTTTTTAAAACCTGGAAATATTCCACATAACAAAGGAGTCAGATATGTAACTGATGATACTCTACTAATTTCCAGTGCTGCGTCAGTTCTAGTGACCAGAAGAATGGAAGCAGACAAGTTCTCTCTCATAGCAGTGACAAATCCGACAAATGGGGGTCTTCAGTCAGCTCAGGTTCCAGACTCTAATGCCAAACTGGGGTCTGCAACAATTATACAACCATCATCCAAATCAAAACTGGACCTGAAAAAGATAGAATTAAATGAGCATGATGGAACACGTATCATATACATTAAAAAAAATGTGGAATGATATCATTTATCGCCATGGTAATGAATTCGACATATGTGACAGGCCAGAGTTCCAAATTGCTAATGAAAGAAAATGGGGACTTGCTTGGAAGCAGACTATGATGTGTAAAAACTGCAGTTATAAGTCACCAGACAATAAGTTGTATGAGGAGATAAAAACAGATAAGCCTGGGCCAAATCCTGCTGCTGTTAATCAGATGTTTCAAGTTGGATTTCAAAATACCCCTATGGGCAACACTACAGCTAGATACTTGCTTGCAGCCACTGACATTCCACCACCTAGCACATCATCTATGCAAAGAGCATCCAACATTGTAGGCAAAGCAACTGCTGAGCTCGATGAAATTGATATGACAAGCAAACTGAAACTAGTCAGACAGGTTAATGCCATGCGTGGTGTTCAGCATCCAGATAACAAATAAATGTTGCCTTTGATGCCAGATACAATGCCTTTAGCTTTGGACATGAAACGAAACCTGGCTAAAGTTCATCACAAGCTGTTGAAATTGCCTGTGAAACTGTTACAGAGAAGCAGTACATTGTTAGGTCTACAGTAGAAAAAAAGCTCTGCTGGACTGGAACATGGCTGAAGGGGAAAGGTTTTGATGTGCAATGTGCAGTAGGTCATGTCGACTGCACATCAAATCTGTCACCAGTTGCACCGCATTCAGAGTATGAGATGGCAAGAGAAATTGGAAATAAATTTGTGCTGCAAGAAATTCTGATTAAACATATTACAATAGATGGGTGCTTCTTGTTTCCAAGCTGCTTACAACATTCTGCATCCAAAGTGGGAAGTAGAAAAACTGTCAGACCCCATCCATTTGGGTCATTTACAGTTCAAATGGTGCAACCCCATCCATTTGGGTCGTTTACAGTTCAAATGGTGCAACTCTGCAGTATTTAGTGAAGAAATATTTCCAGGAATAATAACAAGAGAAGGAAAAAGGCTCAAACAAAAAATTATCAGCCAAGACATTAAAGCACGCTGCAGTTTGATCTAAAAGCAATTGATGGAGGACAACAGAGATGATGTTATAAAAATTAAAGGTTATCTTCCCAAAGTACTGGATGCCACTCTGCGCTGTTATTCAGGGGAATGCTCAAAATGCCGGCATTATTCCAAGGTTTGTGGGGGAGGAATTACTAACAACTGGTGGATGCGATCAGCATACCTAGGCCCTCATCAGTACGCGTTGACTCATCTTAACATGACAGAAAATGATAAAAATATCCTGTTAGAAGTCCTTAAAATGAAACTCTCCTGTAATGCTGTACAACGACTGCGACTGAACACAAACACACAGAAATTTGAGGCTGTGAACAAATCAATCAGTGTTTCATTACCAAAAAATGTGAACTATTCCAGAAACTTTGAGGCAAATATTCAACAATACACAGACAGTATTAGCTCGGGATCATCACTGAAAACAAAAGTGACACACTTGGGAGGCTATTTCATCAAGGACTTTGAGATCACTGGAGACGATGGATATACGCTGCACTTACCATAAATTGCATCAAAAGCATCCACAAACCAGGTGACATCTTCTAGCAAAACAAGGAAATATGATACAGGCTCATCTGAGGTACAGGACTCAGCAAGGCAATAGAAAGTCTGACTACTGCAAAGGACTTCTAGACACCAAGCACGATCAATCCTATGCACAGGTTTACCCAGTGGACACTGCAGAGAGAAAAAGTTGTTTTAAGTCCATGTGCAAATTGAGTGTTGTTAAAAGACACAACAAATAACACATGGTACAGAAGGAAAAACTGTAGTGGGGAAATCCGTAGGTAACACAACACATGTTATGTGCAGTTGTGTTACTTACTACCACCTGATGAGACCTATGGAGGGGTCGAAACAGTTTTTCTGAATATGTAGACACAAATAAAGTAATTAAAAAGCAAAATAAATAAATCTTTATCAAAATTCTAACATAAAATATAAATAACATAGCCTGACTTACTAGCTGAATGAATGAATGAAGGAATATAAAACAGGACTTTTATACCAGTATGAATGACCTACTAAAAGAAGACTACACTCTCTTTTCTCCTCCTTACTCAATACATCCATCCATCCTTCGATGCCAGACATAATTCAACATGTGGGTGGGTGTATAGGATATATCATGATACCTGTATTATTCATTGTTATAATTTCAACTTCATCATGTAGTCTGGAAAGTCACCATGGCCAATGCAATACCCATAACCATTGCAGCACTGCCTATTATTGTTAATACAATGAGGTTCTAGATTTAGATGATCCGCATTCACACACAAACATTTATGGCATAAATGGGATGCATCAAGCTCCTTTTAAATAGTCAGACTTCTCAACTTGACTGTTAATGCCAGTCTGTGGACATGCTTTTTCTTCCATTTGTTTGTCTCAGGGTCCCTATATGACAATAAGCCATATAATCTATTGGAAGTTAAATTTCCTGTCCATATTATACAATAACTATTATGTGATTGCACATAATTTAAAGACATTTTAGCTGACAGGTTTTCAAAAAAAAATCCTCCGTTGCTACTTGTATATGGTGTAGGAAATGTAGGAAAACATATTATTATTATATTTTTTACACCAATTTATTGTTATTACTATTATTCATATTATGGGTATTATTTATATTGTTATTTTTGTTATTATTATTATTATTGTATTTTTTCATATTATTATTATTATTAGTATTATTGTATTTTTGCACAAACATTATTATTATTATTATTATTATTGTATTTTTTCACAAACATTATTATTATTATTATTATTATTATTATTATTATTTAATTTTATTTCAGTTTCCAGATTAAAGTAGGATATGTAAATGTTAGACACAGTTTGAAAAATTGGCAATGAATGACTTTGTACAAATGGAGGGTGGAGTATTTAAGACTGGATATAACCAATTACAGGAGGAATGTGGTCTGTGCTTTCATAATAAACAGGTATGGTAAAATATGGCAACTCATAGAAAAAAAATTCTGTCTCTCTCTCTTCCCCAAAGCACCTGCTCATCTTTTTCCACTACCTCACTGGTGGATGATTTTGGCATAATATTTCAATTCTTGTGTTTTGTTAGTTTTCCCAGTGACATGGCCTTGTATACATATATCAGAGCTAATATGATTGCCCTCATAAACTTGGCTTTAAAAATATCCAGCTATTGTGTATGGATAGGTGGATTGGCAGGTGAGGATTGTGGTGTTTGTGACATTTTTTGCAGTTGTGAAAACAATAGGGTATTGGTAGACACGGTCATTAATTTGTTGTCTCCCCCATAAATACCTGATCGAGTGAGATATTGAAAAGAAACATTATGTTTATATTTGTACATGTATGATCAAGCTTAGGGTCACTAGACCAGGGACCATGCACTTTCAGATGCTAAATATTTAAAACATTAAACTTGAATAAAATCAAATGTTGATGCATTGATGTCATTGGAATATATCTTTAATGTACTGCTTTGGAAATTCATGGTTTTCAGGTACATGTATTTTATTTCCAGATACTGTAAATTCATACTATATTACATGTACTTAATATGTAATAATCTTTCAGTATGCAAGAGTGATAGTTGTTTTCTGATTGCGGAGTCTTAAATATAATCCAACCATCACTAACTATAGGCCATTAATGCCAATGTTATTACATATACTTAATATCTTGAAATCAGATGTTGGGGACTTTTTGTAACAATATCGACTTTTTGATTTTTCATGCACATTTATAATAGTAAATAAATTGTTAGCATTTATTTGGTGTAAATATATGCATATTTTTGTTTTAATTGCATTCATTGGCTTTATGATCAGTAACATATTTGCTAGCCAAGGTTTCGGTGTGAGCCCTATTTACAATTTAACATGGCAGATATAACAGATATATCAGTGCTTTGTCATAGCAATATTTATTGGATGTCATGACTTGTCTCCCTTAGTATGTAATGGCAACTAATGGAAACATAACAATCAGGTACAAAATGGGAATGGAATATACCCCACTGGTTGTAAAAGGTACAAAATGGGATCTTACCCAAATTCAAATTCAACTTACATGTCTATTTAAAATTAAATGTAATATTAAACTCATTGAGTTCACATTAAAAGTAATTGTTACTTGCAATATATTTATAAAATCAGCTTTTCCTAGTATTGAAATCAAATCTCAATATTCTATGTAGTCACTGCCCTACTGTTTGGGTCTATGACACCATTGGCTTCATAATACTGTCTTAAATATTGTATGCATGTAGTCTTATACCATATGGGGCATACTATGTACTTATCATTTACAGCTTATGGATGGACATCTTTTTCCAGGGTTATGGGGTGGAGGCTAGGATTTGTATAGGCGACTAATGCAACCACTGTTTACAGACTCCTCCCAAAATAAACACCTCACTGTAACACATTCCCATTTTATCTTTAAGGATTATGCATAAGGGAATCTCACTTGTTATTGGGTATTTCATGGCTGCCATGATTAGTGCTATAATGTTATAATATGGTTAGAGGTGTGTGTGAATGTGTGTGTGTGTATGTAAATATATATATATGTGTATATATATAAGACTACATGCATACAATATTTAAGACATCATTTTGAAGCCAATGGTGTCATATATATCTCTCTCTCTCTCTCTCTCTCTCTCTCTCTCTCTCTCTCTCTCTCTATATATATATATATATATATATATATATATATATATATATATATATATATTATGCTCAGCAGTGAATTACTTGATTTTCTAGTTAAAATAATATTGATATTTCACTGCAGTGAAAAAATAACTGAAAAAAAAACAATATTTTTTCACTACAGGAACTACATTTTTGGGTCAGAACATACTTACCTCCCTTTATTTTCTTTTATTAATAATCACTGTCTGTTATCCTTGAAACTTGTAGCTTATTATTCTGGAAATAAAAGTTATTTTTTACCAATCTGATGTG
Organism: Unio delphinus; assembly: GCA_029339505.1. Lineage (NCBI taxonomy): Eukaryota > Metazoa > Mollusca > Bivalvia > Unionida > Unionidae > Unio > Unio delphinus. The sequence goes on along the minus strand of JAQISU010000197.1, from coordinate 465,972 downwards.
GAACTAATTTTGTGCACATGTACACATAGAACAACAGAACATGTACGGTAAACAGCTGACATTACCGTAAGAAATCTGCTCTTTCACTGTGTCACAAACTTAAGGTAGCCAACGTATGTGAGCATAAAATAAAAAGAATATGTGCTTGAAATGAGTGAATAACAGATACATTTCATCTCTTGGATGAAAAACTCTAGTATTTTCATCCACTCGATGAAATATATCCGTTATTTACTCGTTTCAAGCAAATATCCTCTATATATATATATATATATATATATATATATATATATATATATATATCACTTTTCCTTTTCATGTATGATGCAGTAGAAATCCAAAAGAAGACAGTCCGCATTGTAAAAGAAAGAGTAATGGAGTTCTGGAAAAAAGGCAAAATTATGGAAGGTGCTGGAGAACAGCTGCATGAGATCAGATGAGGAAGGGGCAGATGGTAGGAATCCTTCATGGGAATCCAGAGTGAAGAAGATATTGGACCAAAAATACATTAACATAGGTTCAGCATGATGCAAAAGACTTGTGTTAAAAATGACCAGGAGCACCAAAAAGATCAAAGAAGCCTCCTAGAAGAATAAAGTAGATAATAGCCAAAAGCATGCAAGGTGATGATGAAGACAGTGCCGAACAGAGGTCTGCTGAACATTGTGGGGTGGGTGATTTTCCCTCACAGCATTATGCTGTACATTAACAAGTGAATGAAGAAAATGAACTGAATTTGAACATTATGCTTTCATGATAACTACCTGTGTATTTTTATTTATGTGACTGACATTTAGCTCACAAATAATTTGCTTGCTTATTTTTGGATTTGCCTTTTTTTTAATATATAAAAATTAAGATTGTTGCACCTTGTTTTATATATATATCTCTGACTCAATTTACCAGTCAGGACATGGGTATTGTTTTCACATCTCACAATATATTTTTATGCAACAACTATTGCAATTTTGTATTGGATTCATGCAAAACTTTGTCTGTACAGTTGTATATATCTCTGACTCAAATTACCAGTTATTTATTGGATTGGTGTAAAACTATGTATGTACAGTTGTGATCATCAGAATATATGATTGATTATTGTAGTCACACAATTTATACAAGAGTTGTCTTTCTTTAGGCAATAGACATTTCCATCATGAGGTAGGGGCCATTTATATGTTTAAATCAGAGCTAGAGTTGGATGTTACATAACTGTCTGGATTAAAAGTAGCTCATTTTCTGCTCTTTCTGATTTATTGTAAATTTGTATTTGCTGAGCAGTGACACAATTGGGCTTCATCATCAGATGCATGCATTTTACCCAATGTGCATAGTTTGTTCTTTGTAGTTATATTAATTACCATTTTGTCAGGAGTAGTGTCCTTATCTAGAATGTGTGTGTACTGGGTAGCTGGTTGTTGTTGTTGTTGTAGAGTTTAACGCCATTTTTCAGCACATAATAGGCTATACATGGTGGCTAGTATTATTGGTGGAGGAAGAACCCGGGGAAACCCCAGAAAGAACCACCAACCCACGAGAAGCTACTGGCAAGCTTTCTCACATAACTACATTAGCCGAATCTTAGATTTGAACCCACGCAGACAGAGGTGAGATGGCAATGATCCATAACAATAAGCACTTTAGACCACTCGGCCACTTGGGGTTAACGTTCCCTCTAAGCGAACTGTAGATGTGTGCGCAATGCTCGCTGCATTGTGCAAGCAGTACGTTGACATGCAAACTTTAATGTTGCTTTGACAATTCAGCTGCACAGGGATGTCTGAGCAGCTGTACATGTGCACACGTGCGCAGCTTAGAGGGAACATCGCTCGCAGCCCCTTGGTAGCTGGTTAAAAGGGGGTCGTACCTACTTTACTATAAATTGCATTCTTATATGTAGAGTAACACTGAATATCAATTATATCTGTCTTATTTCCTATCATAGAATTAAACTCCCTGACATCTTTTCTATGTTCTGCCATGTCTCTCATATTGGTACATTCAATATTTTGGCAAACAGTATTGGAACTTTTCTGCATCCATTTTGTTGAGGTGGGGGCAGGGACATTCACACTTAAAAGAATATTTCTCAACCTTTATTTTTCATTAGAAGTCTATGAAAGTCCTGTCTGCATCCCATTATTTACACACAGTCAGGCAGTTTTTCTTCCACATCCTCTCCTTGGCTTTTCTTCATACAGTTGAAACATTCTTGATGTTTATCTGCATGTTGAACATATTACTCTCTTCTGCGACACCAGACCTCTTTTCTCTTCAAGTCCCATGACAAAAACCCTTGACAGTCAGGGTATTGAAACTGGTTCTTTCGAAACACGGCATTCCACATCTTGGCATTTTTCATGTGTGCACTAAAGCGATATGTGTTTGGTCGCCAAATCTGTTGATGTGAATAGATGAAAACAAGCTTCATGTAAGAAATATGGTTTCAGATTTGAAACAAAATATATTTATAAAGGCAACATTGCTCTGCACTTATTATAAAGTGATAGTATAGAATCATTTAGCTGGCAATATAGCTTGCTACTTGGTATGCCAAATCAAGCTAGATTACCTCCCCTTTGAGTGTAATAGAGTGATTGCAAGGTTTCCTTTATTTCTGTTTTTTTTTTTTCAATAATGTATGCATTTTATTCAGCTTTCTATTGAAAAGTAAAGAATTTAATACTGCTTGTAGTGGAAAGTAGCCACATTAATTATTGTGAGTATTTTTCTTAACTTTGTACGAGTTTTGGGTAAATGTAGATATAGATTTATGACTTAGACAACTTAAATATGCAATTCAGTTGTATTACTTAAATTTAGCAAGTAGCTTATGCAGAGATAAGTTATATCAGTGTCTGAACTATGAATATAACATGGACATGTCTTGGCAATGCAAAAATTTTCCACACATTTCTCCACCTCCAGCTTACTTCTTAGCTTGGGCCACAGCGCAGTTTGTCAGCAGGCTTTCCTTCTCCAACATCAATGTTAGTATTATAGGAACTTTGGATAGCTTTTTCAAATTTGTGTTTTTGTTTTTATGTAACAGACCTCAACAGGCTATTTTTTTTGCACTGATGCATATTTTTCCCCTTGTTGTGGGTAACATTACCAGGCTGGAAGAAATTACTAGTCTATTCTTTGCTGCCTAACCCTTCCCAATAGTTTTATACTAAAAAATAGCAGTCATTTAATTAGTCTTCTGTATAATAAATCTTATATAACTTTTAATTGGCTCTTATACAGTTTTGTTAAGATTTGGGGGTGTAAGATCAATGTTGATAGTTTTAATAATTTTGGAATGTCAGCATCTCTTGATGCTTGATGGGTATGTGTATTTGTCATAGTCACAGAAGGTGAATGGCCTCTTATCATTTTGACCTTTCATGTGGCAGACTTATTTCTTTGGTTTAATTGATATGAATAGGGATGCACTGCATCTTATTTCCGTGAAAGTCAGTAAGAAAAGAAATGCAGTTTTGAAATTTAAAACATTTAAAACTGGTATTATAGCCAGCCAGAGATGAAAAATAAGGCATCATGTAATTTGATACCTTGTGATGTAATACATGCTAATGTCAAAATGTTTGTGTTTCTTTTGTGTAGCATGCATGCCATAGAAAGATAACATGAAGATACAAATGCAGAAAAACATTTATTTTAATAACAAGAATAACCCACAAAAAAGTACAATACAACACAGCCACATGTAATGCGGATGTAATTTAGCTATATATAGTGATATCACATAAAATGCCATTACGCTATTATCCTTGCACAATTGCCCTAATGTCAATGAGTAAAATACATCTTTTTCTCAAACAATAAAATCTTGTTATAGGACACAGTACTAATTATATGGATGAACTGTGAACCAGTCTAGAAATAGGTGAACAAATAATAATAGAGTATATACAGGTTTGGTGGTCCATAATTGGTTAATAATAAAAAGTAAAATTTTGGTATGAATATCTTTTGAGAGCTTTTTCTTTTCTGTAATTTAAAAAAGATATAGCATATAGCACCCAGAAATGTTAAGTTATTGGATTTTGAATATGATGGACCTTGATGGTGTATCCATATGTTTGTTATGGGAGTTGAATTATTACAGTGACTGCTATATGGTGTTTACAAATGTTTATTACGGGAGTTGAATTAGTACAGTGACTGCTATATGGTGTATCCATGTGTTTATTATGGGAGTTGACTTAGTACAGTGACTGCTATATGGTGTATTGATATGTTTATTATGGGAGTTGAATTAGTACAGTGACTGCTATATGTTGTATCCATATGTTTATTATGGGAGTTGAATTAGTACAGTGACTGCTATATGGTGTATCCATATGTTTATTATAGGAGTTGAATTAGTATAGTGACTGCTATATGGTGTATTGATATGTTTATTATGGGAGTTGAATTAGTACAGTGACTGCTATATGGTGTATCCATATGTTTGTTATGAGAGTTAAATTAGTACAGTGACTGCTATATGGTGTATTGATGTTTATTATGATGGAGTTGAATTAGTACAGTGACTGCTATATGGTGTATCCATATGTTTATTATGGGAGTTGAATTAGTACAGTGACTGCTATATGGTGTATCCATATGTTTATTATGGGAGTTGAATTAGTACAGTGACTGCTATATGGTGTATCCATGTGTTTATTATGATGGAGTTGAATTAGTACAGTGACTGCTATATGGTATATACATATGTTTATTATGGGAGTTGAATTAGTACAGTGACTGCTATATGGTGTATCCATGTGTTTATTATGATGGAGTTGAATTAGTACAGTGACTGCTATATGGTATATACATATGTTTATTATGGGAGTTGAATTAGTACAGTGACTGCTATATGTTGTATCCATATGTTTATTATGAGAGTTGAATTAGTACAGTGACTGCTATATGGTGTATACATATGTTTATTATGGGAGTTGAAATAGTACAGTTACTGCTATATGGTGTATCCATATGTTTATTATGGGAGTTGAAATAGTACAGTTACTGCTATATGGTGTATATAAGAAGAGACATAAGTAATCAATTTCATTTCAACTTTGGAGACATTTGCACTTATTTTCTTCCTGTTGTAAATCTGAAGATGTGTTTTATGATGTACTTGGATATTAATGAGAGTCAAAATATTGGAGGTGTGGTGATTAGAAGTTAAAACAAATCTTTAAAACAGTTTCAGTCATATCGCTATGATGTCTGCAGTGTAGCAGTTTATAATTGTCTTACTCTGGGGCACCATGTCTCACACAGTCACATTATCCTGACACCAGGCTGACCAGTCCTAACACTAATGTCTTAATGCATACCACCCAGTCACATTATCCTGACACCAGGCTGACCAGTCCTAACACTAATGTATTAATGCATACCACCCAGTCACATTATACTGACACCAGTCCGACCAGTCCTAACACTAATGTCTTAATGCATACCACCTAGAGATTCAGCTGTTAGTACCATTTGTTTAAGTTTTATGTATGTCTTGGTTGGGATTTGAACCCACAACTTCCTGTATCTGTAACTGACACTCTAACCACTAGGCCACCAGAGTAGTCCCATTTGTTTGGACTGTTCAATAAAAATAGAAAGTGCTTATTATTTTGGACTATAAATTAATTAATATTCAGGACCAGTACATTTATGGTTTTGTAATTTATAGGGAACTTTACATTCGCCTAGGACTTTCATAGATCTTTATAAAGACTTGCTTGAATTCGCTTCATAATAGTGTAAGCTGTTCTCACATTTTCATTTATAACTTTAATAATTAATTTCTTTATTGAGTTTTACAAAATGGGTTTACTTGGTCTTTTTTTTCTATTACTTGTGACCATATAGTTTTATCACCCAGGTTCAGAGAGTTGAAAGATATTGAGTGTAATGTGAAGGCCTATTGCAGGATATATTCTTATTCATGAAAATTAGATTTGCTTGTTATTAAATTTACAGTTACAAATGCTAATTTTATTGCCAGTAAAGACCAATAAAAAGTTAATACTTCCTGCCTCTGTCATTGGTGAAATTAATAACTACTCTAAAGGTAAAGAGCATTATGTTCTAATTAATATCAAGAAATATACTGTAAAATTCTAATCAAATGTAATGGCTTAAATGCAGCCTTTTCCTACCTTTTAAAAATGTTAATTAATTTAATTACTTAAAGGAAGAATCTACTGCCTCTTTATAAGTTTGAACCCATTACATTCCTGCATCCGAGGTGGATCCTCTAGCCAGTAGGCCACCAGAGTGGTTCAGAGCAAAGGTCAAACAAAATCTTTTTCATCTTACAAGTGTTAGTAAAGATATTTTTGTCAAGAATTGAATTTTAATTACAAATTTTAGGAAAAGATTTGGCTTTGATTTAATGTATATTTATTATCATTTTTTTTAACAGAATGGGTGTAAGAGCCAGCATTAACCCCATGACCACTTTCTCAAAGTATGCCAGCTACATCATATTATGCCTGTCTCGGAGTGTTCGTAGACCCAGGTCATTTAACATTTTGGTGACTCATCCTGCAACATTTTGGTGACTCATCCTGCTACACTGGTTTTGTAATTACCAGATGACAATCTTGCTGCTGGCTTTGAACTTCTCAACTCCATTGATATTCCTGGTATAGTAGGGATCCATAATGACACAACCATACTTCAACACGCTGACTACTGCTGAATATGCAATTGGTCTGCATTCTGCATGTCCGTAGTTTTTTTGAAGAATAATGACGAGTTTGGTTTATGGGCCATCCATAAATAACGTCACACGATTTTGTCCGATTTGAACAGCCTCCTCATCACACATCACAAAAAGTAAGACCCCCTCAAATATGACGTCACAAAGTTCTGTTCCCCCCCCCCCCTTCCCCAGAAAAAGCTGTTTTTTCTATTTGAAAATTAACATGTTTCAAATCACTTTATTGTCATTGTAGTATGTATTTAGTGTGGTGCTGCACTCTGATACTGTAGGAGAAAACGTATTAAAAAGGAGGCACTGGAAAGCTGAAACTGGCATAAAATTCTTTTGAAAATATATTAATCGTCTAGCTAAAATTACAGATGTTCAGAATATTGTATTCAAATTCTCCTATAATTATCGAATAAAGTAATTATAACAACAAAAAAATACTTTGAAACTTTATGTAGAACAAAGAATTCTTGGGGTTTGCCACAAGCACATTTTGGAGTTTTTTGTATTGGCATTTGATGCTTGTTTAGCCCAAGATGCCATAAGTGATCCTTTCTTTTGGCGGCCATTGTTTTTAATGATTGCAACCAGTGATCAACTTTAACTTGCAAAGCTGTATCATTTTTTAAAATTCCAATCTTCTTTTGAACCACTTCTTGGCAAATCGTTCTGCTCTTTGTAGGATATGCCAGCATGTATGCCTCAAAAAGACACTGGAACATTTTACTTTTATCCATCGTAGCAGTCAATTCTTGACCAATTTTTTTTAAAGATTACTATTGGTGTAATATAAACTTTAATTTATTATGTTTGTAATAAAAACTTTATATATATCTTAAATGTAGGATCTTTTATAATATAAATCTGAAAAATATCAACCTTTATAAATTATTTACTTTTCTATCAAACTTATACATTATATACTTTTCTATCAAACTTTCAAATTTAATTTTATAGCACAAAAAAGTTTAAAATTAAAAAAGTTTGGCAAGAAAAGATCATTTCAACCTCGCTTTGTCCACACCAGTGGACTGGAAATGGAAGAATGCTATTTGGAAAAAGACACTACTGTGGCTATAGGGGTAGTTCGAAGACGAGTCCATCTTAATTTGAGCTAAAGCACGACACGCATGAAGCTACTTAAAACGTCATTTAAAAAATTGTAAGCAATACAAAATTAAGTTGAACTTGTATTTTTGATGTGACATCACATTTCTTATACACCCCTCCCTCCCCCTCATCACAAATATATGACCCCCCACCCCCATAGGTGAGTGACATCATTTATGGATAGCCCCTTACAGGTCACTGTGATATTATAAGATTCTTACTTGAAGTCTTAAGATAATTTTAGTCCACTGTATGGGTTTTCAATGACTTATTGTACTATGTGATTATATTAGGTGTATAGGTGAGTTGATGTTGTCGTTGTATTGGTTATACTCATAAGATATGTGTTTACTGGCATAAAAAAATCAACCCAATTAACCACCCATTTTTTTGAGAACTATAAGATCATTCCATAGCATACGGTGGTCAATTTGGTTTTGGATTGTAGAAGAGATAGTCAATATTATAAAAATACTGGTGTGTGTACCTTTTCCCTTCATCTTCATCTACTAGTAAAAATAATTATATGATGAATTGGGTAAAACTGAACACAGTTTAAATGAAAAGTATTACTTGTTAGTAAAGTTCACTTTGTGTCACTAAGAAAGAGAATATTAAACGAATAAATGTGCCACTGTTAGATTAACTAGATCTCACCATATGAGGATATATGTTTTGATCACATGACAATAAGGCATCGGCGTTCGCCTGACTTACTTTAACGGAGTGCAATACAGGGAGCATACTAAGCAGTAAACCAGACTAGACAGTCAACTGCAAGCAACCAGTCTGGAAGATCATCTATGTGGCAAAGAAAGAGGAGTGGTATTAGCAGAGTTCCTTGGTGTACACCAGAGTAAACAGAAACTGCTTTAGATGATTCAGCATCTAACACAGCTTGTATATGCCGCTTTGTCCAACAAGAAACCTAGCCAGCATTACAGTGGCCCAGTGAATCACAAGCATTACAGTGATTAGATAGTTTTCAAACTTAAATAGTAATTTAGGATACAACACTGTACATATAGTTTGAAAAGTCTATTATAACTATATCAGTTTGTCATTGGTTTGAAGTTGGTCACACATTTTAAAAAGTTGCATTTCAAAGGAGTATTCCAATCTTAAGCCATGGTTCAATTTAGCTAGTTTTTTTTTATACACCAGATGGTTAAGAAGATGTTTAGAAATATATGCCTGAGAAGATTGCATTAGGTAGATAAAAGTGAAACTTGTCGATAATTTTCTGTAATGTCCACGTCTCCAATTTTCAACACTGCTGCTACATTTGCATTTATACCAGTATACCAGTATGTTGGTAAATTTAAAAAGTCAACCAACAATTGGAAAAGAACTCAATACCCAAGGACATGTTGGTGGACACAGCTTTATTTGTCATTCATTTATACTATTCTAAACTTTCTTCAAAATAAAATCAATTTTTTTATTTTTTGGCATGTGATCAATGTAATCCTTCATAAGGCATTATAATGTTCAATAAACAAATTTATAAAGTACATTTTGCCACAAATGGACACCAGTTTTAGAATCTGCAATTATATTTTTATTAAAGTAGTTTATTAAATTTCATTTTAAATTTTGAAATAAGCACTAGCAAAAGAGCTGCCATGTTCAATCAATCCTGGAAATAAAAGGTTCTTATATTAAAATCTGATACAGTAATATTGTTCTATAGAAATCCTAGGGAAAAAAGTCCTTATGACATTAAAATCAGATACAGTAATACAGTAATATCAATCAATAGAAATCCTAGAAATAAAAAGTACTTATGATATTAAAGTCAGATACAGTAATAATGATCTAAAGAAATGCTAGAAATAAAAGGTCCTTATGACAATAAAATACTATACAGTAATATCAATCTATTGATATCCTAGAAATAAAAAGTCCTGATGACATTACAATCTGATACAGTAATATCGATCTAAATCAATCTTAGAAATAAAAAGTCTTTATGACATTAAAATTTGATACAGTAATATTGATCTGTATCATTCTTAGAACTAAAAGGTCCTTATGACATTAAAATCTGATACAGTAATATTGATCTTAAGAAATAATAGAAATAAAAAGTCCTTATGACATTAATATCAGATATAGTAATATCAAACTATAGACATCCAAGAAATAAAAAGTCCTAATGACATTAAAATCTGATACAGTAATATTGATCTTAATAAATATTAGAAATAAAAAGTCCTAATGACATTAAAATCTGATACAGCAATAACAATCTATATTAATCCGAGAAATAAAAAGCCCTTATGACAATAAAATACTATACAGTAATATCAATCTATAGATATCCTAGAAATAAAAAGTCCTTATGATATTAAACTCCAATACAGTAATATGAATCCATAGAAATAAATATTTTTGTTCATACCTCGCCTAGAAATTCACTGACACCTATTCTGTCATAATCCCATACAGTAATCTCAATCATTCTATCTATAAAGTCAGACTCTTTCACTTCACAGTCAATAAAGGTTTGAATTCCAGATCGGCTCATTTGAATTCAAACAGATGTTGGTTCTCCTTTTGCTTTTCTCACTTTAAGAAAATATGGAACATCATCATTATATATAAGATAACACCAAGCACACCCACTGGTTCAACTAAAACCACAAACTCTTAGATTTTGGAATGGTCTACCAGTAATACTTTTAATCATTTTTCTCATAAGTACTCGTATTCAACAATGTGAGTCAAACTTGTAAGCCCATGTAAGATTTTCTGTTACGCACTGTAAAGTAACTATCAATATTATTTGCTAAAGTATAATTTAAATTGTCTGCAATTTAAAAATTATAATGCACATGTCAGTTGGGATGTATATGCATAATTACAAGCTACAAGTTTAAATTCTGCCCCCAATACAAGTGACATTTCTCAAGCATCGCTTTAGTATACTAACAAAAAATTTAGGAAAGATTTAACATAATATTTCCTGTTATAACCCTGTAATTCCATAATTACATGACAATGATTCTGAAAAAATACATTTCACTCCCCAATAAAGCTGATTTTAAAGAAAATAAATATATCCATGCAAAACACATGATTTATTCATTCACTTACCTTCTATCCAGTAGCAAATAAATTTTGCAGTATGGTTTACAGAACTTGCCTGCCTCAGTTATGGATAAATCTATGACATTTATTAATGTAATTATTTGCTAACAGCTCCTCTTGTTATACCACAATTTTACCTGGAAGTTGATATTTGGAGGAATCAGGTAATACTACAGTAAATAATGTCAAAGGTATGAACATGCTAGTCTTGTATCATCATAAGCAAGCAAAAAGACTTTAAACATGAAATGTTATTTATAAATATTTCCTGTTTCTCTTTCTTCAATTTTATATCTTAAAAAACATAAATTTCAAATTTTTAACAACGATATAAGAAAATATGTAAGCAATTATCTTTGATGACTATTTTTGGGAGAAATGATTAAAAGAAGTTGTCAAGTATAAGGGAGGTAACCATTGCAAATAAATAGTTATCTACCAGAATCAGGGATTGAGTTAAATCCCATTATATATTTAGACTGGCTTTTCAGGCCTTGTGTTACCAATTAAGCTCTCACAGCAAACCTATGAAACATGTCATTAAAATACAGTCCTACCCGTTTATTCCAACATCCTTGGGCCTGTGGATATATTGTCAGCATAGACAGATAACAAGATAAGTGTTGAATGGGGGGGCTGAAAAAAAGATACAAGTTAAATTTGTCAGTAAGGGGTGACTTGTCGTCAGTGACTAGCATTTACGCTTTGAGAAAACAACAATGGAAATGTTGAATACATGACAACAAAACCGATGTAAAATACACTTGTGTATAGGCAAATTACATTTTGGTTACCTTTGTGAAATAAAATCCACAATAAAATATTGCATCGGTCAGATCCTGATATGAAAAACACCTCGATATTCAATGTCCAATGACCAACTACATGGATTTAATACCCACCACTTACTCCATCAACTCCATCCTGCTATCATGCACTTACATCATCTTACATGAGGCAATGTGATGATTAGTTTGTCACTTGTCAATATGTACATTACATTGTGTCTCTCTCCCTCTCTGTCTCTTTATATATATATATATATATATATATATATATATATATATATATATATATATATCCTTGTTTGTATCATAACTGGTTTTCAAAGAACATAATTTGATCATTTCCCCAAGCTGTATATTCTATAACCTAAACATAACCCAGTCATGCAGAATAATAAAAGGCAATTAAAAGTTCTTCAACAATACCTAAAGTCTATTTGAATAGGTCATTATAACTTATGAAGAAAACTTGCATTTATTTTTCTTTAAATGTCCATTTCAATAGGTCATTATAACTTATTAAGAAAACCTGCATTTATTTTTCTTTAAATCTCTTTTTGAATAGGTCATTAAAACCTATTAAGAAAATATGCAAAACTCTAAACTGTGAATATTCTCCATGTTGTGATATCCATTTACATCATGACCAAGTCAGAATAGTTATTACAGTATTGTGTTCTAGGGGATGTAAGTTAACAAACACACCCACCTGCATACATGATCAGATTCATCATTACTTAAAAATATAAAATCCTGAATCTTATGAAACAATAACATGATGCTAACATGTAATGTCCCAAGCTGTAACCAACTTTACAGATGAAATATGTGTAAACAGATGTATCTCATTTATAGGAACATGTTTCACTTATTAAACCTATTCTAAGTTTAGAGCACTTGTCCACATTTATAATACCTATTTATCATTTAGAGCACTTGGCCATATTTGTAAGACCTGTTCTATATTTGGGAACCTTGGCCACATTTATAAGACCTATTCTAAATTTGGGAACATTGGCCATATTTATAAGACCTATTTTATATTGGACCACTTGGCCACATTTCTAAGACATATTCTGTATTTAGACCACTTGGCCACATTTACAAGACATATTCTATATTTAGACCCCTTAGCCACATTAGATGAGATATATTCTATATTTATACCACATGGCCACATTTATAAGACCTGTGCTATATTTAGAGCCCTTGGCCACATTTATTAGACCTATTACCGTATGTTTTCGGACACTGTATGTTTTCGGACACCGTTTTTTTAAGGGAAAAATCATATTTAAATGCCTTGTAAGTTTTCGGACATTGCTCCGCTATAATTGTTTCTACAATTTATGTTTTCAGACACAATCTTCGAGGATCTGCTTCGTCGTTTTAATGTAAAATTTACAGCATGTTTGCCGTTAATTTAACTGATACAAAGTTCGCTTCATTTGGTCGCCAATTATTTAATGCGATCATGAACGTCCATGAACTAATATAATTTAAAATTATTAATCACATGTATGTATGTATGTATGTATGTATGTATGTATGTATGTATGTATGTATGTATGTATGTATGCAGATAGATTGATAGATAGATAAAAAAATTATATTAAGCCATTAACAATAAATAACGATATCAAAGAATGAAATGAAGTATGATTTAATGCTGTAATATATTTAAATATATTATTTAATTTCAAGCAGGATGTCCATAGCATGTTTTAGGTCCTCAGGTGAAAAGCCCTCAAATTCTGTATCGCTATCATCTTCATCCATAATGTTTAATTGTTCATCATTTCTGATCAGCGCGTAACATATGATAAACTTATCCATCAAAATTATTACAGTACTAACAATATTATGTTTCACAACAATAGCTATCCAGTATACTAACTTTTGTATGTGGTGGGTATTTTATTTATACTTTTTATTTTAATAGTTTGATTCAGCTAACAAAAATATGATTGGTTGTCAGTATAGACATTCTTACACAGGAAACCACTTCATACAGGTGTGACAGTTATGGCTTTGATTAGAAACCATGACCCCTGCTTTATATCATTAAACAATACATCAGAGTCGGTATGGATTAGTAAAATTCATTGGCATTGTCCAACAAAACAAACCCCTTATCCCTGAGGCATTATATACAAAGGTTTAAACATAGTTATTGTTCTACAGGTAATAAACCTCTTGGTAGACGATATATTTGATTGTGGGTGCTAAATGTTAGGTACATCGTGTGCTCTTTTAATAAAATCTAGATAGCTGCCTTTTATTTCCGAACACATCTGTCAAAGAAATCCCACCAGTTATATTATTAACAATTAACACGCAGACACTTTGAAATCTCTGACATGCATCACTACAATCTTCGAGCAGTAGATCGTTTCCAGCTGGCAAGCTTTACTCATTTTAAATCTACCCTCAGCTAGATGGAAATAAAAGAAGAGAGAACCACAACAAATGCATCACCTTTATTTAAAAAAAATATCAACATATTAATCACGCCGACTCGTATATTGCAAATTGCTTTTTATTTTTACCCTTCGTAGGCGTACATACAACACTCACCCCATTTGGAGCCTCTCACCCATGGTGTTCTAAGAATAGCCATCATACATGTACCAGTGTTTCGACTCTCGATACTAAAATGTTTCTGCCCAAAATATCTTAAGAATTATAACTCCAAAATCTTTTTATTTAGTTTGTATTAATATCTTAATTACACAGAAATAAAGCTTGCGTGCGTTTGTAGTGTAGATTTTAATGATAATTAGCAGAAGGTTTAACTGGATTGCAAGATTACTATGTTAATATGGCGGTTCTTTTGGAAAATACGCACACAATCGTGGCTCTAATACATGTATGGCTTTGTTTTCTGGTGGATGGACATGTATCAAATAGACAAAATAGGCAAGTAATGCCCATATTTCATTAATTATCCTTTCAGTGGTGTTAGACAAAATACTTGTTTTACTTCATGACAGCACGTTGTCATGTGAGCTAACGGTAACTTCGTTACGGACGGGGAAGGGGGCGGCATAATTCTATCTTCACTTGTATGTTTTCGGACACCTAATCAAAGAATTTAATATGTATTCGGACAACAAAAAAAGTAATTATTTGTTGCAGTCCGAAAACATACGGTAAATACAGTATTCATTTTGACCCCTTGGCCACATTTAAACTACTTGGCCACATTTATTATAACTATTCTGTATTTAGACCTTATGGACACATGTATAAAACAATTCTATACTTAGTCCACTTGTAATAATCAGAAAAACATCCCCTAAATTGTATAGCAGTTTATGTTCCAATAACATTAGATCATTATTTTTACTAAGACGACATAACAAAGATATGTAATCTAAAACAACATAATAAACTTGTATGTGAATAATTATTCACAAACAACATAAATATTACATCATAGAGGATTTGCATTAAACAAATATGTACATCACTAAAAACAATACATATTACATCATTAAAGAGGAAACATCAAACAGTATACATACTTACATTATTAAATTGCATCATAGAACAGTATGCATATTACATAACCAAACAGTATATACATGTTAAGTCATCAAACAATATACACATCACATCATCAAACAGTAACATGTTACATCATAATAAAACTATATATTACATATATATATATATATATATATATATATATATAGAGAGAGAGAGAGAGAGAGAGAGAGAGAGAGAGAGAGAGAGAGAGAGAGAGAGTGAGAGAGAGATATATATATAGAGAGAGAGAGAGAGAGAGAGAGAGAGATTACATCATAAAATATACATATTACATCATCAAAGAGTATAGATGTTACATCATGAAATAGTATATATGTTACTTCATGAAATGGTTTACATATTACATCATCAATCATAGGTATTACATAATGGAACATTAGATGTATTACAAGATCAAACATTTTGTGTTTTTTATGATCAAACATTATGTGTATTACATTATCAAATAATATATATAATATACATTATGTGCATTACATTATCAAACAATATATATAATATACATAATGCATCATCGAACAATGAACATATTACATCATCAATCATAGGAAAGTTGGACATAATATAGTAGAACATGCCTTGAAAGACCACCCCTTCTGCCAAATAATAATGGTCTCTCAAGACAGACAGTCTCTCATAGCATCAGTTTCTCAATACAGGTTATAATGATTCATTTCTAATTTATATGCATATTCGAAAAGAGGTCTTTTCAGTTTCAGGTTTTATTCCAGAACCAGAGTCATACATAAAGTTTAACTTAATAACTGTGATGATTCCTCTTTTCACTTTTGCTTTGCTCGACCTGTTAGCAACTCTAAAAGTTAATTATTGCATTCTCTTGAAATATACAGTGATACTGTAATGTGCTGTTATCTGAGCAGAATTTAATTTTGCATCATAAAATACAAAGATTTTAACTTTGTATATTTTGTGTCTTGTCATACCTGCTAGAGCAGGCAAGCCAGTGAATGCTGCATCGACATGCTGATGTCACACATGGTTACCATTGTAGACACCAGGTCTAGTGTGTAAGCCTCTCAATTATATGAGTCAACATCATAAATTCCAACATTTGGCCCCATGGTAGACCTATAAAAAGGTCTTTCCAAACTGTAAAAGATAAATATAATCAAAGTAATGAAGATTTAAAGAGGACATACACAGTACTGCAATAGTAGCAAGCTTATGTACATTGGACACATTATTTTCTCATAATATTCAATTATGAATTAAAGCTTGTACCTATTAGACTGCTTATATGTATTTATTTCACACCTTTTATTTTATGCTAAGCAGTGAATTACTTCATTTTATATATAAAATAATATTAATTATTCACTAAATTAAAATGTTTCAATAATGTTTCACTACAGGAACTACTTTGTTTGGGTCAGAACATACTTACCTCCCTTTCATTTTATGTCTGAACAACTTTCTTCTAATGTACATGTCATTGTCATCTCTGGTGTCTGCAAACAAAATTAAAATGGAAAAATTGAGTACTGATGAAATTGCAGTAGATCTATTACTGTCATATGTGACAAGTGATGATGAAAATCTTGAAGAAAATTATTTTCAAATGATACAGCTAAAACATTTATTTAAATGTGACATTAAATAAAATGACTTCTGATGATGTGGATGTATTCTTGGAAGAATAGGCACATATCAACACAAAGAAACAAAACTGAAGCTTACTTGAAATTGTTGATGGCTTTTTTTCAGAGTGAATGCGAACAAAGATTTCCAGAGTTTATCCCACCAGCAGATCTAAGCCAGCACATTTCTCACTTGATCTTATCTGTCAGGAGGTGATGAATTGATATCAATTGATCGCCATCTATGCATAAAGCTTTATGGTGTTTAAATAGAAGTATGAAATCAATTGATCGCCATCTACGCATAAAGCTGTATGGTGTTTAAATAGAAGTATGAAATCAATTGATCGCCATCTACGCATAAAGCTGTATGGTGTTTAAATAGAAGTATGAAATCAATTGATCGCCATCTACGCATCAAGCTGTATGGTGTTTAAATAGAAGTATGAAATCAATTGATCGCCATCTACGCATAAAGCTGTATGGTGTTTAAATAGAAGTATGAAATCAATTGATCGCCATCTACGCATAAAGTTGTATGGTGTTTAAATAGAAGTATGAAATCAATTGATTGCTATCTACGCATAAAGCTGTATGGTGTTTAAATAGAAGTATGAAATCAACTGATCGCCATCTATGCATAAAGTTGTATGGTGTTTAAATAATAGTATGAAATCAATTGAATGCTATCTACGCAAAAAGTTGTATGGTGTTTAAATAGAAGTATGAAATCAATTGATTGCCATCTACGCATAAAGCTGTATGGTGTTTAAATAGAAGTATGAAATCAATTGATTGCTATCTACGCATAAAGCTGTCATATGGTGTTTAAATAGAAGTATGAAATCAATTGATTGCTATCTACGCATAAAGCTGTATGGTGTTTAAATAGAAGCATGAAATCAATTGATTGCCATCTACGCATAAAGCTGTCATATGGTGTTTAAATAGAAGTAAGAAATCAATTGATCGCCATCTACGCATAAAGCTGTATGGTGTTTAAATAGAAGTATGAAATCAATTGATCGCCATCTACGCATCAAGCTGTATGGTGTTTAAATAGAAGTATGAAATCAATTGATCGCCATCTACGCATAAAGCTGTATGTTGTTTAAATAGAAGTATGAAATCAATTGATCGCCATCTACGCATAAAGTTGTATGGTGTTTAAATAGAAGTATGAAATCAATTGATCGCCATCTACGCATAAAGTTGTATGGTGTTTAAATAGAAGTATGAAATCAATTGATTGCTATCTACGCATAAAGCTGTCATATGGTGTTTAAATAGAAGTATGAAATCAAATGATTGCTATCTACGCATAAAGCTGTCATATGGTGTTTAAATAGAAGTATGAAATCAATTGATTGCTATCTACGCATAAAGCTGTATGGTGTTTAAATAGAAGTATGAAATCAATTGATTGCCATCTACGCATAAAGTTGTATGGTGTTTAAATAGAAGTATGAAATCAATTGATTGCTATCTACGCATAAAGTTGTATGGTGTTTAAATAGAAGTATGAAATCAACTGATCGCCATCTATGCATAAAGTTGTATGGTGTTTAAATAGAAGTATGAAATCAATTGATTGCCATCTACGCATAAATCTGTATGGTGTTTAAATAGAAGTATGAAATCAATTGATTGCCATCTACGCATAAAGCTGTATGGTGTTTAAATAGAAGTATAAAATCAATTGATTGCCATCTACACATAAAGCTGTCATATGGTGTTTAAATAGAAGTATGAAATCAATTGATTGCTATCTACGCATAAAGCTGTCATATGGTGTTTAAATAGAAGTATGAAATCAATTGATTGCTATCTACGCATAAAGCTGTATGGTGTTTAAATAGAAGCATGAAATCAATTGATTGCCATCTACGCATAAAGCTGTCATATGGTGTTTAAATAGAAGTATGAAATCAATTGATCGCCATCTACGCATAAAGCTGTATGGTGTTTAAATAGAAGTATGAAATCAATTGATCGCCATCTACGCATCAAGCTGTATGGTGTTTAAATAGAAGTATGAAATCAATTGATCGCCATCTACGCATAAAGTTATATGGTGTTTAAATAGAAGTATGAAATCAATTGATTGCTATCGACGCATAAAGTTGTATGGTGTTTAAATAGAAGTATGAAATCAACTGATCGCCATCTACGCATAAAGTTGTATGGTGTTTAAATAGAAGTATGAAATCAATTGAATGTTATCTACGCAAAAAGTTGTATGGTGTTTAAATAGAAGTATGAAATCAATTGATTGCCATCTACGCATAAAGCTGTATGGTGTTTAAATAGAAGTATGAAATCAATTGATTGCCATCTACGCATAAAGCTGTATGGTGTTTAAATAGAAGTATGAAATCAATTGATTGCTATCTACGCATAAAGCTGTCATATGGTGTTTAAATAGAAGTTTGAAATCAAATGATTGCTATCTACGCATAAAGCTGTCATATGGTGTTTAAATAGAAGTATGAAATCAATTGATTGCTATCTACGCATAAAGCTGTATGGTGTTTAAATAGAAGTATGAAATCAATTGATTGCCATCTACGCATAAAGCTGTCATATGGTGTTTAAATAGAAGTATGAAATCAATTGATCGCCATCTATGCATAAAGTTGTATGGTGTTTAAATAGAAGTATGAAATCAATTGATTGCTATCTACGCATAAAGTTGTATGGTGTTTAAATAGAAGTATGAATTCAATTGATTGCCATCTACGCATAAAGCTGTATGGTGTTTAAATAGAAGTATGAAATCAATTGATTGCCATCTACGCATAAAGCTGTCATATGGTGTTTAAATAGAAGTATGAAATCAATTGATCGCCATCTACACATAAAGTTGTATGGTGTTTAAATAGAAGTATGAAATCAATTGATTGCTATCTACGCATAAAGTTGTATGGTGTTTAAATAGAAGTATGAAATCAATTGATCGCCATCTATGCATAAAGTTGTATGGTGTTTAAATAGAAGTATGAAATCAATTGAATGCTATCTACGCAAAAAGTTGTATGGTGTTTAAATAGAAGTATGAAATCAATTGATCGCCATCTACGCATAAAGTTGTATGGTGTTTAAATAGAAGTATGATATCAATTTATTGCTATCTATGCATAAAGCTGTATGGTGTTTCCATAATAAATGACATTCAATTTGACAAGAGTAGATCTGTTATAATAAAGAAGCTGAAGGATCTAAACAAGTTTTGGAAAAGGCAACAAACTGAGGGAATCAGACCCAATTTCTGACCAGGACCTACAGACAATGTATGAGGCCAAGACTCTGGGTGCTGACAATCTGACTGATCTTATACTTTCAATGTGGCTCAGCTGTACCATGCACTTTGGAATGTGGACAGGAAAGGAAATACACAACATGCAGTGGGGTGACATCTCCCTGCAAGCAGATGACAGCAACTAGGAGTATATTGTTTATAATACTGAAAGAGACAAAAACAAGAACACAAGAACCTGAGTGAATGAAAGACATATAAGGTAATGAATGTTATGGATCCTTGCAAATATGTTGAATAATGTTAAAATAATTAAACATACAATTTCCATGAATAAATGCATGATGTAAAAAGAATGAATATCATACATTTATGGAAATTTGCATACTGTATTAAGTAAGCCAGTATGAAATGTTTTACCTGCTAGGAAACAAAAAGTATCCTTTTATTTTCTTCCGTCACATTGATGAAACAAGAAGTGTAAAAACTCACTGCCAGTGCTGCACATTAAACACTATGCTGGTTATTGAGTTCCTGGTATACTTCAAATCAAATAGCAAAGTACCCCAATAAACTCAAGTTAGCAAGCATAGGTTTCAGTTCATTATCCTTGTAAAGCTGAACGAGTTGAAGAGATCTAAAAAGAAAATAATGCAACATCCTTGAATCAATTTTTTAGTTTGTCAAAAGACAAAGGATTGTACATGTGTACAATTGAATAAAATCTTATAAAGCAATTAATTCTAACCATGAGCATATGCCATACCTGATATTCTCCAGAAAGACCCTGTATGTCTTTACAAACTTTATACAAACAAATGTCCTGCAGACATGAATGGCTCTGCGAGTCCCTTTTTATCTCTTAATAAATGTGGCAAACCCCAAACCTGGATAGTGCTGATTTAAAAATCACCAATGGGGATCAACAAGTTATATGGGATCATGATGAAAATGAAGACTGATACAGGTCTCTTTCCTACTGACAAGCATATAACTTCTTAGTTAAATTATAAATACTTATTTATCACATGGACATACATCACAATTAATTTTACTATATGTTCAGTGTTCTCTGCACTTATTTCTCAGTACTGACCTTTCAACTGTGTGACTATCAATACACAACCCTTTCATCACTATGTAACTTTCAGGCTTAGCGCCCTTAGCTTTGGACTTGTAAAGCAGAATGATCTGTGAACTTTGAATGAACATAACTTTGCCAATTTTAAATATATCTGACTGTATTTGGTATCCAAATAAAGGCTAAAAGTCCACTTGTATGAATAATTCAACTATATAACTTTTAAAATACAGGTGCAAACAGGTAACACAACAGGTAAAATGCACAAGCAATTATTTATTTACCACATTACATGAATGATAATTTTAAAAATTTCGTCTAAATCAGCGGTTTCAAAGTATTCCACAGCTTTTTTGGAGCAATCTAACACTTCAGTCCAATTCTCTCTATAACAAAAACACGTAGAGTTCACACTTCGTCTGGTTAAAAAAAAAATGTAATGTCCTCTTCATCGTCATCACTGTGGCCCAAAAGTACATTCAAATGCATCTCCAGCTGTTTTCTCTCATTTTCAATCAACTGTGTAAGGTCACAACAGCTAAATATTTTGATAATTCATAATCTGACATTTCATTCTCACCTTGCTTCGAACTCCGCCATTTGGAATAAAAATTAACCATTCGGAAAACACGCTTAGAATGTGCCTGCTTGCCTCGAGATTTCTAGTTGAATTCAAGCTTAACTCGCGAGATAATTCAAGTATAATATCTACATTACAATAATGAACTTCTTAGAGATATCCCGAAACGTATATAGTCTGGTACTATGACTTTAAATATGCACACTGTCCCAGACCGGTAAAGCGGTCCATAGGGTGTCAGACTTATTTCCGCTAGATCGGAAAACCGGTAGTGATGAAATTAAATATGTGTTAGAGTGGTTTTCAAATAACATTCAGGTTGCAAGTAAAGGGTAAACTTGAAGAACATACAAAGAAACAAATGACAGCAGAAGAACAATTCTTAAAAGAGAGGATCGAGAGAAGGAAAGAGAAAAGGAGAAGAGAAAGAGAAGAAGAACAAGAAGAACGGGACTATGCACCGTATATTGACGAATATCTGGAATAGAAGAATTTTGAAAGAGAAAAAAAATAAAAATAAATAATAATTAAAAAAAAAATACAAAACAAAATACAAAAAAAATCAAATAAAATATATTATAATAACAAAAAATTTAATAAGAAAATAAATCATTATAAATACAATTAGATACTATAGCACACAATCTTACTAAAAACAGGAGGGACTTTCCATAAATGGTCTGAAAGGATCAGAGGAAAGACACCCCTCCACAAAAAAAAAAAGCAAAGGGTAAACTTGACAGAGTGACACTCAGCAATGTGAAGTAATAGCCATGTATTAAAGTAATAAATTCATCCTAAAAGTATATGAAGTTTCTATAAGCATATTTGGTCATTTACAGGTTAAAGAACTAATCAAGTAGACAATGCATCAAACAATTTAAGGAAATGTTGGGACGGTGAGGTTTGATCATTGTTGCAAACATTAGTACATATCAGTATACAGGACAGTCAAGTGACAATGAAGTAAAATAAAATATATTATACATACATAAATATACATTTCAGTGTCGATAACTACAAAAAGCGACAATAAGATAGGATAATACAGTTTTTAGGCAGGTTTAACCTTACTGAACAATGGTGCTAATCTCTCTCATGAAGATCTAAGCTATGTCCTTGAGGTGCTGTATATTAGTGTGGTGATATCATGACCACTTATGGCAGAACACTGCATATGTCCTTATGAAACCTTGCTATCACCACTAGACTACTGGAGAGCTTCCAAGCTGATCCACCACTAACACTTTGTTCCAGATACCAGCCTAGACCTGAAAAAATATAAAATGTTTCACTTATATCTAGAAAACAGTAAGATGTATGCAAATGAAGTTAAAATGTGTTAGATATAGTAATTTCCAAATAACATTCAGGCTGCAAGCATAGGAAATAAATATTAAACTTGACAGAGTGACACTCAGAAATGTGAAGTAATAGTCATGTATTAAAGTAATAAATTCATCCTAAAAGTATATGAAGTTTCTATAAGCATATCTGGTCATTTACAGGTTCAATAACTAATCAGGTAGACTATGCATCACAAACTTTAAGGAAATGCTGGAACGGTGAGGTTTGATCATTGGTGGAAACATTAGTACATGCCAGTATACAGGAAAGTCAAGCGACAATGTAGTAAAAAAGAATATATTACTATAAGCAATCTTATTCATGAGGGAAATAATAATTCTGGATATTGCAAGAGAATAGCCAAATGTGGCCGCACATATCAACTACAGGTACCTATACATCCAATATCATAAACTAAATGTGAAATTCTGATTCCCAAAAGTTGTAAACAAGAATGGAAATTTGCATATATGGAACATATACAATGTACTTGTTATGATCAAATGTGCAAACATAATTCAAATGATCTGTTTGAACATTTAAAGTGTATTTTTAAGGGTGTTTGATACCAATTATTAAGCTCAATGGTTCAATAGAATCAGATATCAGCTGATACTACAATACCGCACTCTGTCCAAGTACTGAATTGAAATATGTTACCATACATGGGCATATTAATGAGGAAAATAACATTTTGGGATGCTTTTAGTTCACACAGCCAGAAATTTGCCTTACAGATTGACTGTAGGTAATATGTCAGCCTATATGATATACTGAATGTGATCATTGGATCCCAAACATTCTAAAATATGTGGATATTTGTTCATGTGGGATATGTAACCATGTTAAGATCAGTTGTACATAGTTAAACTCAAATTATCTGTTTGAATATATCTTATGCAATCTTTAGAGTGTCAGTTAACAAATATTATTAGTAATTAACAATGCATAAATTAAGATGGATCATTAGAATTCCCATGACATCATACAGGCCACAATGCCGCACTTCACTAATCAATATCATAACCAAATTGAACAATAAAATGGAATGCATTTTGTGTTCAACTTACATCATTTTGCTGTTTTCTTACATCCAAGGGTAAATATACATGTGGAAAGTATATTTTATCCCTTCAACCTGCATTTCCTTCTCAGAAAGTTTAAACTGATTTAGTAGAGAACTTGAGTAGGTTCTAGTACATGTATAAAGTTTTCATCACTGTCCTCTCACTAAACACCCTGTAACTATGTTTGTTAACAATTACTAAAGGCTATATAAGCAGATATGTGTTTGGAAGTCACCCCATCATAAACACATAAATTAACTGCTTGGACCCCTAATAAATAGTTTGAATGATCAATATAAAATAGAATCGGTTTTCACATATTTTAAATGTATGTCTATTTTTGATTTACAAAGATGTTTTCTCTGATAAAATTTGACTAAAATATCCATCATTGTAGCTTGTATATGGTGTAGGAATATAAACATGCTGCTATCATTTGATATCATTTTAAAAAATATTGTGTATATATGTGCATTTTAAAGGGCAAATTTTAATTATTTTTTTTAAAATTTCATCAAAATTTTAAAAATAAAATTAATTTTTTATGTCATTTTTATATTTTAAATGTCAATATATATAACACCTTCAAATTTTGTGTGTTTATCGTTAATAATAACATTTTTATAGCAATTTAAAATTTAATAATAACTTCCCTGACAGGACATAGACCACAAATAATTTTACTATATGTTCTCTACATATATTTCTCAATACTGACCTTTCAACTGTGTGACAATCAATACAAATCATATGTTAATCTAAAATACATCAAAAGATGACTTCACAGTAAAGTTCTTTGTCAGGGGTTTACCAGCATTTTTTTGAACAGCTGCACTGTAAACAGAACAGCATGTACACAGAATACAGATTTCATTTCCGGATCATCACCAAGGCCTTATTACTCCATGTGCACTGTTGCCAAATTACACACTGACAACCATTCTCTCAGCTCATATTCTCAAGAATAAACAATTACCTTTAAATCCCTACCAAAAATGCATCAATATAACTCTTCCATCACCCCCAAAATGAGAGAGGAAAAGATGTTCTAAAAAAAGACTAGAACTACATTCGTGGGTACTGAACTGGAAGTATTAATTGTGAGGTGATTCCATATGACTGTATTACCTCAATTTCCAGTGAAATCATTAATAGCAGTCTTCAACATGTGTCATTGTGTTATATAAATTGACAAAGAAATCATAACAACAGTCTGCAACACCTATGACTGTATTATCTAAATTTATACTAACATCATGGAAGCAATATGTTATTGTACTATCTAAATTTACACTAACATCATGGTAGCCATCTACAATATGGTACTGTATTATCTAAATTTACAAAATATCAAGCTGGAAGCCTACAACACATGTAACTGTATTATCTAAAATTACACTAAGAACATTATAGCAGTCTACAACAAGTGTCACTAAATTAATCTAAATTAATACTGACATAATGATAGGATTCTACAGCATATTTTTTACTGCATTATCTAAATTTATACTAATATGATAGCAGTCTACAATACACGTTGCTGTATTATCTGAATTTATACTAACATCATGGTAACAGTCTACAAAACAAGTTACTCTATTACCTGTATCTAAATTTATACTACTATCATGGTAGCAGTCTACAATACATGTTACTGTATTATCTAAATTAGCCGATATCATATTTTATCACAGTACCTATATCAGCATATGTAAGTGCATCATGCTTTTATTACCTCAAGGCCCACAGATTAAATCCTCTATCAATCCACTGTCTTAAACAGTGTACAAATTTCACACAGTGTCAAAATCTCACACATTGTATAAAAATATATGTCTAAGATTTTGATATGTGACCATTTTACATCAGGAGTAATGAGGTATACGTGTCCACCCCCCCCACCCCCCTTCTGACTCATAAGCAGCATCAACAATTAATAAATCATGATAAACCAAAACAATGGTCAGTTTTGTCCTGCATATACTTAAACCAGATCATTTTATACATGCACATTTTATTTAATATTATTTAGATGCAAATTTTATTTAATATTATTTAGATGCAAATTTTATTTAATATTATTTAGATGCAAGGTTAAAGTTAGTTTATGTAGAACACAACTTTTATGAGCAATGATACAAACAAATTCCAATCCTTTATGCATCATACTCCATCTTCAAAAATCCAAATGGATTTAACTTGTACAATTACTGTCTATCTGGTAAATATTCAATATTGTTATTACCTGACATAATTATATTCTGTCTCATTAATATTCAATATTGTTATTACCTGACATAGTTACAATCTATCTGATAAATATTCAATATTGTTATTACCTGACATAGTTACAATCTATCTGATAAATATTCAATATTGTTATTACCTGACATAATTATATTCTGCCTGATAAATATTCAATATTGTTATTACCTGACATAGTTACAATCTATCTGATAAATATTCAATATTGTTATTACCTGACATAATTATAGTCTGCTTCATAAATATTCAAACCTTTCATATTACCTGACAAAATTAGAACCCAATGATAATATTCAATATTAATACCTGATATAATTACAATATTCCTGATAAATATTCAATATTAATACCTGACATAGTTACAATCTACCTGATAAATATTCAGTATTAATACAAGACATAGTTACAATCAACCTGATAAATATTAAATCCTGTCATAACATAAAAACTTAAAATCATACCTTGCACCACCTGTACAAGCTTTGCTATATTTAAAAAATGTCTAGCTGTAAATAGTGAATGTTAAAACAATAAACAGGGCTATAGTTGGCTGAGTTGTTTAAATTTCTTGCCTTTTGCTTCTTGTGGGTTGGTTGTTCACAGGTTTAGCCAGGTTCTTCCTCCACCAGTCATAATGGCTGTCATGTATAGCCTACTTAATGCATGTATTGAAAGTTACACAGTCAGGATATATATATATACACCTACTGCCCTAAGAGCTTCAGTTAAATAATAGAAAGACAAAATTACACTGTCACTTAAGTATAATATATGTTTTAATCTTATCTTTTGCATTACATTTGAACCAGTCTTGAAAAACCTTTTCATCTGCCAAAATATACAAGACTTTCAAAACAGGTGTCTCACCTGACAGTCAGTATAATAATCAGTATATATATATATATATATATATATATATATATATATATATATATATATATATATATATATATATATATATATATATATATATATATATATATATATCTTATAGAAATGATTTAATGAATCAATGATGTGTCTCATATTTGTAACTCTGTATTTATCATCCTGCTAATTTTGTCAAGCTGGGTCCAAATTAGTTGATGGGATGCTTTCTTTAACATAAATGTTAATTATAAAGAATGCACATTTTTTAAAATTATTGTTCACATTAGTACATGTGCTGCAGATAATGTTATCTCGACTAGTTCTCTTAGTCCATATGATAATGATAAGGAATAATACATTGATCTTTGACCTTAACCAGAAGGGAGACAACCACACTATAATGTCTGTATGATGAGGAATAAAACAATTGATCCTGGAACCTGACCACAAGAGTGACAACCACACTATACTGCTTTATGATGAGAACAAACAAATTGATCTTGGACCTTGACTACATGGGAGATAACCACACTATACTGCTTTATGATGAGAACAAACAAATTGATCTTGGACCTTGACTACATGGGAGATAACCACACTATTCTGCTTTATGATGAGAACAAACAAATTGATCTTGGACCTTGACTACATGGGAGATAACCACTCTATACTGCTTTATGATGAGAACAAACAAATTGATCTTGGACCTTGACTACATGGGAGATAACCACACTATACTGCTTTATGATGAGAACAAACAAATTGATCTTGGACCTTGACTACATGGGAGATAACCACTCTATACTGCTTTATGATGAGAACAAACAAATTGATCTTGGACCTTGACTACATGGGAGATAATCACTCTATACTGCTTTATGATGAGAACAAACAAATTGATCTTGGACCTTGACTACATGGGAGATAACCACTCTATACTGCTTTATGATGAGAACAAACAAATTGATCTTGGACCTTGACTACATGGGAGACAACCACACTATACTCCTTTGCCAACCAAACTCAGTGTTGTCACAAAAATACATTGTCAGCTCAGTTTTGTCATGAATAGCCACATAAATGGCCTCACTTGCAGTGTAATCATAGCATGTCATGTATGTGTCATGCAAGTCCCTAATGTCAGCTACATGCACAATAACTCTAAAATGTCCCAGAAAGATTCAGAGACAGTTAACCAATGTGTACCTAGCCATGTATCAGAACTACGACCCTTCAGTGGAAAGCAAAATGTGTATATAGAAAGTGAGTATATGTTATGCATCATGCAGGTCTTTATTATGGGTACATGCACAATAACTCTGATGTGTAGCATCATGGAGAAACCTCATATGTGGACTCACAATAACTCTGATGTGTAGCATCATGGAGAAACCTCATATGTGGACTCACAATAACTCTGATGTGTAGCATCATGGAGAAACCTCATATGTGGACTCACAATAACTCTGATGTGTAGCATCATGGATAAACCTCATACATGTATGTGGACTCACAATAACTCTGATGTGTAGCATCATGGAGAAACCTCATATGTGGACTCACAATAACTCTGATGTGTAGCATCATGGAGAAAACTCATATGTGGACTCACAATAACTCTGATGTGTAGCATCATGGAGAAAACTCATATGTGGACTCACAATAACTCTGATGTGTAGCATCATGGAGAAACCTCATATGTGGACTCACAATAACTCTGATGTGTAGCATCATGGAGAAAACTCGTATGTGGACTCACAATAACTCTGATGTGTAGCATCATAGAGAAAACTCATATGTGGACTCACAATAACTCTGATGTGTAGCATCATAGAGAAAACTCATATGTGGACTCACAATAACTCTGATGTGTAGCATCATGGAGAAACCTCATATGTGGACTCACAATAACTCTGATGTGTAGCATCATGGAGAAACCTCATATGTGGACTCACAATAACTCTGATGTGTAGCATCATGGAGAAAACTCATATGTGGACTCACAATAACTCTGATGTGTAGCGTCATGGAGAAACCTCATATGTGGACTCACAATAACTCTGATGTGTAGCATCATGGAGAAAACTCATATGTGGACTCACAATAACTCTGATGTGTAGCATCATGGAGAAAACTCATATGTGGACTCACAATAACTCTGATGTGTAGCATCATGGAGAAACCTCATATGTGGACTCACAATAACTCTGATGTGTAGCATCATGGAGAAAACTCATATGTGGACTCACAATAACTCTGATGTGTAGCATAATGGAGAAAACTCATATGTGGACTCACAATAACTCTGATGTGTAGCATCATGGAGAAACCTCATATGTGGACTCACAATAACTCTGATGTGTAGCATGATGGAGAAAACTCATTTGTGGACTCACAATAACTCTGATGTGTAGCATCATGGAGAAACCTCATATGTGGACTCACAATAACTCTGATGTGTAGCATCATGGAGAAACCTCATATGTGGACTCACAATAACTCTGATGTGTAGCATCATGGAGAAACCTCATATGTGGACTCACAATAACTCTGATGTGTAGCATCATGGAGAAACCTCATATGTGGACTCACAATAACTCTGATGTGTAGCATCATGGAGAAACCTCATATGTGGACTCACAATAACTCTGATGTGTAGCATCATGGTGAAAACTCATATATGGACTCACAATAACTCTGATGTGTAGCATCATGGAGAAACCTCATATGTGGACTCACAATAACTCTGATGTGTAGCATCATGGAGAAACCTCATATGTGGACTCACAATAACTCTGATGTGTAGCATCATGGAGAAACCTCATATGTGGACTCACAATAACTCTGATGTGTAGCATCATGGAGAAACCTCATATGTGGACTCACAATAACTCTGATGTGTAGCATCATGGAGAAACCTCATATGTGGACTCACAATAACTCTGATGTGTAGCATCATGGAGAAACCTCATATGTGGACTCACAATAACTCTGATGTGTAGCATCATGGAGAAAACTCATATGTGGACTCACAATAACTCTGATGTGTAGCATCATGGATAAACCTCATATGTGGACTCACAATAACTCTGATTTGTATCATCATTCAGAAACCTCATACATGTATGTGGACTCACAATAACTCTGTGTAATTCTTCCTGATTTTAGCAAGAACAACACTGAACCTTAATCTGCACATACCTATTTTTCTCTAGCTATTATCTTATACCAATAGAACAGGGACTATCTGAAACCGAAAAGATCAATACTTAATAAGAAGCAAGTTATTTACAAATAAAGCACAGGGAGATTGAATATTCAGGACAGGATTGGCTAGGTCAATGAATAATATAATAATAATAATAATAATAATAATAATAATAATAATAATAATAATAATAATAATAATAAGGACTTTGTAAAGTGCCTCATTTTTAGAAGCTCTAAGTGCTTTACAACATATATAATGATAGGATTACACAATAATAAAAAACACCATAAATTTAGAACACATAAAAGCATGCTGGAAATATGTAAGTTAGGAAACATTATTAGGTCTTCAAGGTTGTTCTCGCAGTTGAAAAGGGTGAGTTTTAAGAGCACTCTTGAAATGGATCATAGTGTCTTTGTGTCTAATTTAAATGGGCACGTCGTCCCATGTCCCTGCGCCTTGATATGCAAAATAACGTTGTCCATATCACTTCATTTTTATAGTGGGAATAAAGAGTATGCAATTGTTAGAATAGGAGCGTAAGTATTTTGCTGCTGTATACACATGGGCGAGGCCAGATAGGTATGTTGGACTGGAGTCTGTCAGTGAAATATAGCACAGAGAACAAATTTTGTGTTTGATTCTGTATCGAATTGATAGCCAGTGTAGGATACAAGGCAGTGGTGAGGTGTGCTCTGATCGAGGTACTCTAAAGATGATCCGTACAGCTGTGTTTTGAACTATTTGAAGTTTCTGGAGTAAATATTGTGACAAACCAGACAAAACTGAGTTACACTAGTCCAGTTGTGAAAGTACTAATGAACACGCAAGTGTTTTTTGGCATCAACTGAAATATATTTACGAATAGAACTGATGCATCTCAGTTCAAGATATGCAGCCTTGCATATGTTCATGACAAGTTGGTGCAATGTGAGAGTGATGTCTAGAGTAACACCTAGGTTTAATACTGACTGGGAGAATTTAGTGTTGGTGTTGCTGATATTTATTGTCTGAGGTAAAGGATGTGAATGAGAAAGTCTTTGTGTTGTAGCCTCAGTTTTATCATCATTCTTCTGCAGCTTGTTATTCTGAATGCCAAATACATGCTGGAGACGGTGGAGTATTATATAATGGTTTATTGTGTCTAATGCTGCAGACAAATCAAGGAGGGTAAGTACTGTAATCTTTCCACTATCCAAAGCAGAGAGAATGTCATAAATACTTTCAGAAGAGTAGTTTCAGTACTGTGGCAAGGGCGATGTGCAGACCGTACATTGCTAAAATGACTGTTTGAATTCAAATGAGATACAAGATGGGTTAGAACAACATTTTCTAAGATTTTTTTATATGAATGGAAGATTAGAGACTTGGCGGTAGTTCTTTAAATCATTATGGTCAAGTGTTGGTTTTTTCAACCGATGGCTTTACGAGGACAGTTTTGAAAAATGATGGGAATTCCCCAATTAGAGAGAGAGAGATATTAATAACTTCGGTTAGTGACGGAAATATTGGGTCTATGCACTCAACCTGCAGTGGGGTTGAAATTGGATCAAGTTCTCAAACGTTGGTGCACTCTTCATCAAGAGTGCCCATACTAAATCTATAGAGACAGGTTCAAATGCTCCCAATGGTTGTCGCTGAACTTCTGTATTATAACTGTATGGTGACGATTCAATTGAAATTGTGTTGTCAAGCGAATCTCTAACGGTTTGTACTTTGTCACGGAAGAAACTTGCAAATAGGTCTAGAAGGTCTACTGGTGAGAAAGTAGTTGGAAGTGGTGTACATTTGTTCCTTGACATTAATTTGTTAGTTATCTCGAAGAGTTCTTTGCAGCTGGAACTCTCTAAGATCTTAGTACTGTAGTGGGATAATAATGCTTAATGGACTATCTTTGTGACGTTTTTCTTAGCGGCTTCATAGATTTGTTTATGAATAGTGAGTCTGGTGGAAAGATAAAGCCTCTCTGCTTTTCGGCGATGTATTTTGGCATTGTGAAGCTGGTCCCATACACTGATATACCATGGATAATACTTTGTTTTTATTGATACTCTGCATTTGGTGGCTGGGGCATGTTTTTCAAGCTATGAACGCAGGCAGTTATCAAATTGTTCAGCTGTTGGATGTAAGAAAGATGGCAGACGTAGATTAAGAAATTGTGACAAACCACTCACATGTTGCAAGCAGGATCAATATCTCACTATCTTAAAAAGAAATTCTATCAATATTTGATCAATTGCTGTTACATCGTTTATTTTTTCACTAACTTGCGTTGCAGCCAGCTTTCAAATAAATGCTCTCTACCCATTTTCAGATCTTAATTATCTTTCCATTACTACATTATGTACTAGTTTGTATTATTTGATTGTACAAAAGTGTATCGCTGCGCAAAACGTTCTCACAATTTATCTCGCTTGAAGAATATTGAAAATATGTTTATTTTAATTTGTACAGCTTTATTCATAGCAGTAAATTGAAGTTGAACGACACCGAAAAAAAATTATAACTTCTTAAGATTCTTTTTTTATTGATTTAGACTGCTGCATTTGTATTGATATTAATTATATTTTTCATGAAATACCTTGAGTTTCTTTCAAAATGCACAAATGTCATCCGTGCTTGAACAGAAAGGCTAATAACTCCAATAGCTAATAGCAAACCGACTTTTCCACAGGTCATGGCCGGATAGAAAATAATATGTAAAAAGAGCACCCTTTATCAGTGTCTATTTAATAAGAGAGCGTCACACTGTTTGTCTTTTCGAATTTGGCTGAAATACTATGTGTGCGAAATGTTTACGGTATTATTATGAACATATTAGCTTCACATTTCTCTGAGCTTTGAACGATATCATTTACGATTTTATGTCAAACGAACTATACAATTATTAATTTCTGCTGGCATTATTCGACTTAATGCTATTGTATAGAATTTTTGAATATGCTTATGTAAACCAGAGAGAGAGAGAGAGAGAGAGAGAGAGAGAGAGAGAGAGAGAGAGAGAGAGAGAGAGAGAGAGAGAGAGAGAGAGAGAGAGTGTTGATGGACCAACAAACAACGAAACACACATCTGTTTCGAATACCCGTACACCCAGAGACATTTAAACACCTGGCAGCTACTCTGGATATTAATAACATTGACGGGTTTTAAAGGAAACCGTATTTTTGTTTAGAAACTTTAGGTTATGAGCCAAATGTGGTTTTAAGTTTCCTCCAGAAATGCCAAGTACTTATATATATATATATATATCCGTTATGGATCATTGCCATCTCA
This sequence comes from Unio delphinus, assembly GCA_029339505.1. NCBI lineage: Eukaryota > Metazoa > Mollusca > Bivalvia > Unionida > Unionidae > Unio > Unio delphinus. The sequence goes on along the minus strand of JAQISU010000197.1, from coordinate 432,165 downwards.
CATCTGTCTGAGTGGGTTCGAGTATGATCAAGTCAATGTGGGTATGTGAGAAAGCTTGCGGGTAGCTTCTCGTGTGTCGGTGGTTATTTCCAGGGGTTTTCTTGGGTTCTTCCTCCACCATTAATACTGACGTCCCGCTTGCCAAAGGGAAGTGAAGCGTGTCTCATAGCCTCTCCTTTCCAGGTGTAGTGATCGCTGCAGGACCACTGTCTTGCTCTGATGGACATGAGGTTACTTGCATATAGCCTCTCCTACACTATTGTGTCCACAACAGCACCTTCACGCGGGGCCTCTTGTTTTTCACAGAGCCTGTTGTGTGGCGCGACCGAGTGCTCGGCGGTATAATTGTTAGGGCAGACTGGGCTCATTAGCCTTGGCAGGCAGCCAGTCTAAGAGAAGGGAAACTCTGACTCCAAACCCGGGTAGATGAAGCTCGTTAGCCTGGTCAAGGCAATTCTTCTAGGAGAAGAAAACTCTGATTGAAAACCAATGGTTCCACTGCCTTGTGGAAATCTTCGGGAGAAGAAAAGGCTACGGGAGTAAACCCAGACAGAAAATCCGGAGTGGAGCCCCCAAGGCGGCTGGATGTCAACTACGACTTCCTTCCGGCATCTCCTGCATCCAAACTGGTTCTAAATGTCATGCTCAGCATTCCTTTGGACCCAACCAGCAAGGACGAGAGGGGGATTCTGAAGCCTGGGCAACCCAGGATCTCCATAGTTCACGCCCAGGCTTGCGCCCTGGAGAGGTCACTCCAGTCTCGCTACTAAGTGAGGAAACAACACGGAAGCTGACAGCTTACGGGTTATAAGTCCCACCTGATTGGCGTAGGGAAGGGGCGCCACGGGTCAGCTTTGACGGTGGGAGGGATCATCGTGTCCCACTGCCCAACTACCGCTCGCCTCAGGCCGGGCAACCCCCAGTCAATAAGGTGTTGACCCGCCATCGTCTGCCTGCTCCAGTGGGTGTCTGGAGCTTAGTGTGTTGCTTAACATGACAAGGAGACGAAAATTCCACACCAGACAAAATGAAAAAGAAACGAATAAAGAAGACTCCAGCTCTTCGATTTGCAAGCTGGAATGTGCGCACTATGTGTACAGGCATCTCCGATGACCTCAGAGAAGTGGATGACACCAGGAAAACGGCCATCATCGATAGAGAACTCAGCAAGCTAAATATCAGTATAGCTGCCCTCCAGGAAACTAGACTGGCCTCTAATGGCTCCCTCAGAGAGGAAAACTTCACTTTCTTCTGGAAGGGTCACGAACCTGAGGAGCCCCGTCAGCACGGGGTGGGCTTCGCCATCAAAAACAGTCTTCTGGGCTTGGTTGAACCTCCCGCAGGGGGCACTGAGCGTCTCTTATCCATCCGCCTCACCACTACTGCAGGTCCTATCAACATCATCAGTGTCTACGCTCCCACCCTCTCCTCTTCAGAAGACACCAAGGATCAGTTCTATGGGCAGCTGGATGAACAGATTAAAAGATGCCCCAAATACAAATCACTTTTACTCCTTGGCGACTTCAATGCCAGAGTAGGTGAGGATCACGAATCATGGCCTACCTGCCTCGAATATTACGGTACCGGAAAGATCAACGAAAACGGTCAGAGACTGCTGGAGCTGTGCACCTACCATGGCCTGTGCATAACAAACACTTTTTTCAAGGGAAAGCCACAACACAAAGTGTCATGGAAACACCCCAGGTCCTATCACTGGCACCAACTTGACTTGGTCATCACCAGGCGCTCTGCCCTTAACAGTGTCCTCTCCACCAGAACCTACCACGGTGCAGACTGCGACTCTGACCATGCCCTCGTGAGCAGCAGGGTGAGACTTTAGCCAAAGACACTACACCGTTCAAAACCAAAAGGACACCCACGCATAAACACCGCACAGATGTCGGTCCCTTCCAAGGTACAGGAGTATGTGTCCGCCCTGGTCAAGGCTCTCCAAGACCTGCCAGAGCACGACACCACAGCCAAGTGGAACGCCATGAAGGGTACCATCTACAAAACAGCCATGTCCACGTTTGGCAAAAAGGAAAGACCCAGTCAGGACTGGTTCAACACACACCTAACAAGGATGGAACCACTAATCGAGGAGAAACGAAAAGCCTTTATAGCGTACAATAAATGCCCCAAATGAACGGACGCATGCTGCTCTTAAACATGCTCGAAGCAACACCCAACGCATCGCTAGACAGTGCGCGAACGAGTACTGGCAACAACTGTGTGAAGGAATCCAGTGCAGTGCCGAGATCGGAAACATCAAAGGTATGTACGGTGGCATCAACAAGGCTCTAGGCCCTACAGTGAAAGGGGTCGCTCCCCTGAAATCCATGATGGGAGAGAAGATCACAGACCGTGGGCAACTGATGGCCAGATGGGTGGAGCACTACTCAGAGCTATACTCCCGTGAAACGGTAGTCACTGAAGCAGCCCTCAGCAGCATAAAGAATCTTGCCATCATTTAGGAGCTCGACGAAGTGCCAACCTTAGAAGAGCTCAGCAAAGCAATTGACTCCCTCCGAAACGACAAAGCACCAGGTAGTGACAGCATCCCGCCCGAAGCTATCAAATGTGGGAAACCAACACTGCTCCAACCACTGCAGGAACTACTTTGCCTCTGCTGGGAGGAAGAAGCAGTCCCCCAAGACATGCATGATGCCAAAATTGTGACCCTTTACAAAAACAAGGGCGACCGCAGTGACTGCAATAATTATAGAGGGATCTCGCTTCTGAGAATCGTTGGTAAAGTGTATGCCCGCATCATACTAAACAGGCTGCAGTTGCTGGCAGACCGTGTGTACCCAGAATCCCAGTGCGGCTTCAGAGCAGGCAGGTCGACAACATACATGATCTTCTCTTTACGACAACTCCAAGAGAAGAGCAGAGAGCAAGGTCAACCACTCTACATGATGTTCATCGACCTCACCAAGGCCTTTGACTTAGTCAGCAGAAAGGGCCTTTTTAAAGTTTTCAGTAAGATCGGTTGCCCTTCAAAACTCCGCATCATGATAATCTCTTTCCATGCAGATATGAAGAAAACAGTCCTGTATGATGGATCTTCCTCAACCTCCTTCCCAGTTAACAGCGGTGTGAAGCAGGGCTGCGTTCTGGCACCAACCCTATTCGGGATCTTCTTCTCCTTGCTTCTGTCCTACGCCTTTGACCCGTCCACTGATGGCATATACATACACACCAGGTCCGATGGGAGGCTGTTAAACCTGGCACGACTGCGTTCAAAGACAAAAGTGAGGGCTGTGCTCATCAGGGAGATGCTTTTTGCTGATGACGCGGCTCTTGTGGCACACACTGAGGAAGCTCTTCAGAGACAGAGAGACCGTTTTGCTGATGCCTGCATGCAGTTTGGACTCAATATCAGCCTGGAAAAGACAAAGGTCTGCATGCAAGATACCACCATTGCCCCTACAATCAAAATCAACGGTGTCACCTTGCAAGCAGTCAACAACTTTACCTACCTGGGGTCAACCATCAGCAACACTCTCTCGCTCGATAAGGAGCTGGACACAAGGCTAGGAAAGGCAAACACCATCATGTCACGACTGACCAAGAGGGTGTGGGAAAACAACGCGCTGACAGTGCAAACCAAAGTCAAAGTTTACCAAGCCTGCTTTCTCAGCACCCTTCTATATGGAAGTGAGACCTGGAATACCGACATGAGGCAAGAGCGCCGGCTCAACTCCTTCCATATACGGTGCCTTAAACGCATCTTGAAAATCAGCTGGTAAGACCGTGTCCCAAACAGCGAAATCCTGCAGCGTGCAAACAACCACAGCATGTTCTCCCTTCTGAGCAAACGTCGCCTTCGATGGCTGGGACACGTCCGACGCATGGAGGATGGGAGGCTGCCAAATGACATCCTATATGGACAGCTGGCCACTGGCACAAGAAGAGTAGGGCGCCCCTTACTCCGTTTCAAGGATGCATGCGAGAGGGACTTGAAGGCATGTGACATCGCATCTGATGGCTGGGAAGTGCTGGCCGAGGACCGAGGCACCTGGAGACTGACAGTAAGTAAATGTATCTCAGTCGCTGATACAAGGAGAGGTCAGTTGGCAGCAGAGAAACGTGTCAGAAAAGGGCCACGTGACAGCAACCACAGCAAATCGGGCTTCACAGCATGTCTGCACAAACTGCAAGAGGGACTGCCACTCGCGCATAGGTCTCCACAGCCACAACAGACGATGCCAACAACCCAGAGACAGACGACACCCCAAGGGCGCTATCCGCATGGTCTCCCGAGACTTAGGCGCCAATGATGATGATGATATATGGCCCTTAGCCAAATATGATGATCACAAATTTGTTTCAGTACAGATTGTTATGTATATCTATATTATGTGTATTATTATCATAATAATAGCTTTTGTATGGGTCATTTAGTTAATGAGATTTTTAGTCATAATGTACTACGATTAGTAGTTTGCACTTTAAAGATGAATCGTGCATAATTGTTCCATTGATAAGTTTCAAAGCTGAGTAGGATTCTAAGTACAAGTTAAAAACACATGATCTAACAAAGATAATAGTTATGGTATAAGGCCAAAATGAATTAATCTTCTAATTGGCTAGAACTGCAACAGCTAGTCTAATTTTGACAGAATACTATATTTTGATATACCAAGAATGATTCAACATAAAACCTCGTAATGCAATTTTCACTAATGCATATTATCTTTCTATATATGTGAATTATTACATAGAATTACACATTTTTAATACTAATATTGGTCTTGCATTGAGAGGATTGATTCATTACATTTTAATCATTCCTGGCAAATATAATCCTCTAGAAATTGGATTAACAGCTGTATTGGAATTACTGTCATTCACATTAAAGACATTTTGGGATTATATCAGTGTTTTCTTCTGTACAGTTGGTACATCAGTACAGTAGACATCACTCTGAATAGTTGAAACATCAGTGCTGTAGTGACATCATTTAGAATACATTTTTGTGTGACATGGCAGTGATATATTCTTTGTGTGCAATTTGGTTAATCCATTAATCCTTGGACCCTGTGAAATTGTAACTATCTACAATAATGTACAAAATCTGTAATGGTTGCTACCTCTTATTTAGCTCTGTACACAGTAATATCCCATCTAAAATGTAAACAACCTGGTATGAGCTCAAGAAACTGACATTGTCATTTTCGTTTTAAGTGCATGAAATATTTCACCGGTCTATAAACATTAACACAACAGAGTGTAGCTTTCTGCCAATTTTTATCTGAGAAAAGAAATTTAAGGAGACTTTTATTTGCTTTTCTGATTGTCTTCATACCCAGACAGGTCTAGAAAAGTTTTAAATTATAAAGCTGTAAGAATTAGATAATAAGTGTATAGATTCTAAATTGAATTGTTCATGTATTTTTTAATTACTGTGTGCCAGCAGTGTAGTAATGTTGATTTTCTCAATAATCCAGAACAACAATTTTTTATCCTAATCCCCAATAATAGGACGGTCTGGGTTATTCATGAAAACGAGAAAGTGAAAAACAAAAGCATGCAGAAGTTAGCACAGAAGGCAGTGAAGCAAAAAACAACAATGCAGAGTAGTAGAAATATAAAAGATAACACAAACACCTGGCAGAGACAATGACGGTAAATGGCAAGGGAACTAAATATACATGTATATAAATATGCAGGGAATAGAATTATAAAGACAGTCAAGGGAACTAAAAAAACAGATAATAGAATTATAAAGACAGTCAAGGGAACTAAAAATACAGATAATAGAATTATAAAGACAATCAAGGGAACTAAATATACAGGGAAAAGAATTATAAAGACAGTCAAGGGAACTAAAAATACAGATAATAGAATTATAAAGACAATCAAGGGAACTAAATATACAGGGAAAAGAATTATAAAAGACAGTCAAGGGAACTAAATATACAGAGAATGGAAGTATACACAGTTAAGGGAACACACAAATCATAAAAACTATGACAATGCATGTAATATTTATTAAAACAATACCACATGTTTTCCTCATTGTAGTTTGTGTCATATACCACTGTTCATTATTAATTTAAGCAACAGAACACAAGAATGACCTATTATTGGAAGTGTACATTGAAGTGAATTCCAGATAACTGCTATAAACAACTCTAGCCTAATCTGTTCTTAAAAAGTATTTATCCAGTTTTGGAATGAAACCAAAGACACGGACATTGTTTTGGCATTTCATAGGTTAATCATTAAAATTACAAGTAAAAAGTTGTAATGATGTTACATTTGTGAATAAAAGTGATGATCAGCAAACATAACCATGCTTATCATTTTCTCAAACGTTATATTCTTCATCCATAAAATATCACTGACCCAGTTATTTACATGCTAGCATAAATAATGTTCTTAAATACATTCAAAAATGTGCCATTTGTTTCTCAACATAGCACAATGTTCAAAGTGATATTCTAGGATGCACCATTTATTTCTCAACATAGCGCAATATTCCAAATGATATTCTAGGATGCCAAAATTTGTACATTACATAAAAAACACACATGGTTAGTGTGTTAAAACAGAAAACTAAATGATTAAATGGAAACCTCATCGACAAAGTGGAATGGTATAATTATACAAATGTGTATTCATTTTGAAAGCTTATCCTGCCTGTATTTATTTCTATGATAAATATGCATCATTACAACATAAGCTAGTCATGTGCCATTATCTATATATATATATATATATATATATATATATATATATATATATATATATATATATATATATATATATATCAAATGTCCATATACCCCTTTCCTACTCATAACAGCTGTGCTAAGAGATAAAAAAAACGTAATTCCATCAAAAATAAGAAATCCAATCGATACATACTGGAATTAAACTTTGTATTCAGTAATGATTAAATCTATTCAATTCTGGGACCTTTTTAATCCTGGTACACAAATTGGCATGTAGTAAAGTGAACCAAACAATGGCTCTATTTCGGTTTACAACAACTGTGTCAAAGAGATTGTTAACATTTTGCATACATTTTTTTAGACAGGCGGCAGGTCATGAGTGTTAGGTTTTTTCAATACTCAAGACTACAATATCTGCTAGAAGTATACTCCAGATTTGATTTTGATGAGTAAGCCAATATTCTAAAATTTAACTTGATATTTGTTTTTTATTGAAATGTATCAATTAAATTTTGTATTGCATACCAGAAAATACAACATTGCTGTTAAAGTAAGTTGACAAAGACAAAATATGGAGTGCAGTCAGCTGACCTATCATAGACACATGTATATTTCGTTAACAGGAACATAAGATGAGCATGTGCTCATGCATGGAATTTATGTAAGCTTTTAGTCACAATCAACATTTCCCAAGCTAAGATTCAAGTTTGATGAGTTATTTTTTCTAGCTGACCATATGTGAATAATAATTGATATCATCTGGGATTCAGAAGATGTCAATAAGCTATGACACCATTTACAATATCATATGGGATTCAAAAGATGTCAATAAGCTATGACACCATTTACAATATCATCTGGGATTCAAAAGATGTCAATAAGCTATGACACCATTTACAATATCATCTGGGATTCAAAAGATGTCAATAAGCTATGACACCATTTACAATATCATCTGGGATTCAAAAGATGTCAATAAGCTATGACACCATTTACAATATCATCTGGGATTCAAAAGATGTCAATAAGCTATGACACCATTTACAATATCATCTGGGATTCAAAAGATGTCAATAAGCTATGACACCATTTACAACATCATCTGGGATTCAAACGATGTCAATAAGCTATGACACCATTTACAACATCATCTGGGATTCAAAAGATGTCAATAAGCTATGACACCATTTACAATATCATCTGGGATTCAAAAGATGTCAATAAGCTATGACACCATTTACAATATCATCTGGGATTCAAAAGATGTCAATAAGCTATGACACCATTTACAATATCATCTGGGATTCAAAAGATGTCAATAAGCTATGACACCATTTACAATATCATCTGGGATTCAAAAGATGTCAATAAGCTATGACACCATTTACAATATCATCTGGGATTCAAAAGATGTCAATAAGCTATGACACCATTTACAATATCATCTGGGATTCAAAATATGTCAATAAGCTATGACACCATTCACAATATCATCTGGGATTCAAAAGATGTCAATAAGCTATGACACCATTTACAACATCATCTGGGATTCAAAAGATGTCAATAAGCTATGACACCATTTACAACATCATCTGGGATTCAAAAGATGTCAATAAGCTATGACACCGTTTACAACATCATCTGGGATTCAAAAGATGTCAATAAGCTATGACACCGTTTACAATATCATCTGGGATTCAAAAGATGTCAATAAGCTATGACACCGTTTACAATATCATCTGGGATTCAAAATATGTCAATAAGCTATGACACCGTTTACAATATCATCTGGGATTCAAAAGATGTCAATAAGCTATGACACCGTTTACAATATCATCTGGGATTCAAAAGATGTCAATAAGCTATGACACCATTTACAATATCATCTGGGATTCAAAAGATGTCAATAAGCTATGACACCATTTACATTGTGTGCATCATATTTTTTTCAAGTAAGCACATTCCTCTGGTAGTTCAAATTTTGAAGCCATTCCACTGGCTATTTTCAGATGATCTTGAGGTTAGGTATATAAGCTTTAATTTTTGTGGTTACCACAAAAAAAATTATTTCTGTTGACTATGATTCCATGTTCATTACTGTGGAAACGCCTGGAATCAAATATATATATTTATTTTATGCTCAGCAGTGAATTACTTGATTTTCTAGTTAAAATAATATTGATATTTCACTGCGGTGAAAAAATAACAGTGAAAAATAACAGGGAAAAAATAACAATATTTTTTCACTATAGGAACTACATTTATGGGTCAAAATATTTGCTTGAAACGAGTGAATAAACGAGTGAAAGAGCAGATTTGAGGTAGCCAACGTATGTGAGCATACAATAAAAAGAATATTTGCTTGAAACGAGTGAATAACGGATACATTTCATCTCTTGGATAAAAAACTCTAGTATTTTCACTCGTGGCTTCGCCACTCGTGAAAATACTGAGTTTTTCATCCACTCGATGAAATATATCCGTTATTCACTCGTTTCAAGCAAATATCCTCTATATATTGATGCCAGGAGAACAAAATTCAAAGACACTCAAGAAAGTTATGCATCTATATAATCCCAATTATTCCATAATCCCATTGCTTGCATTGTTTCTATTGCAATCTAGTTTTCCCTATGCATGCAATACATATACAAGATCCTCTGAGAAATAACATATATTCTTATTATTCACTTATAAAAATAACATATTCTCTATTGAAAGAAGTGAGCTTATGAGTGGTTATTCACTTTTTAAAAGAATCTGATTATACATGCTGTATTTATATTTATAATTGGTTTGAAAAAAGAAATGTAATGTTTTTGTAAGAGACACATCTTTTTTGAACACCAATGTCCAACTGTACTAAGCAAACGTGTCGTGATGCTGTGTACATGCATCTATACAATATATATCATAACCAAAATAAAAACCAATACAAAATTCCATGAAAACATCTCATATTTTGTCTCATATGCAATCCTTCCCCTCTTTCCCATTCCTCAAATATCATTCTCTGTAATGGAAGAAATTATGTGTACTGATCTGAGTCCTTAACAAAGAAAATAATTTATGTTTCAATTATTTTTACACCTGATGTCATGGCAAAGTAAATTAATTTGTTCCATGAAACATTTATAAGGTGCTATGCGTAAAACACAATATGGACTTTGGTGAAGCATATGCATTTCGATTCCCCACTCCCCTTTCCAATAATGAAAACATTCAGTTTAGTTTGGATCAATGACTCTAAAATGGATCACATCAGGATGTCTTCAAGACATTAAGCACAAATGATGGCATTAAAACAAAGATGATCTGTATATTGGCTTGTCATATTTTAAACTGATTGATGACAATCCTTGTTAGCGAATTATACAAAATGTAAAGCTTGTAATGAGAACAGAACTCATTCTCAAGATTTATTATTATCCTTCAAACATTGACTGATTGAATGACATGGCCATGACATGCTATTTTCTGGATCTCTTTGACTGATTGAATAACATGACCATAACATGCTATTTTCTGGATCTCTTTGACTGATTGAATGACATGACCATGGCATGCTATTTTCTGGATCTCTTTGGCTGACATGACCATGACCATCCCTATACAGTGATCAAGACACACTCGTCACCAAAATTCTACCTAGGAATGATAGGTAAGACTTGGTGATTTTTCACCATGAATACTTGGTTACTTTAAAATTGCCTAATACTTAACAAAAATGACTGGTGAATATTAACATGATTAAAAAGCCAAAAATATAATAGAAAGCCAACTCATGTACATCTAAATATAGATTAAGCATAATTGAGAAACATCTAATACTGAGCAGCGTGTTTATCTTTGGATATGAATAGTTGATACATTAGGAGTCTGATGAAAGTTTACATTTGCTATGTGATCTTTACAAGATTTTTGAACAACTATCAGAGTATCATTTTACATCTGTACTGTTGTTCAGCATGTTATGTATTGAATGTTTATGTACATCATAAGGTGTTCCATGTGATTTTAAGATGATTTTCACCTCGCTAGACAAGTCATATTAATTAAACATGGATTATTAAACATTCCTATTTGATATATTGCATGAATTAAACTCCCACTGTATCTGTTCCTTGGGCAACACACTATATCATTTCAACAATGAAAGTTGCCAAAAGTTGGTGTATTGAATATGATTATTAAACATATATGCTTCAGGATTTATTTATTTATTATTCCTTGTTATTGTTTGATCTACACTCAACAATGGCCTCAATGTGCACAAACTATACTGTGGGTATCTATGAGCATAAATACATCAATTGGATTTAACATGAAATGTGTCATTATGCAGGATATGATGCAGCATATTGCCAATGGTAACCATATAAAGAGATTCGAAGGGAGATAACTATCAGCAGAGAGATGATCATGCAATAACAGCAAATTGCTTGGTCAAGAGAACTTCATCAATGCAAATATCCACATCCTGTGAAGTGTCCACCAAAATGAAGTGAAACGGCTCCATCATCATTCCTGTCTGAAATGACAAGACCTACTAAGTCTTTGTCAAATGCTAGCTCAGTAAATTTCGACTTTGCTCCTTCCGACCAGGATCCTCCCATGGGCTTTATTCCTGAAAGTGATAGCATTAAAATTTGGAATAGTGTGAAAACTAATTAAATTTTTACTGTTAAGTGTCAAAAAATAGATGTGACTTAGGGAAAGATCAGCTGTCTGCAAATAGGTCAGACACTAGCAAAACTACATTTTAAAACTATTGGCTGGCATTCTGACTTTGTGAAGCACAGCATCAAGGGGAGCATTTTGTGATAAATGCTAACAACGCTTGTATCAGCACTAATGACACATATATCAACACCAATAACATCTCTGTCAGCTTCAAAACCCATCAAGAAACCATTGATAACATCAACGTCTACATCTATTTAGGATGGTAATCAACTTTTCAATGGATTTAAAAGATAGAAATTGGGGAGAATAAGGGTTAAATTCCAGAATCAATAAAAACTTAAAGATGTTCAAAATTGGTCAGGTCATATAAAACTACTGTGACTGTTCAGTAGTCATCTTTGTATTTGTGCATGTGTGTGTGTTGATACAAAACATTTGTGACCCATTGTCTGAGACAAAATGATCCCACATTCTACTGTACACAATACTGTATACCGTCTATACTCATGTATAAGCCAAATAATTTAGGAAAAAATAAAGGTCTAGAAGAAGGAGGGGGGCAGCTTATTCATGAGCCAATGTATAAACTTTAGAGTTTTAGGTCTTTTGTTGACTACTGTAATGGCTGTAAATCTGTGCCCTAAGACATAGGTATGTAAAACAAATAGCTTTCTGTGACCCAACATTTGTTATAATTATTGATTTGCTATTATTTTGCATGGGGATATTTTCAGATTTCTTCAATACGAAATTAAATAAAGTTAAAAATACAGACTCCATAATTCACAAGCTGCTTGTGTTTACTGGGGAGATGAGGCTGTACAGTACTTGTATAGTGCAAAGCGTGCATAGCGTCACTTAAATCCTTATTGTTCCCAAACAGGCTGATGCCGATTTTGTTTCATTTATTGTTTAGACCAAATTGCATTCTGCCAGATAACAATTCATCATTTACAATGAATCACCTCTCATGAGTTACTCATTTTCAATGATATAAGCGATCCTACAAATTGAGGTCCTATTTTTTAAAAGTATGCACATTTAGTTATAAAAGGCACATAACAAGCATAATTTACATGTTCACAAAGAGTGGTAATAAAAAAGGCTACAATTCTCATATAGATCAACTAAGGTTAACATCAATCAATTTTAGTTTTGTGTTTTGGCTAAACAAACATTGTAACCAACCATACAATGGAAACCTTGATGTTTGGGAGTCTCGTATGTTGATAAGTCAGCGAATTTGTCTTTCATTTTGTTACAGCAGTACATGACAGTTAATGAATAAAACTCTGTAATTTGTGTTAGAGGGAATTTTGACTGGCAACAATACCAGTACATTGATGCATAATTGCCATTTTATTCCATAATATTAGCACAATTACCATAGTTTTGTAAAACAGAGGTGTAAGGCAAACCTATGATAGTTTCCAATAGTGTAGTAGGGAGACTGAATAAATAAAATAGAGATTGTTTTCTCTAAATAACGATCGATCTTCCTGGTCCAATATATGCATGAAATTTGCAAAAAAGACTCACCATTTTTCTCCGTGATTCGCCCATTTTTTGCCCCAGGACGTGCTCTATTTTCATATTCTGATTAGCTGTTGAGATTAGTCTTAAATAAACAAGTAAGAAAGCCAGCTAAACTAATTAAAAGTTAATCCTTAACGATGCAACTATTTTGAGAAAACGACAAGCCCTCAGTCTTTAATTAAAAAAAACACATTCTACAATATTGTGTTATGCAAGCAACAGCAATTGATTGGCAAATGAAAGATTCCCAATGTTGTTGATCTAATGGTACCTATATAGGCAGTTTCACGATAATGTACATGTGACAACTATTTTCCCCCTCATTGCATATCTATCCTTATTATCAACTCGTGAAGCATTTAGTATTGTTTGCTTAAAAAAAAAAACAGGTATTCAAAATTAGTTTTGAGGACACATTTTCTGCATGGTATGTATTTCATTCCTTCCTTTAATTTATCAATGGTAATTAACATTGGAATATATGGTAAATAATGCCAGGTGTTCACTCATGTAAGTTTCTGTCATGGGAATGGTGCAATAGCGTATGGAGTTACTGCATTCCTAGTGATCATTCTTGGGATTGAAATTAATTGTGTATGATTTTGTTGTTGTGGTATATTTTTTGTTGTGGTTTATTTATTTATTTATTTTTTTTGTAGAGATTTAAAAATGTGAATAGTCTTTAAACTTAACGTTCAATTTAGTGTAGAGGAAAATTCTTTCTAGTAAAGTAATTATTTAGTCACAACAATAATTCATAAATCATACAACGGAAAATGTAAGACTTTTTTTGTTTAAAAGAAATGAAAATCGAAGACATAATGTAATACTCTGGCAGTCACTGCAACAATTGTAACAAATTATGAAATCTGGATGTAGGTGTGGAGTGACCCCAAAAATCGGGAGGGTTTACAGGTATGGTGTAAGGTCACTTACATGAAAGCAAACTACAACTCGGTTTTTACAATTTTAGCATAATTTTCTAATTACGTTTACGGAAATTCCATTAATGTATTTAAGAGTTAGGCATTTACAATTTCAAAGCAAAGTAAAAATCTGACTAATGGTACACTGATATAAAAAGTCCAATGCAGTAATGCATAAACAATCAAAAATACAGCCAAAAGGGTGAGGTAGTGTAACATCAACTCGCGATTGGTAAATTCTTGTCATCGTTTGATCAAATTATACACAAATTTAAATTAGGCAAAACCAATATGAAAACAGAAAATAAAAAAAAATAAAACATGTTTATACCATTTCTTTTTAGTAATCATCCACTCTAACCTCGAGAAGTATATATATGTATTTTTTTAAATATACGTTTGCTTAAATGAATGTGTTTAGAAACTACCTCGTGCATCTTGAGATGTCTCAGAGTTCTGGACCTGTCAGCTTATACAAGGGTCATGCACTTTTGAATGCTTCTACCTGTTCAGTTTGGGGATTGGCTTACACGCAAATGGGCTTATACTCGAGTATATACGGTAGATATGGGCATGCTACTTCCACAATTTGATCATAAAACTTTACAATTGCTTACAATGTTGAACAAAGATTCTGATTAAGAACATACGACAAGGAAAACAGAAATAAAATGTGTACACCAATTGTAAAAATCTCCCAGAGAAGGTAACTAATTAAATGACATTAACTAAAACTAATTAAATGATAAATGAACTAAAACTAATTAAATGATAAATGAACTAAAACTAATTCAATGATAAATTAACTAAAACTAATTCAATGATAAATTAACTAAAACTAATTAAATGACATTAACTAAAACTAATTAAATAATAAATGAACTAAAACTAATTGAATGATAAATTAACTAAAACTAATTAAATGATAAATGAACTAAAACTAATTAAATGATAAATGAACTAAAACTAATCAAATGATAAATGAACTAAAACTAATTAAATGAGAAATTAACTAAAACTAATTAAATGATAAATGAACTAAAACTAATGAAATGATAAATGAACTAAAACTAATCAAATGATAAATGAACTAAAACTAATTAAATGAGAAATTAACTAAAACTAATTAAATGATAAATTAACTAAAACTAATTAAATACTTTTGAATATGATGCTTAACTATGATAGGCTGTCACAACAGAAAACTTTTATTGCAGTAGTCAGAAAAGTGACAGCTATATCTCATGCTTAAGCTAGTGAAAGTAAACTTGCAAGAATAAAATACAAGAGTGTGTCATTGCTCACAAAAATAAAATGTAGAAAGGTGCAAACAGTGAGCTAAAAACATTTTTAACACACTGCAACTGGCATTGCTGTCTATTTTAACACTTAAAACAACCTCTAAATGTACAGCATTTTTGGATATTATTAATTTTATGCAATTAAAAAACATATCTAAAAAAAATGAGAATTTAAACTAAAACTCAATGTCTACCTCAATTTAGCATCATGTACTTAAATTTTCAGTTATTTAGATCTTTTAAAATCTATTCTGTAAAGATGCAATTGTTATGTATATCATTCTGTATCTGCTGCTTTTTATGTTCTAATTAACTGGAAATTGTGTAATTTATTCTTTACTTACATTTGTATGGCTGCCATGGGATGGTTCCTTGACCAATGGCCAGTTTATGACAGGAAAATAATGTTAATAAAAAAGTTCCAGTGCTCACTGCTTATTAATATACACTTAACAATTCTATCACCATGGGTAAAACACTGACACTTTAATATTTACATAATGCTAACCTAACAGACATGCAGAAGCAACACTATCCAACACTATGATGACAAATAAACTGCAGGATTAATTTTTATAGTTTAATTCATTTTTAATAGTATTACTTTCTTGTGGCATTCTGTAAATATACAGCTGTTCAAGGTGTTGCTCTTAAATTTATCATGTCTGGTTTAGATTTAAAAAGTAACAAAATCTTTCTGCATCATTCTACACTTTTGCCATTATCTCCCTCTCCTTCTCTATCATTCTCTATAGTTGTGTCCAAGTTACCTCCCAATTTGGTAGTAAATGCTTGCATTGGTATTTTCCAGAATTTCCATGGAAGGGGCTGTAACTCCTCTGGAGACATTACAGAGTATTCTCCCATATCAACTAGGTACACAGACAACTGCAGGTAAATCAAATATAATTAATAAACAAGCAAATACAAAAAGAAATAAATAAAAACAACAAACCAATGAACAATAAAAACATATCTATGAATACAGGGCAAGCCATGTGGCTGTTAAATCTCGCCTTAATTATAATGTCATACTTTAAATAAATGTACATTTGCATAGTTATGGTTCAATAAATTGTCTTAGAGAGTATTCAAAGAGTACCTAGAAAAATAAAATATGGAACAGAGAATTAAGTAAAAAAGAATGACTTACCAGTCTGCCAACAAACTGCTGAACTTTGACCCTGTACCAAATTCCACTGGCATTACCAGCATACAAGTGATTCAGGGTAATCTCATCTTCTTTAATAATCTGGATATAGATAATGATAAAACCATATCTGGCTTTTTTTTCAAGTATGTACCACGAATCTTAACTGAGACAATGTTTATTCTAAGGTTTCGTCTCAAAATCTGTAAAGTGTGAGCCTTACTACTGTCCAGTATTTATTCAGTGCATATATATATATATATATATATATATATATATATATATATATATATATATATATATATATATATATATAAGTAGTTTAATTAGATGCAAAGGCCTGGTGCTCCTTTGGACTAAAATGCATGGTTACAATATGATCACAGGGATTGCAATTTTGATAGGAAAGGTTGTTACATTTAATTACAAGTATATCTTTGCATGTATGTATTTTTAAAGATAATATTCATCCAGATAAATCATAACTGTCTTTAAAACTTAAATTATATAATAAAAAAGTGCAGCTTGGTCACACACATATTTTGATCGAAGTTTGATTTGAGGATTAATTGATATAATTAATCCTTGATTCCAATTTTCACACATCATTTATTTATTGCTTCTTGTACAGTAATTACATTTTAATAGAATTCTCTCTTTTATATCTATTATTAAGGAGCTCAAATCACATATGGATTTAAGGCTGTGAATGGAATAACAATATATCAAACACTGTATAAATACACAAAGAAATTAATTTAATGCAGTGAATGCAAAAGAGATATACCATACACTGTATAAAACCATACATATCAATTAAATACAGTGAATGAAAAAGACAGAAATCAGACACTTTACAAAACCATACATATTAATTTAATGCAGTGAATGGAAAAGACAGAAATCAGACACTATACAAATTCATACATATTAATTAAATGCAGTGAATGGAAAAGACAGAAATCAGACACTATACAAATTCATACATATTAATTTAATGCAGTGAATGGAAAAGACAGAAATCAGACACTATACAAATTCATACATATTAATTTAATGCAGTGAATGGAAAAGACAGAAATCAGACACTATACAAATTCATACATATTAATTTAATGCAGTGAATGGAAAAGACAGATAACAGACACTATACAAATTCATACATATTAATTTAATGCAGTGAATGGAAAAGACAGAAATCAGACACTTTACAAAACCATACATATCAATTTAATGCAGTGAATGGAAAAGACAGAAATCAGACACTATACAAATTCATACATATTAATTAAATGCAGTGAATGGAAAAGACAGAAATCAGACACTATACAAAACCATACATATTAATTAAATACAGTGAATGAAAAAGACAGAAATCAGACACTATACAAATTCATACATATTAATTAAATGCAGTGAATGGAAAAGACAGATACCTTACACTTTACAAAACCATACATATCAATTTAATGCCGTGAATAGAAGAACAATATATCAGACACTGCATAAATATACACAGATATTAATTTAAGGCATTGAATGGAAAAGACAGATACCATACACTGTACAAAACCATATATATCAATTTAATGCAGTGAATGGAAAACACGATACTAGACACTGTATAAAAACCAATTCTTATAAATTTAATGCAGTGAATGGAAATCACAGAAAAGAGACACTATAAAAACTTGTACATTTTAATTTAATGCAGATAATGGAAAAGACGGATAACAGATACTGTATAAAGACCCATATATATATTATTTGTATGCAGTGAATGGAAACAACAGAAAAGAGACACTATAAAAGCTCGTACATATTAATTTAATGCTGATAATGGAAATGACAGATAACAGATACTGTATAAAGACCCATATATATTATTTGTATGCAGTGAATGGAAACAACAGAAAAGAGACACTATAAAAGCTCGTACATATTAATTTAATGCTGATAATGGAAATGACAGATAACAGATACTGTATAAAGACCCATATATATTATTTGTATGCAGTTAATGGAAAGACAGATACCACACTCTGTAAATGCCTCTGTGTTTGTGAGTGTGTGTGATTTGGATTTTTAAAATACCTTTAACCATTTTTCAGTCTTATTGCTATGATGTATGCTTTGTTGTTCTTGTAGTGTTTAACACCATTTTTCAGAACCACCAACCCACGAGAAGCAAATGGCAAGCTTTCTCACATAACTACATTATGTGAATCTTAGACTTGAACCACATGCTGCCAGAGGTGAGATGGCAGTGATCCGTAACGGAAAGCACTTTAGACCACTCGGCCACTCAGGACCCCTATGATGTATGCAATGTGGCAGCTTAAAGTGATGTCTAACACTGGAGCATCATGCAGCAGATATGTAGTATCATATCCCACCCAGTCATATTATCCTGGCACCAGGTGGAACAGTCCTAACACTAACTTCTTAATGCTGAGCGCCAAGCGGAGCAGCTGTTAGTACCATTTTTTAAAGTCTTTGGTATGACTAAGCTGAGGATCGAACTTACGACCTCCCACATTTGAGGTGAAGACTCTAATTATTAGGGCTACGGAGCAGTCTATACATGCATGTGCATATTTATTTAATTAGCAAATGGAAAAGAGAGATGCTGTATAAACATATACATATTGATATGATGCAGTGAATGTACAGACAATTAACAGACACTGTATTCAAACCATACATATTCATTTAATGCAGTGAATGTACAGACAATTAACAGACACTGTATTCAAACCATACATATTCATTTAATGCAGTGAATGTACAGACAATTAACAGACACTGTATTCAAACCATACATATTCATTTAATGCAGTGAATGTACAGACAATTAACAGACACTGTATTCAAACCATACATATTCATTTAATGCAGTGAATGTACAGACAATTAACAGACACTTTATTCAAACCATACATATTCATTTAATGCAGTGAATGTACAGACAATTAACAGACACTGTATTCAAACCATACATATTCATTTAATGCAGTGAATGTACAGACAATTAACAGACACTGTATTCAAACCATACATATTCATTTAATGCAGTGAATGTACAGACAATTAACAGACACTGTATTCAAACCATACATATTCATTTAATGCAGTGAATGTACAGACAATTAACAGACACTGTATTCAAACCATACATATTCATTTAATGCAGTGAATGTACAGACAATTAACAGACACTGTATTCAAACCATACATATTCATTTAATGCAGTGAATGTACAGACAATTAACAGACACTGTATTCAAACCATACATATTCATTTAATGCAGTGAATGTACAGACAATTAACAGACACTGTATTCAAACCATACATATTCATTTAATGCAGTGAATGTATACAGACAATTAACAGACACTGTATTCAAACCATACATATTCATTTAATGCAGTGAATGTACAGACAATTAACAGACACTGTATTCAAACCATACATATTCATTTAATGAAGTGAATGTACAGACAATTAACAGACACTGTATTCAAACCATACATATTCATTTAATGCAGTGAATGTACAGACAATTAACAGACACTTTATTCAAACCATACATATTCATTTAATGCAGTGAATGTACAGACAATTAACAGACACTGTATTCAAACCATACATATTCATTTAATGCAGTGAATGTACAGACAATTAACAGACACTTTATTCAAACCATACATATTCATTTAATGCAGTGAATGTACAGACAATTAACAGACACTGTATTCAAACCATACATATTCATTTAATGCAGTGAATGTACAGACAATTAACAGACACTGTATTCAAACCATACATATTCATTTAATGCAGTGAATGTACAGACAATTAACAGACACTGTATTCAAACCATACATATTCATTTAATGCAGTGAATGTACAGACAATTAACAGACACTTTATTCAAACCATACATATTCATTTAATGCAGTGAATGTACAGACAATTAACAGACACTGTATTCAAACCATACATATTCATTTAATGCAGTGAATGTACAGACAATAAACAGACACTGTATTCAAACCATACATATTCATTTAATGCAGTGAATGTATACAGACAATTAACAGACACTGTATTCAAACCATACATATTCATTTAATGCAGTGAATGTACAGACAATTAACAGACACTGTATTCAAACCATACATATTCATTTAATGCAGTGAATGTACAGACAATTAACAGACACTGTATTCAAACCATACATATTCATTTAATGCAGTGAATGTACAGACAATTAACAGACACTTTATTCAAACCATACATATTCATTTAATGCAGTGAATGTACAGACAATTAACAGACACTGTATTCAAACCATACATATTCATTTAATGCAGTGAATGTACAGACAATTAACAGACACTTTATTCAAACCATACATATTCATTTAATGCAGTGAATGTACAGACAATTAACAGACACTGTATTCAAACCATACATATTCATTTAATGCAGTGAATGTACAGACAATTAACAGACACTGTATTCAAACCATACATATTCATTTAATGCAGTGAATGTACAGACAATTAACAGACACTGTATTCAAACCATACATATTCATTTAATGCAGTGAATGTACAGACAATTAACAGACACTTTATTCAAACCATACATATTCATTTAATGCAGTGAATGTACAGACAATGAACAGACACTGTATTCAAACCATACTTATTCATTTAATGCAGTGAATGTACAGACAATTAACAGACACTTTATTCAAACCATACATATTCATTTAATGCAGTGAATGTACAGACAATTAACAGACACTTTATTCAAACCATACATATTCATTTAATGCAGTGAATGTACAGACAATTAACAGACACTTTATTCAAACCATACATATTCATTTAATGCAGTGAATGTACAGACAATTAACAGACACTTTATTCAAACCATACATATTCATTTAATGCTGTGAATGTACAGACAATTAACAGACACTTTAATCAAACCATACATATTCATTTAATGCAGTGAATGTACAGACAATTAACAGACACTGTATTCAAACCATACATATTCATTTAATGCAGTGAATGTACAGACAATTAACAGACACTTTATTCAAACCATACATATTCATTTAATGCAGTGAATGTACAGACAATTAACAGACACTGTATTCAAACCATACATATTCATTTAATGCAGTGAATGTACAGACAATTAACAGACACTGTATTCAAACCATACATATTCATTTAATGCAGTGAATGTACAGACAATTAACAGACACTGTATTCAAACCATACATATTCATTTAATGCAGTGAATGTACAGACAATTAACAGACACTGTATTCAAACCATACATATTCATTTAATGCAGTGAATGTACAGACAATTAACAGACACTGTATTCAAACCATACATATTCATTTAATGCAGTGAATGTACAGACAATTAACAGACACTGTATTCAAACCATACATATTCATTTAATGCAGTGAATGTACAGACAATTAACAGACACTGTATTCAAACCATACATATTCATTTAATGCAGTGAATGTATACAGACAATTAACAGACACTGTATTCAAACCATACATATTCATTTAATGCAGTGAATGTACAGACAATTAACAGACACTGTATTCAAACCATACATATTCATTTAATGCAGTGAATGTACAGACAATTAACAGACACTGTATTCAAACCATACATATTCATTTAATGCAGTGAATGTACAGACAATTAACAGACACTTTATTCAAACCATACATATTCATTTAATGCAGTGAATGTACAGACAATTAACAGACACTGTATTCAAACCATACATATTCATTTAATGCAGTGAATGTACAGACAATTAACAGACACTTTATTCAAACCATACATATTCATTTAATGCAGTGAATGTACAGACAATTAACAGACACTGTATTCAAACCATACATATTCATTTAATGCAGTGAATGTACAGACAATTAACAGACACTGTATTCAAACCATACATATTCATTTAATGCAGTGAATGTACAGACAATTAACAGACACTGTATTCAAACCATACATATTCATTTAATGCAGTGAATGTACAGACAATTAACAGACACTTTATTCAAACCATACATATTCATTTAATGCAGTGAATGTACAGACAATTAACAGACACTGTATTCAAACCATACATATTCATTTAATGCAGTGAATTTACAGACAATTAACAGACACTGTATTCAAACCATACATATTCATTTACTGCAGTGAATGTATACAGACAATTAACAGACACTGTATTCAAACCATACATATTCATTTAATGCAGTGAATGTACAGACAATTAACAGACACTGTATTCAAACCATACATATTCATTTAATGCAGTGAATGTACAGACAATTAACAGACACTGTATTCAAACCATACATATTCATTTAATGCAGTGAATGTACAGACAATTAACAGACACTTTATTCAAACCATACATATTCATTTAATGCAGTGAATGTACAGACAATTAACAGACACTGTATTCAAACCATACATATTCATTTAATGCAGTGAATGTACAGACAATTAACAGACACTTTATTCAAACCATACATATTCATTTAATGCAGTGAATGTACAGACAATTAACAGACACTGTATTCAAACCATACATATTCATTTAATGCAGTGAATGTACAGACAATTAACAGACACTGTTTTCAAACCATACATATTCATTTAATGCAGTGAATGTACAGACAATTAACAGACACTGTATTCAAACCATACATATTCATTTAATGCAGTGAATGTACAGACAATTAACAGACACTGTATTCAAACCATACATATTCATTTAATGCAATGAATGTACAGACAATGAACAGACACTGTATTCAAACCATACATATTCATTTAATGCAGTGAATGTACAGACAATTAACAGACACTTTATTCAAACCATACATATTCATTTAATGCAGTGAATGTACAGACAATTAACAGACACTTTATTCAAACCATACATATTCATTTAATGCAGTGAATGTACAGACAATTAACAGACACTTTATTCAAACCATACATATTCATTTAATGCAGTGAATGTACAGACAATTAACAGACACTTTATTCAAACCATACATATTCATTTAATGCAGTGAATGTACAGACAATTAACAGACACTTTAATCAAACCATACATATTCATTTAATGCAGTGAATGTACAGACAATTAACAGACACTGTATTCAAACCATACATATTCATTTAATGCAGTGAATGTACAGACAATTAACAGACACTGTATTCAAACCATACATATTCATTTAATGCAGTGAATGTACAGACAATTAACAGACACTTTATTCAAACCATATCATATTCATTTAATGCAGTGAATGTACAGGCAATTAACAGACACTTTATTCAAACCATACATATTCATTTAATGCAGTGAATGTACAGACAATTAACAGACACTTTATTCAAACCATACATATTCATTTAATGCAGTGAATGTACAGACAATTAACAGACACTTTATTCAAACCATACATATTCATTTAATGCAGTGAATGTACAGACAATTAACAGACACTGTATTCAAACCATACATATTCATTTAATGCAGTGAATGTACAGACAATTAACAGACACTGTATTCAAACCATACATATTCATTTAATGCAGTGAATGTACAGACAATTAACAGACACTGTATTCAAACCATACATATTCATTTAATGCAGTGAATGTATACAGACAATTAACAGACACTGTATTCAAACCATACATATTCATTTAATGCAGTGAATGTACAGACAATTAACAGACACTGTATTCAAACCATACATATTCATTTAATGCAGTGAATGTATACAGACAATTAACAGACACTGTATTCAAACCATACATATTCATTTAATGCAGTGAATGTACAGACAATTAACAGACACTTTATTCAAACCATACATATTCATTTAATGCAGTGAATGTATACAGACAATTAACAGACACTGTATTCAAACCATACATATTCATTTAATGCAGTGAATGTACAGACAATTAACAGACACTGTATTCAAACCATACATATTCATTTAATGCAGTGAATTGTAAAGACAATTAACAGACACTGTATTCAAACCATACATATTCATTTAATGCAGTGAATGTACAGACAATTAACAGACACTGTATTCAAACCATACATATTCATTTAATGCAGTGAATTGTACAGACAATTAACAGACACTTTATTCAAACCATACATATTCATTTAATGCAGTGAATGTATAGACAATTAACAGACACTGTATTCAAACCATACATATTCATTTAATGCAGTGAATGTATAGACAATTAACAGACACTGTATTCAAACCATACATATTCATTTAATGCAGTGAATGTATAGACAATTAACAGACACTGTATTCAAACCATACATATTCATTTAATGCAGTGAATGTATAGACAATTAACAGACACTGTATTCAAACCATACATATTCATTTAATGCAGTGAATGTATAGACAATTAACAGACACTGTATTCAAACCATACATATTCATTTAATGCAGTGAATTGTACAGACAGATACCAAATACTGAACAAACACCCATACATAGAGGTCACAGAAATGCTAAATATAAAAGACATGTTGTATATACTTATACACACTTAACCCGACCTCCCACATTATCTTCCTTGTTTGGCATCAATGAGTTTATATTCAAAAGTATCCTTCTAGGATAATCACTAATGTAATGCAACTGGCATATTAGTGCAAAAGCTGTCAAATCTGTCTCAACATAATGTATTTAACTTGTGGAAATGCCTTTAATATTTGCTGACTTTTAAATACAACACATTGACATTTATATCTACAAGTGTGTTTTTTGATGTTGTATCACAATGCCATCTCCATAAACTATATAAATATATATATATATATATATATATATATATATATATATATATATATATATATATATATATATATATATATATATCTCTCTCTCTCTCTCTCTCTCTCTCTCTCTCTCTCTCTCTCTCTCTCTCTCTCTATATATATATATATATATATATATTCCCAAATCATTCAGTAGCCCTTATTTCGGACGGGTGCACTAAATTCGGACGGGTGCATTAAATCCCCTTCACGATTTATCATTATGGGCTACAAAACATTTTTTTGGGCCTGAAAGGTCCCCACCACTGTCAAGGAAGTTGACAGGTATGCCATATTAAATATTGTAACTGCTTACCAGAAGTTTTATTAAAATCAATATTTACAAGTTAAGGGGATGGAGTGAAGTAAGTTCCATTAAAGTGAATACGTACAAGATAAGGGGATGGAGTGAAGTACGTTCCATTAAAATGAATACTTCCATGATAAGGGGATGGAGTGAAGTAAGTTCCATTAAAATCAATACGTACACGATAAAGGGATGGAGTGAAGTAAGTTCCATTGAAGTGAATACGTACACGATAAGGGGATGGAGTGAAGTACGTTCCATTAAAATGAATACTTACAGGATAAGGGGATGGAGTGAAGTAAGTTCCATTAAAGTGAATACTTACAGGATACGGGGAAGGAGTGAAGTAAGTTCCATTAAAGTGAATACTTACAAGATAAAGGGATGGAGTGAAGTAAGTTCAATTAAAGTGAATACTAACATGATACCGTAAGGGGATGGAGTGAAGTAAGTTCCATTGAAGTGAATACTTATTGGATAAGGGGATGGAGTGATTAAGTAAGTTCCATTGAAGTGAATACTTACAAGTTGTGGAGGTGGAGTGAAATAAGTTCCACTGAAGTGGTCTAATTGATCCATCTGTTCGTATGGAATACACTGCAATAGGAGAAAACATTATGCCCTTAATTATTCAACCACTTGACCTTGACATGACTTCTTGACTATTGCCTTTGCTTTGATGGGTCAAGAGTCACTTGCAATATTAGTATTTTTTACTTAGTCCAATTTCATGTTAGATCACAGTATCTGATGACAATGGGAGATAATGCAAAGATCAACTACATATATCTCCTTATCAAAAGATATGCAAAGTCATTCACATGTACAGTGTTCCAAAGAAAAATGAAATGGTGCAGGTTATGAAAATATTCAACTAAAATTAAAACACAAAATGATCAATATTTAAAAGGATTTAAAACGGATGGCTAAGAGACTGTATAATGTGATGGCATGTTTGACTGATTAAATATTTGTTACTTGATAATAGCAAGAAATTCCTGAGATAATTAGGTAACTATGATTGATTGATTGATTGACTGATGTCAAATTTGTTTAATTAATTGACTTGGCTCAGATTACAGCATGCTGTTTTGTGTGCAAGTAATACAGGTTCTATTTATTTATAGTGATAAATGTACAATCTATAACTACATGAGGAATATAATATACAAGCCTCTATAAATTATAGCAGCAAAAACACTTTTGCTTAAGAATGAGTCACCAGGTTGTGTTTTTCACTTTTTTGAGCTAACAATATTCTTGATTCCCATATGCCAACATTTTTAATTCCTTTCTGTTCTACTTTCCCTAATCATGAAACAACAAAG
Source organism: Unio delphinus (assembly GCA_029339505.1). Lineage (NCBI taxonomy): Eukaryota > Metazoa > Mollusca > Bivalvia > Unionida > Unionidae > Unio > Unio delphinus. The sequence continues at coordinate 405,298 of JAQISU010000197.1, read as the reverse complement.
AAATGTTTTCTCGTTTGGGACATGTACTTTACAACATGAATACTGTAAGTGACACGTTGTACACCTGCCCCATGCATAACAGTAATCTATGCTGATAGCATACTAAGCATGACTGACTCTAACGATTACTGACCAATGAATGTCAGTGACCTAGACCATCAAAGTATGTGTTTTGAAATTAACTTCTACATGCCAACCCTCTAAGCGGTACAATGAAACCTGTCTTAAAAGACTACTGCTATGTGAGATCACCTGTCTTGAGAGACCATATTTTCAACGCACAAATTTAATGATTATACAACACTGTGACCTGTTATGAGAGACCACTTGTCTTGAGAGACCATACATCTCATGTACAATCATAATTATTGCTATTATATGTGGCAAAAAAGCATAAAATGGTTGTGAAATGTGTAATCTGTACATTACATGCCAGGATTACAACATGGATGAAAAACAGATATTTTTGATACAAATCTGGTTCTACAGCTTGAAACAAATTCTGTATGGATCAGAACGCAAATACCAACACAAACAATACTGAATAATGATGTATATTCAGCACTCACTTTCACTGTGTGTTTAACGTTCGTTGAATCTTCGTTAACTGGAATTCAGCAATGATCATGTTCACCGAGTTCTGAATTACCTTACTTTCGTATTCTTCTTTTCAAGTTTGCAGAGCATTGTTGAGTTTTCCTTTATTCCTAAACTGATTTTTTGACATTTAAAAATAAGTAGAAAAGTGTTCTGCTTACGTAAAGGGCATATGCACAGCTAGTATAGCCATCATACAATTGGGAAACTATTTGACTTTAAAGCTATTTTGTAGAACTTTCTACGGTTCACAGGCAAAGTGTAATGGATATTTTTGCAACTAAATTCATGTGCTGTGGCAAAACTGCATGTTGTATAAGAGATCACATCCTAAAATTAAAATGGTTGATTTGCATCAAGAACTGTATTCAATGTAAAAGAGATATTTTTCCCACAACTTTTGGAAACATTATCCAATTTAGCTGCTGTCTTGGTTTTTTAGATGTGTTATAAACACTTCAACTGTAACAGGCAAGATTTTTTTAAGCTTGCTGTGATAGCATAAATGTACTGTTTGTTTTCAGAAGATTACTTTGATTAAAAATGGAAAATATACTTAAAAATGTTCTTTGTACTTACTACAAAATGTGAAGGATTATCAGCTTTAATTACATGGAGAGCAATCTTGGATCCTTCATTTGGTATCACAACTTTAGGTGGTAAGGGTCTTTTAGCATACTCTTTGGGATTCCAAATTGTCCTTACAACTGCCACTAAGTCATGACTTTCATCTTCAGAAGATAAACTCTTAACTGAAGAGCTCCCTGAGGGAGATAACTTCTGCTTTGATGTGCTGCTTAATGACAATGCTGGTTCCATTCTTAAACTTTCTACATCCACAGTGGTTAACTGTTCTGTATTTTTTGTAAAAGAATGTGAAGTTTTTGCTAGAAGATTCTCTGCACCCAATGAAGATTTACAACTATTTGTAATCTGGGAAGTATCTTTTTCTACTGTGTCTATTTTTCCTGATGCCAATAATGTTTCTGCAGTACGTGTGATTCCTTGGGTGGCACTAACAGAGCTGTCAACCTTTTGTTTAGGTGATGTTGTTTTGGAACCACCTTTTGGAACTTCAGATCCCAGTCCTCTGGAAACTTTTTTTTCAGACAAGGATTCTATTTGCTGATTCACAAGGGTTTCTGTAGAAAGCTTTGCAGCAATGTCTACTAAACTTAAATCACCAATGGCTGCTGTTACATCTCTTTCTTCTTTTCCTACCACCTTGAGTATTTCCTCATTTGTGTTGATAGCAGAATCTCCGGTTGTATCATAGAGAATGACTGAGAACGAATCATTCCTATAATAAAAAAAACAACAAATGTATGCTATATAATACAAAAAGCAGCTTTCCACTAAAGCATTGACCCAGAGCTTGCCAAAATCATCAAATAATGAACTTATCCAAACTTAAAAATTAGAGCTGAGTATTCACATCGATATTGGTCCAATTTGTATCATAGTGATAAAATACACATCACGATATTACTGTAACTTTTATTTAGTTACAACATTATTATTACAGTATTCATGCATATATTTCTGTATATCATTAATTTAGTTCCAGCTCTACTACTCCAACATTCCTGCATATCTTTATAGAGAATACATACTTCATATTAAAGTATGAATATGATATACACTTCAAATAGTTCAACCTTTCCTAGTCCAGCATTCCAAATAAAACATATACTTCTGTGCACACTTCAGTTAGTTCCAGTATTCCTACCATAGGAATCCAAATAATTCATAGCATATTACATCCACTTCAGTTCATCTGATCTGTACTACTCCAACATTCCAAGTTATACATTCTGCATTTATTTCTATATACACTTAAGTTTGTTCCATCTTTCCAAATCCGACATTCCAAGAATACAAGGCGCATTTACATCTATATACACTTCAGTTAGTTCCATAATTACTTCTATAGCATACCAAATAATACATACTGTGTATACATTTATATACACTTCAGTTAGTTCCATCTTTCCTACTAAAGGATAACAAATAATACATATGGTGTATACTTTGATATACACTTCAGTTAGTTGCATCTTTCCTTCTATAGCATACCAAATAATACAGACAGTGTATACTTGGATATAAACTTCAGTTAGTTGCATCTTTCCTACTATAGCAATCCAATATAATACATATGGTGTATACTTTGATATACACTTCAGTCAGTTGCATCTTTCCTACCATAGCAATTCAAATAATACACACTACATATAATCGCTTATTTGCAGGATCCAGAAACAAGCAACACAGATCCTGATCTAACGACTGAGTCCAGATTTGTTGGCATACGAAATCGCAGATCTGGGTCTATGTAATAGTTCATATATATGATACCTATTACCTATTTACTGGTTCAGCAACACATGTCTTTCCAAGAGCCAGCTCACATAACTTGGAAAGAACTGTCATATTTTCAGCTACTTCCTCTAGCCCATACAGAGATACTGCTACAGCCTGGAGAAAAAAAATTTCATCGATTTCATTTGCAGATAATTACACACTGTCGTACACACTGCAGCAAGTTACACACTATCATACAGCAAGTTGCAGTCCTATATATTGCAACTAGTTACAGTGTGACACACTCCAGCAAGTTACTTTCCAACACTTTACAGTTAATTACACAGTGTTACACATTGCAGCTAGTTCCATGCTGTCAATTACAATGAAGCTAATTATAGTCTGTCATAAAGATTGGAGTAAATTAAAAATTTTCATACAGAAAATCTACTGTTCTGCTAAAAAATCTTTACACATATAAATACTGCCATCCTTCAGAAGTCTGGATGTCATACGAGAATGCTACTATCCTATTATAATGTATTTTATAACGTGGTAATCGTGTGATCGCAGCATAAACCAAGCGGGGAGAGTTAAACAAAATGAGTCAAATGTAAAGTTATAATGCGGTATTCAAGTGCAACCTGTATTTAATCATTATTTGTTCAATGATCTGTTGCTGTCTGGGTCTTCCAACAAAATATCAACAAAATGCTGGTCTTTAATATGATCGGCAAGCTGAATTTACAGAGATTATGTTGGCAGGGACTAATTACGTCACTGAAGCTTATTACATATGTCTGTAATTCTAGGTGCGCAATAGCCTGTGAGGAATATCTAACAATGCCTTAGTACAAAAGGTGCTAATTACAGTGACTGTAAAAACACATTCAAGTGATGTCCAAGTAAAATACAGTTTGCTGTAAAGATTTCAGCTGACAGAGGTTGATAATTATACTTTTATTTTTAATAATAATTACAATAACTTTGTTTCTGATGTATGTTAGCATTACCACATTATTTCCATAATCATGTTACAGTGAATGTTATGAGAGCCGCACTTTACAAAAAATACAGGCTTAACAAGAAGTTTTCTAGTCACAACTCCATGTAAATATGATGTTTCTTTAAGAAAAGCATTTGCATCTTTTCAAATGTTCTAAACAGAACTTAATGAATGAAAGAGGAAGATGCACTAAAATTTAAATAGATAAAAGAGTTTGAAAATTATGATTAAAGAAAAAAGAACATATCAACAGGATAAGTACTATATTGTATGTACCACTCTTATACCATTTAAGACTGAACAAATATCTCAAATAGATGTAAGATATCAACCTTTCATTAGATAAATTTGTAGATTTAATTCCCAACCAGAAAAGCCTTATTGTAAATGTTTCAAATTTTTTGTATTTTATTTTGGTAATAATATCAACACCTATACAGATATATTATCACTATACTGTTTATGGTGCAATGTATTATATTCTGTTTTATTATGTCATGTACTATGGGCTGGATGACTAAAGTACTGAATATACATTCTGATCTGTTCTGTTTGTTTTTTGTTTATTTTATGGTTTAACACCATTTTCAGCACAATATAGGCTATACATGGCAGCCAGTATTAATGGTGGAGGAAGAACCCATTTGCCGAATCTTAGACTCGAACACACACAGATAGAGGTGAGATGGCAGTGGTCCGTAACGGACAGCGCTTTAGACCACTCAGCCACTCGGTGCCCCCGATCTGTTCTGTCTTCTTCAATGCAGCACCATTCTCATTCAGGACCAACTTGTCAGTTATAAAATGCAAAAACTTTTATGACATCACACCACCTCAGCCCTGTGCAGCACTGCAGTGAAGGATATAATGGCACATACCTGATATGGAAGTTTTTTGTTGATTGCTGCATCTAATGGTCGGAGTTGTTCCATTGTCAGAATATTTGTATCACCATGATCCACAAAGAAGCACACCACCTGTCAAATAAATGACAAAAATGGTATTATTCTTGTCTTTTGAAAGAAAAAGGTGTCTTTAAGACAAGGGTGCAAAGGGTGTACATATTATCATATGGCAAAAGCCCAAGCCACACAGGGACCATAACAATATTATATTTTATAGGAAATGATAAAAATCCAAACACGATTAGATCTTTGCTATGTTAAGAATTACACCAAAATTGAATCCATGAAGTTCTTCTTAAGTTTGGGAAATTGCACAGCAAAGTTAAAACAAGGGCCATAACTCTGTAACAACTGTTTGTCTGGAAGACAATAAAACTAACCTTTACCTACTTTAGCTATTCTAAAACACCACCCTATTAGATAATCATGCCCACCAATCCTTTATTTTTTCCACCAAAAAAAGAAATCCATACCTCATCCATGCTTTAATTCTATCCATTAAGTTATATTCAAATAAATAAAACATTACATGAGTAATCAAATGACTGTTTGAAAAATTAAAACAACTTCATTTACAAATGTCTTCAGTCGAACAGTGAAGTACAGTATTAAACAATAAACACTGACATCAATAACAGTACAAGTGCATAATAAATTTTAAACAGTTCCGCTTCGAAGACATCCAAGTCTGTTTCTGGAGTCTTTTCAGCAGGAATTTACTATGGCACTAATGCTAATAAAATTCCAATGAACCGCCCCCACCTTTCAGAAGCTGTTGGACACACTGTGATAATTTAGTATTAGATTACTGTTTCACAGTGATAATCTAATAACAGATTACAAATTCACTGATAATTTAGCATAAGACTGCTAAATTAAAATTGAGTGACAATTTAGTATTAGAGTACTAATTCACTAATACTTTTGCAATAGACTACTAATTTACTGTGATAATTTAGTATTAGATTACTGTTTCACAGTGATAATCTAATCACAGATTACAAATTCACTGATAATTTGACATAAGACTACTAAATAAAAATTGAGTGACAATTTAGTATTAGAGTACTAATTCAGTGATAATTTAGTACTAGTCGACTCCATTTACTGTATAAGTTGGGAAACTATTTCTTCAGACGCCATAAATTAATTTCAAAAGTCGTCTTTTCCAGTGATAACCAGAAAACAAAGATAATTTCATGCCAAGAAAAGAGAGCCCTGCATCATTTTCATTTGTAAAACCGATATTGATCTGTATGAAACAGGAAATCAGTATACAATTTACATCATAATAAGTATTATTCTAATTACAAGGTTTGGCATCTTTACATTAATATTCTTAATGCCATTAATACAACTGTAAATGGAGAAAGTGAGTGAAAGCCAATAATTTTTCAACCACAAAACAATAAAACAAAACAAAAATCTATCTTTGAAAAAAGTTTTGAAGAAAAAAAATATGAAGTAACCAATGACTTTAAGCAATATTTCACCTGATCATGTGGTGAGAAAAAATTATGAAAAAATTAAGACCATATGCAATATTTCACCTGAATGCATATACGAGGATATCAGTTGAACATTTGCAATATTTCACCTGAACAACTAATTAGGATATACTAAGAGAAAATTGACGGCTTTAAGCAGTATCTCAACTGAACATATTGGGTGAAACTATATTGAAGTTAATGAAATGTATCCAAATATTTCACCTGAACAACTAATTAGGATATACTAAGAGAAAATTGACGGCTTTAAGCAGTATCTCAACTGAACATATTGGGTGAAACTATATTGAAGTTAATAAAATGTATCCAAATATTTCACCTGAACAACTAATTAGGATATACTAATCACCTGAAGTCACATGACAACATGCATCAAGTCTTAGGCACATATTTGGAGGAACAGTCAACATATATTTCCATGGATATCAACTGTAGTTTTTCCAAACATAATACTTTTGTTGATACTTATAGCCAATGACAAAGGAAGGGGTCACTTTGTTTCAGAAGAAGTGTTAGTCTTCTTTGTGTTGCAAATATGGGAAAGAATAAAATTGTTTCCATTTTTAAATATTTTGTTTTAAATAAAATAATTTTTTTAATCATTGGGTTGTGATTTTTGGGGAAGCAAAACAGTAAATTCATCGAACATTTGAACAGTAAATTCATCAAACTTTATAACCAAAGTTGTTTTATTTTTTATTATTTATCAGAAAAACACTTGTTCATAGGTAATGCCAGTGGGCATCTTCTAATCTTCAACTGATAAACCTTCCACCTGATGATACATCCCATCCATGTAAGCCACTCACAGCCCTCCCTCTACCATATGCATCCTGTTATCTCTTCAGTAACTAGGTACCTTTTTATCCACTATAAACTCAACATGGACACGATGGTAATGTTCGTCGTCATGTGCCACACAGATCATTCCCTCTGTAACTGGTTCTGATTTCTGCTTCTTGAACTCTTGCTCTAGTAGGTTTTCAAACTGATTGAATTGGTCCTGAAGATAAGCAAACAACAAATCAAAATAAAATTGTGCCAATCCTGAGACTGTCTAGGTTTTGACAAATCTACTTAATAGTACAATGGTATATACTACAAATAGGAATACTAAGTTGCTAGGCATTTCACATCCTGTTATGTATTTTTAATTTGCATTGTTTCTAAGTTTTCTTTAGTCATTATATGCTATAGATATTTGTATTCTGGACTTGACCGTGTCCAAAGAAATGTAATTTCTTACCTTACTTGAATCACTGTTTTTGGTTTTGTAAACAACATTTTTCTCAATCTGAGTCCAGAACATTTGAAATTCCCCAAAGAAATGATGATACTCCAACATTTTATTTAATAATTTGACTAAAAGATCTTCTAATTATAATCTTGATAATGAGTTGAATTATTGTGTCCAGTGTTTCGTTTGGGATGGAATTTATTTTTTCAAATGATTAAATTCAAGTATTTTTTATCTGGAAATACAAAGTGCTAAAAATAACATTTTTGGAAATGAAGACAAGGATTTCAAATAAGGTAATATTCTTGGATTACATTATTATGATTTAATGAAAGACTGTACTTCACTATTGATACAGGCCATCACTGGCACATCAACACTTCCAGCATTGGATTTATTTTGGAAAACCACAACAGTTTATTCAGAACTTTAATTATTAGATCTTATTTATGAAATTCTAGAATTATTTGGGATTTAATTCGTATTACCAGCATTAGTTTCTAAACTTTGTCACTCTGTTATCATAAATTGTTTGTTGAATTTTAAAAAACTTGTTGGTTTTCACTCTTTTCTGTTAAGATAATTGTGACAATGCATTTTCAAGTCTTTAATCACATTCATTTACTGAATCACAATACATTCCTATCTAATAACGACCAGAATGCACCATCTACAAAAACACGTGACAAATTGTATGCAAACAGCCCCATATGCATGTATGAGCTAAAATCTGATATTAGATATTGAATCAATTATCTTAAGATTAATTATCTATCTGAATAAGAAAACAAAATTTCAAAATGAGTATTGAATATTTAGTGTGAAGATGTAATTTACATTTACATAAAACCATATTACAAGGTGATCAGTATTTAAATATAAGCAAAAATTCCTTGAAAATTTTGGAAAGTGATAATAATTTCAAAAGGGTTACAGTTATATTACATGAAACCATTTAACATGTATCATCATATTCCACAGCCACAATTACCAGATGTTTGATAACACATGCACATCCATCTCTGCACTTTTCACTGCATAGCAATTAACAGCAGATGTTTGATAAACACAGCCACACTCACTGCATAGCAATTAACAACAGATGGTTGATAAACACAGCCACAATCACTGCAAAGCAATATAAAAGCAGATGTTTGATAACAAAACAACAATCACTGCAAAGCAGTTAACATCCGATGTCTGATAACAGCCACAATCATTGCATAGCAATTAACAGCAGATGTTTGATAACACAGCCACAATCACTGCAAAGCAATTAACAGCAGATGTTTAATAACGCAGCCCAAATCACTGCATAGCAATTAACAGCATACCTTTGAAAACACAGCCACAATCACTGCATAGAAGTTAACAGCAGACATTTGATAAAACAGCCACAATCACTGCAAAGCAATTAACAGCAGATGTGTGATAAATGAATGATAAATGACTGTAAAAGCAGATCTTAATTTATTCCTGACACAAATAATGTGGAGTGACTCTCATGATTCCAAGACTAATCTTTCCCTGTCTCTCACTCCAGTGTCGATGGTGGTAGTCGGTGGTAGTGGTGGTAGTTGGGGCCAAGATCTCAAATACTTATTTTCAAGGATGGGGGTGAGCTATTCCACCAGCCCTATCCTGCCTTGAACCCATCTGCTGTTCTAACCAATGTATCAAGCAATTCTGCTTACAGGTCTCTCTTCACATTCTTTCTCAGGAATGTGAGAATTTTGGTAAATTGCATTTTCATTTGACTTTAAGCTGATAATTGTACATGTTCAAAATCAGGATTAATTGAAAGAAATAAATTCATTTTACCTGTAATTCATTATCCTTCATTTAAAGATGACCAATCACAATCTACTTTCTATGTTTTCAATTGAAACTATGGTTAATGTTTAGTTTTATATATCCACATGTGTGTGTATATATATATATATATATATATATATATATATATATATATAGACACACATATATATATATATATATATATATATATATATATATATATATATATATATATATATATATATATATATATATATATATATATATATATATATATATATAGACACACACACACACAATGTGTGTGTGTGTGTGTGTTTGTATAATAAAATTGATCATCTACATCAATCTCTGCACTTTTCCCAATCACCCATGCAAAAAGTTTGCCTCTCAGTAAAAGAAAGAAAGGTTTTAATTTTGACTTATTGACACCAAATTCAATATATGCAGTTTTGTCCCAAATGCAAGCTGCATATCCACAAAGGTTGCCCATAGTGTTTGGATAGGACTAGAGTTAAACTGTGGTAAATGATTCCCTTCTAAGAAATCTGAACATGACCTCTGCCATTTTTACTATGGTATCTGAAGTCCAAGCCCTCTACAATATTTAGTCAGACATGTGGTACAGAACAAACTGCTTTTGTGTAAAATCATTTTCCTTCTTTCTACTAATACATATTACTTATTCCAATGGAAGTGATCTACAAGGTTTATCCTTGGCAAGTATTACAGAACTTGTGTAGTTTTGTGGAAACTATTTTTCCTTCTTCCTGTCTATAAGACAGTACGACTTTTTTAGACTCTAAACAATCTACAAGTGTTTGTTAACATCGGTGATACAGTATTCCAGATCATTATGTAGAAAGCACCAATTTGACCTTTGAAATTTTGTCCTTGTGATCAAACTTTATTATCTGAAATATAAGACATTCCAAAACGTTTGGTTAGGGTGTCTTGTTTACATGTCATGTCTTAACCTACTAGTTTTAGCCCAAAAATGACAGATTTATTTCTTGGCAAATGCAAGTTAAATACAGAGTCTGATTATGACTGAAGAAATCAGGACATTGTGTAGAAGTTAAACAAGAAACATTGAATTCACAACATGAAAGAAGGACTGATGAAACAGACTGTGAGTGCTTGTGTACCATAGTTATTTTAATAGATGCCCCGGAATCGGGTGTGCGATGCAATTTTCAAATGGAGGAAGGGTATTTTAATAGTGTATTGTTTGACTTTGAGCATCCAAAATTAAGTTCTTATGACTTTTCTAACAGTCATTGGATTACGCACATACTGTTTTATATTGTCTGGACATACCATAATGAATGGATCTATAAGCCTTGATATGGTAGGAATTTCTCTTTTATGTGAAAAGAAAAGTTCAATTAACTGACGTTACTTAAAGAACAGAAGAATGCAAAAGGAACTTTACATCTACTGCTGATATGGCATGCTTAAATGTGAGTAAATGCTTGCAAAACTCCCATTTGACAATACAATATCTTTGAATAATGAATCACTGAAAATAAATTCCAAAAATATGAATGGTTATTGGCATGAATCAATCAAGACAGCCTTTGAGGGCATCTAAACAAGTTGGATACATACAGAAAACACAGATGCATAATGACAGAAGTATGTCATTGTGACAAAACTTACACTGTATGATTCTCCCACAAACCTCATCATCACAGAGTTTGTACTGTCATTTATGAAAGTGACATGGACATTCCAAGTCTTACCATCTGGCAGAGTTATCAGGTCTGAAGTAAGCAAAACAGATTTACATGCAATGCTGTGAAATGTTGAATAACTTTCACCTAACTATAGAAAACTATTGAGTTGTCAGAACAAAGCTAAAGCAATGATGGGCTGAGGTCTCACCCATGTGTAGACATCAGCAAGATACTTACGCTCCTCTTCTGATGATCATATTCTCATTATTCCCACTATGAAAATGAAGACATATGGACAATGTTCTTTTGCATACCAGGGCCAAGCAATGTGGAATAAATTGCCCATTGAAATTGGAAACAATAAACCCTCTTCAAGAGTGCTCTTAAAACTCACCTTTTTCAACTGCAAGAACAAACCTATAAGACCTAAAAATGTTTCCTTTCTTAAATATTTTCAGCATTTTTTGGGGTTTTCTAATTTGATGGTGATTTTTTTTCTTCTATTTGTTACTCATATCATTATAGATGCTACAAAGCGCTTAGAGCTTTTAAATATTAGGTGCTATACAAAGTCCTTATTATTATTATTACTATATAGGCAGGATCCAAGTCAAATTTATAAGATGACAAGTATAAACCTGGACAAGAGGCATCCACCTCCTCTTCTTCCACCTCTTTCTCTTCCACCTCCTCCTCTTCTTCCACCTCTTCCTCTTTTTCCTTCTCATTCTCTTCTAGATAGCTCGCTACTGGGAAGAGACTACGTGCTAATCCCTGTTGGATTAGTTTGTCACTGATGATGATCGTTGGGTCTGACACTAAGTACAGGTCAACATCACAAGTTTCATCTGAAATGTTCCGGTGTAATCCGTATCACAGCAATATATAAAAATGTCCAAATCACACGGCTTATCTATAATAAAATATTTAATCTCTGACTTTTCTTTGAAGTATTGGGAACAAGTAATATTTGCTGGATAATCGGAGTTATAGATCAACTGCATACCAAAGTCAAATCTGTTCTTTTGATTCAGTATATAGGAATAAGTCGACAGACACAACAGACAGAAAACAGAGAGACAGACAGACAAAAATACAGACAGGGAGATAGATAGATAGATATAGATATTTGTGAGTCTACATAATAATATTAATTTATTATTAATGATATCAATTAATGGATGTTGCACAATACAATAATTGGTTGTGACCAAATTAAAAGTTTTGAGAGAATCCTATTACTCACCATAATGTGTACTAGTAACAGCGATGAGGGGCACGTCTTTAACTATCTTTGCAAAAGCTTCAGCTGAGGCACTACTCCACCGTATCTCAGTCTATAAATTAAAATAATTTATAATTAGTTACAACATTAATAAAAAAATTTTAAAAATAATCTGAAAACAAACAAATCTGATTAAAGTCAGATCTCCACTGTCCTATGTGAAGATCTGAGAGCGACCACTTAGTGGTCATGTTTTGGTGACCTTTGAATTAGCCTATGGAAATACAGCTTTCAGAAATTTTCAAGTGAATCAAATTGTTTGGCTCAAACCGATGCTCTTCAGCTGTATTACTCAGTTTCCCAAATGTGAAGATACAGAAAGACTTTGTCTGACTGGCTTATACAATTAGCAATTAAGGTAATAACATAGGGCAACTGAATATGACCCCTAAGCAGTTGCTGTAATAATTAAGTCACCAGAATATGACCACAAAGCAGTTGCTGGTAATAACATAGGTCACCAAAATATGACCCCTAAGTGGTTGCTGTCAAACTTTCACATAGGACAGTGGAAATCTGACTTTAATCTCACTGAGATAAAAAAATGCTTATGCAACTAAATGCTCAAACCAGCCCCATTTTGTATAACCACCTGAAAAACTATGCATCCAGAACAAAAATAAATGCAAACTATTCCAAAGATCCAAAAGAGTGATTACAAGTCAAAGTGACCTACTTTGCTAGTATGGTGCTGTTCTAAACAAGATACATCAATATACAAAGTTGATTACAAAGACTGAGAAACAGACAGAAATATAAACGAACAACTGAACTGGGGTCAAATGTAAACATGATAAAATAATTATTAGAATTAGATTTACATTAGTGATGTTTTACATTTTTCTTGGTGTTTAGATAATGTTGTTGCTATTACTGCTATAAACTGCTGGTGTTGCTGTGATAGTTCTTATTTTTCTTGTTGCAAATACCTCTAGTGATTGGATCCCATGTAAACTGCATTTAATACACTGTGCTGGAGCTGCTGCAGTTTTCTCTGACAACCAGCGGATATCTTTGCTTAAAACTCTCTCAACATCACCATAGTCCACAAAAAGTAATTCTATTTTGGGCTGGAAATGGAAAAAAGACACAAATTAAAACCCACAACTCCATAAGTCATATTTTTATGTTCTTCTTATCTAAATAAACACTTGATGTGAATGTAACATTTTGCATGCAACTAAGAAAGTGAGTTGTTAAATAACAGAAACTTTAAAATTATAGCAGGAATACCATATTTCACCATATACGAACATAATGCAATCATCAGAATGTCCCTTGGTTCTATCATGAGAGAGATATCATATTTCAGTGTATAGATATATGATGAGAGAGATATCATATTTCAGTGTATAGATATATCATGAGAGAGATATCATATTTCAGTGTATAGATACATCATGAGAGAGATATCATATTTCAGTGTATAGATATATCATGAGAGAGATATCATATTTCAGTGTATAGATATATGATGCCATCATTAGGCACCCCGTTTGATCAAAAAGTAATTTTAACCTTCAAACAGGACTTCAAAATTCCACTCATGCACTTACTCTGTCAAGTGGTAGGTAACAACACAAATTTTTTTAACTAACTTTTTTTTGCATTCAAATAAAAACAGCACAATTTCTGTTTTGAATTCTGATTATTCTTAACAGTGAAGACATTCTTTTTCTTAATTTAAATTCTATCTCTTTCAAGGTCAATTTGATTTTTCCGCTTCCAGAGCAATTAAATCTTTATTTTGCTATCTTATGATTGGATTGCCTATCATTAAAGTGGAGTACACCACCGAAAAACTAGAGATGTTCAAGAATTAAATGATAAGGTGAGAGATATAGGAAGCCGCACAATATAAGAATCAATGATCATCAGTATAAGATAAAGTGGTAAGGTCACCATAAATCAATGACCATCAATATAGGTCACCACTGCATTACCACCATGACCATTAAATTAAGTATTTTCTGAGGGGCCCCGAATGGCCAAATGGTCTAAAGTGCTGTCCGTTATGGATCACTGCCATCTGACCTCTGTCTGCGTGGGTTTGAGTCTCAGATTCGGCCAATGTGGGTATGTGAGAAAGCTTGCCAGTAACTTCTCGTGTTTCAGTGGTTCTTACCGGGGTTTTCTTTGGGTTCTTCCTCCACCATTTATACTGGCTGCCATATAGCCTATATTGTGCTGAAAAATGGCGTTCAACCATAAAAAAGTACTTTCTGACCTTTCATAACCTAAGTTATAGAACACACATCATATGCATCCATTAAAAGACTGCAAGCATTCTGTTTACCTCTGAATCTTTAATATTGTTGATCTTTGCCCTTGTCCAGCATTTATCATCACTAAAAAGCCCAGCACAAAACTGTCCAGTCTTCAGTAGCTCCATGTTAGGGGCTGATTTTGTCTGAAAAGAAATAATAAGCATATTATCTTGAGTGAATTTTGCAGTAAAATGAAATTTATGTACCAAGTTATGACACCAAATATTGCAATACTGCAGTAAATATTTTATGAGTGGCCAATACGAGAGCATGTCACACAGTTAAAAAGAACGCTGTCCGGGACATATCAATCAAAAGTATAGAAACCTATAGTTTATTTGCCAAAAAATGATATTATATTTACATGCAAGTTCGAAAAGTATTTGACACTCATTTCATTTTTGAATCCTACTTTAAAAATTTCTTTGTCTCAGGAAATGAAAATTTGCAACATTAAAGCTCTGTTACCTTACAGTCCTTTTGGAGTTCTTCTTTGATCTGGTCTATACAACTATCTTCCTTTTGTACAATGAAATAGCCACAGTTGTAAATGTATGTTACATAGCCTGTTATCTTCTCACTGAAAAGACATCAAATATAAAACAAACAAGTTATTTCATTGCATTACATGATTTCTGCACATTAACCCAACACCAGGATTGTGTTAAGAGACCTGGGGTGCCCCACCATCCCCTCAGTTGTAGAACATAAGAAAAGGTCATATAAGTATGAAATATAA
Source organism: Unio delphinus (assembly GCA_029339505.1). Taxonomy (NCBI): domain Eukaryota; kingdom Metazoa; phylum Mollusca; class Bivalvia; order Unionida; family Unionidae; genus Unio; species Unio delphinus. Next base: position 389,977 of record JAQISU010000197.1, on the reverse strand, counting down.
GGCACATTGACCTAATTTGTGTAGAAGAATTTTACATACTAGGAGGCATAAACAAAAAGCTGAAGAACCCTGCAGTCAAAATAAGAAACGGACCATTACACAAAACTTAATGACATTGCTGTCAAAATTCAAAACTGACCTTTACACAAAACAAAACTACGACCCGGTAGTCAAAACCACATGTAAAACTGACCCTATCACAAAACCTAAAAATACATAAAGTTGGTCATGCTGACCTAATTTTGGTGAACTGTTGTATCTAACCTGAGGTCAATATTACATGAACAACCAATTGCCTTGCACAACTAGGCAAGGCGTGATGAAAAATATATATGAACCAAGGATGTATGTATACATTTACCAACAAACAAAATGACTGATGTAAAACTAAACTGTGGAATGAAGGATGTAAGTATGAATCTATGAACATACATGATCAACAAGGATGTTGTTGTTGTTGTTATATGGTTTAATGTCATTTTTCAGCACAATACAGGCTATACATGTTGGCCAGTATTAATAGTGGAGGAAGAAACCATGCAGACAGAGGTAAGATGGCAGTGATCCGTAATATTGCGTGCTTTAGACCAATCAGCCACTTAGGGCCCCTGATCAACAAGGATAACATTGCCTTTTGTATAAAAAACACAATTAAAAAAACTTGACTTTGAGTCTAACTGATACTCTTTATATAAGTTCGAGATGTTGAAGCTGCCATGAGTAATGTCTTCTCATTCCATGGTTGTATTTGAAATGTGATTAAATGATGATGAGGGGCCCTGAGTGGCCTAAAATGCTTTCCGTTACGGATCACTGCCGTCTCACCTCTGGCAGCATGGGTTCGAGTCTAAGATTCAGCTTAGTTATGTGAGAAAACTTGCCAGTAACTTCTCGTGGGTCGTGGGTTTTCCCGGGTTCTTCCTCCAGCAATAATACTGGCTGCCATTTATATCCTATCGTGTTCTGAAAAATAGCGTTAAATCCTAAAACAAAAAATAAAACAAACAAATAATGATGAACATGTGAATATAGTAGTTTGCAATGACCATAATTAATGTCTGAATATTTGTTTCTCCCTGCAAGTCATTGATGAGATGAAAATGTGATTATGTTTGTAATCTCTGACAGTCTTTATAAGTGCTCCAAACATCTTTGTCTTATCTGCTAAATCTTGCATGCATTACATGTGTAACTTACTCAATAGGCAGCAGTTCCTGTTGCAGTATTCTCAAATCCTGGAATATTTTATAAAAAAAAGTAATGAAACACATGTTCAGTGTAACTTATTATATCTCCTGTGATCTATGTTTTATTTATAAGTCAAGTGATCTATTTTTTATTTATAAGTCAGTGATGTATGTTTTATTTATAAGTCAGTGATGTATGTTTTATTTATAAGTCAAGTGATCTATGTTTTATTATAAGTCATGTGATCTATGTTTTATTATAAGGCCTTCAACTCTCTTATAGTATGTATATGGCCACGGATCTGATTATATTGGTTGCATACTTGTTTTATCATAATTGACTCTTAATTGTTTCATATAATTAAAGATCATGCTTAATTACAAAATACACTAGACCTCATGTATTTTTAAATTGTTCAATAATATTATTGTTTTCTTAATCACTATTACAACACAGCCTTACCACTACATACCTCCCTGTAAGACTACATCATTTATAATGAGCTAATTTATGCCACTACATACCTCCCTGTAAGACTACTACATACCTCCCTGTAAGACTACATCATTTATAATGAGCTAATTTATGTCACTACATACCTCCCTGTAAGACTACATCATTTATAATGAGCTACTTTATGCCACTACATACCTCCCTGTAAGACTATATCATTTACAATGAGCTAATTTATGTCACTACATAACTCCCTGTAAGACTACATCATTTATAATGAGCTGATTTATGCCACTACATACCTCCCTGTAAGACTACATCATTTATAATGAGCTGATTTATGCCACTACATACCTCCCTGTAAGACTACATCATTTATAATGAGCTAATTTATGTCACTACATAACTCCCTGTAAGACTACATCATTTATAATGAGCTAATTTATGCCACTACATACCTCCCTGTAAGACTACATCATTTATAATGAGCTAATTTATGCCACTACATACCTCCCTGTAAGACTACATAATTTATAATGAGCTTATTTATGTCACTACATACCTCCCTGTAAGACTACATCATTTATAATGAGCTAATTTATGCCACTACATACCTCCCTGTAAGACTACATCATTTATAATGAGCTAAGTTATGCCACTACATACCTCCCTGTAAGACTACATCATTTATAATGAGCTAATTTATGCCACTACATACCTCCCTGTAAGACTACATCATTTATAATAAGCTAATTTATGTCACTACATACCTCCCTGTAAGACTACATCATTTATAATGAGCTAAGTTATGCCACTACATACCTCCCTGTAAGACTACATCATTTATAATGAGCTAAGTTATGCCACTACATACCTCCCTGTAAGACTACATCATTTATAATGAGCTAAGTTATGCCACTACATACCTCCCTGTAAGACTACATCATTTATAATGAGCTAATTTATGCCACTACATACCTCCCTGTAAGACTACATCACTTATAATGAGCTAAGTTATGCCACTACATAACTCCCTGTAAGACTACATCATTTATAATGAGCTAATTTATGCCACTACATACCTCCCTGTAAGACTATATCATTTATAATGAGCTAAGTTATGCCACTACATAACTCCCTTTAAGACTACATCATTTATAATGAGCTAATTTATGCCACTACATACCTCCCTGTATGACTACATCATTTATAATGAGCTAATTTATGCCACTACATACCTCCCTGTAAGACTACATCATTTACAATGAGCTAATTTAGGCCACTACATACCTCCCTGTAAGACTACATCATTTATAATGAGCTAATTTATGCCACTCCCATGAACAGTGCTGTAAAGTGAATGTACTGTATAATTACCAAACAGACTTCATGTATAATTACCAAACAGACTTCATGTATAATTACCAAACAGGCTAGGCCTCATGTATAATTACCAAACAGGCTAGGCCTCATGTTTAATTACCAAACAGGCTAGGCCTCATGTATAATTACCAAACAGGCTAGGCCTCATGTATAATTACCAAACAGGCCTCATGTATAATTACCAAACAGGCTAGGCCTCATGTATACTTACCAAACAGGCCTCGTGTATAATTACCAAACAGGCTAGACCTCATGTATATACCAAACAGGTTAGGCCTCATGTAGTTTCAGATATAAATCTAACAAATAACCATAAAGTTTGTTACTAATTTAAGTGATACAAAAATTATCTGGTGACACAGAAAGGATATAGAGACTGAAACCTCTGAGTCTCTCAAGGCCAATAATGGAAACAAAATTAATTACATTCAACACTTCAACATCAAAAAAAATAATCAAGATATGGACAAGCAATATTAATAGCAAAAGATTTAAACTTACAGATGTATGTCATAACAACATAGCTTTCAGCGATGGCTGCAGTTGCATTCATGACATAAAATGCATTCTGGGAAATTCACGCAACAGCAGCCTAATTTTCACTGACAAATGTAGTTCTCCACAAAACACATCCAAATATCAACTTCTGATACTCTAGGAGTAATACTGTCTGAGATAATGATATAAATGCAAACCCTAGCATTAACATCTGAAATGTGGACATAAATGCCAACTCTAATATGACCAGCAGATGCTATACTGTTTGAGATAATGATATACATGCAAACTCAAAAGTGGCTATGAGTAATAAAATCTGAGATAAATTACAAATGCCAACTCTAAAATAATCAGATTCAAGGTGATAGTGTGTGAGATAACAACATAAATGGAAACCATAACATAACTAGTAGCAACAACATCTGATATATTGTCTGAGATAATGACATAAATTAAACTCTAACATGACTAGAAGTAATAACATCTGAGATATTGACATAAATGCAAACCCTAACATGACTATTAAGCAATAGTGTCAGAGATAATGACATAAATTAAACTCTAATATGACTAGAAGTAATAACATCTGAGATAATGACATAAATGCAAACCCTAACATGACTATTAAGCAATAGTGTCTGAGATAACGACATACATTAAACTCGCACATGACTAGAAGTATTAACATCTGCGATGAGGACAATGCTATCTCTAATATGACTATCAGCAGTGTTTGAGATTAATGACACAAGTGCAAACCCTTACATGACAATGAACAATAATAACTGATATAATGAGAAAAGTGCAAACTCTTACATGACGATGAACAATAATATCTGAGATAATGACACAAGAGCAAATGCTAACAATGGTGCTGATGTAAAGCAGAGAGATGAATACACAGTCAAATCGACAAATGTCATCAATCTATAAACAAGAATTATGTTACAATCCCCTCATAATCTTAGATTTAAATTATGCCTGCAGCAATTGTTGCAATTTACCTTACATTTGTCGTGATCTTCCAACACAGGATAAATCAGTTCTCGTTCTGTGTGTGGAGCACTGGAACAGAAAGCAACAACATTATATGATTTTACAATTTGTATGGAACCTGTGTATGAATATGATTAGGTCCTGCTGTGTTTACTAATTCTGCTGTCTACATATGATAAGCTATCCCTTACATGGTTTTATGCTAACATTACAAATATAAGTATTCTGGACTTAAATTTTCTGGACATGTATTTTCCAAATTTATAATAATTCACTGGACAACAAATTTTTACAAAAGTCATGTTACTGAAATAAAATTAGTCAATTCTTATCAATTTTTATGTGATGAACACGAATATGACAGTCAAATTGCAAAATTGGCTCTAGTTTTTTTGTAATCTGCAAGAAATGAATGTTTACATAACGAAATGCATTCCAATAGTAAAAGGTCAACTGTAATAGCCTACCTATAAAAAATCAAGTCATTGACTACATCTTAGGTTTCTTCGCCTGTCTCTTGTACAGCTGTTCGGGAGCATCTCTGAGGAGTGTCCAGCAGTAGTCAGCCAGCATTGTAGTGGACCATTTTCATTGGTATCTTTGTTCCATTGTTGCGATATCTTGATGAAAACGTTCGCCGTGTTCATCACTAACAATACCACAGTTGCTAGGAAAGAAATCCAAATGGGAATGAAGGAAGTGAATCTTCAGAGATATATTGCAGCCAAGTTTCTTATACTTCATCAACATGTCTTCTACTAGTTCCTTATAGTTTTCTGCCCTAACATTTCCGAGGAAGTTTGTAGAAACTAGGCGAAAAGCATTCCATGCTTGTTTCGCGTCACCTTCCAGCAAGTTGTTGAACCGGTCATCTTTGAAAAGCTCTCGAATCTGAGGACCAACAAAAACTCCTTCTTTAATCTTTGCTTCACTGAGTCGAGGAAATTTTTCATGCAGGTATCGGAATGCAGGCAAAGTCCGGTCAATGGCTTTCACGAAGTTCTTCATCAAACCTAGTTTGATGTGAAGGGGTGGTAGCAAGATTTTCTGAGCCTCAAACAGAGCTGGGTGTTGGATATTTTTCTCTCCAATGGCTACATTCTGCCTGTGAGTCCATTCCTTCCTCATGTAGTGCATTTCCCTTGCTCGGCTATCCCACTCGCATAAGAAACACATGTAATTTGTATATCCTTGCTGCAGTTCCATTAAAAGGGCAACTACCTTCAAATCACCACAGAGGTGCCAGCTGTACTTGTTATACTCAATGGAATTCAGTAGCTGCCTTAAGTTATCGTATGTCTCTTTCATGTGGACAGCATACGCTACTGGAATAGATGGAAGAATGTTTCCATTGTGCAAAAGCACAGCCTTGAGACTCAGTTTCGAAGAGTCCACAAATAGTCTCCATTCTTGTGGGTCATGAGTGATTTTTAAAGCATTCATGAGGCCCTCAATATCAGAACAGAATATCAGATTATTTTCCTTTCTGAAGAAAGGCTCCAATTGCTGGTGGCGCTTTCGATATGCAGTAATTGTGACATCTTCTTCTAGAAGATTCCATTGTTGGAGTCTTGATCCTAGCAATTCTGCCTTGTTCTTTGATAAGTCCAAATCACGAATCAGGTCATTTAGTTCTTCCTGTGTTATTCTGTGTGGGGTTGATGATGCACCACAGTGAAAATCTGGATCACTGCATGCTGATGGACCAGGAGAAGAACAGGTCGACTCACCTTTGTCTTCGTCAGATGAATCAAGAGAATATTCTGCTGGAGGTTCTGGAATAGGAAGTCCCTCACCATGTGGAACTAGTCTCAATGCAGACGGAATGTTTGGGTAGACTATTCTCGACTTCTTTCGCTTCGTTATTCCGCCGGAAAGAGGAGGAACCAAGCAGAAGTAACAGTCATTTAGGTGGTTGCTTGGCTCTCTCCACACCATTGGGACTGCAAACGGCATTGATGACTTTTGCAATTCAACCACTGTGAAAGCTGTGTTGTACATGTAGCACAGCATATATGCGGAGCCCAAGGCTTGTCTTGGTCACCAACCTTGCATCCGAAGTAAAGATGATATGCTTTCTTCACTTGAGAATTGATACTTTTCTTCTGGTTGGCAAATGTCACTTCCCCACAAATATAGCAAAAATTGTCCGCGGTATTAACACACTTTCGTGGCATTACTGTTCTTTATTGTACGTAAATGGATAAAATAATAAGTTTTATCTAACAGTAGCTTGAACTGTCTCGCACAACGTCTAAAATATTTTAAATGCTGAACCTGATTCGGCTTTATATAGTACACTGCTTACGTCAGCTTTAGCAGCCGCCTGGCATTAGTATAATAGGCCTACACATGTATAGTACACAGCTGACGTCAACTTACTTCAGCAGCCGCATGGCATAAGTATTGCATTGCATCAGAAACTGATGCAATCAACTGTGGATGAGGTGAGCATGATGGTATTATGCTATGTTACATCATTATTCCGGATGTTGCTGCAGTCCTACTGGAGAAATTTACACAGTGAAACATAGAAAATGAGGTATATGAATATCTTCAAAACGAGAGCCAATAAAAAAATTTCACGGTTATATTCGTGTTCGGCACACCAAAATACTACAGATTAGGGCCTTTTCAAGTCAGTAATGATTTCACTGTTGACCAGTGTAATTTATAATAGCACCTTAATGATATGGATGTCTTATATATTTCTCTTATGCTGCCAAAAAATATATAATTCAAGTCTGAACATTAACTAAGGAGCATTTCACCTGTATTGAACATCGGTTATTATCTTACTTGTGGTCATTTATGACCTTGACACCATGACCTGGAACATTTATGACCTGAGCATAATGCACATAAAATAGCAAGAACATCCCAGTTTGATCAGCATTTAAACATTCTATCAAAGTAATCCAGATAACATAACTTCAATACAAACATAAATAAATATCCCCAAGTAGAATAAATGGTCACTGTCCAAAAGTCAAGATAACATCAAGTCATAAATGTAAACAAGTCAGGATAACAAAAGGTCATAAATGTCCACAAGTCAGGATAACAGAAAGTCATAAATTTCCACATGTTAGGATAACAGAAAGTCATAAATGTCCAAATGTTAGGATAACAAAAGGTCATAAATATCCCCATGTTAGGATAACAGATAGTCATAAATGTCCACATGTTAGGATAACAGAAAGTCATAAATGTCCACATGTTAGAATAACAGAAAGATATAAATGTCCACATGTTAGAATAACAGAAATAATCATAAATGTCCACATGTTAGGATAACAGAAAGTCATAAATGTCCACATGTTAGAATAACAGAAAGTCATACATGTCTGCATGTTAGAATAACTGAAAGTGATAAATGTCCACATGTTAGGATAACAAAAGGTCATAAATATCCACATGTTAGAAAAACAGAAAGACATAAATGTCCACATTAGAATAACAGAAAGTCATAAATGTCCACATGTCAGGATAACAGAAAGACATAAATGTCCCCAATTAGGATAACAGTGACATGTGAGGAACTGGTCTTTTATGCTGGAGTACATTGTCGAACATAAATAAGAGTGAGAAAATATTTCAATCCTGCCCAAAATTTACAATTCCAACAAAAGCTGCTGTGATGTTATTCACTTGATATTGTGCACAGAACTCCAATGTTTTCACCAAATAAAACAATAATATATGTATGTGCAAAATATGATCTTCATAATATTGGTGGAAAGAATAAGAGTCTGATCCAGTGGTTTGTATCAGTCTAGGTGAGCCCAGAACCTGACATAGACTAATTACGTACTTAGGGAAAGGATTCAATTTCAACTGACTGAATACATCAACTTACAGTTCCACCTTACATATATCCTTGAAGGAATTCTTGACTAGGTCCATCAGACCAGCAGGTGCCTCGACACCAAACTTCTTGTACTCATGTGGTAGTCTGGTTGCCCAGACCATTTATCTTTCCTGTTACAATCTGAAAGAGACATTTCTTAACTTGAATATAAAAACACTTTTCTTTATTCCTACTATTAGATCCTACACATTTTCAACCAGATTTCACATGAAATTTTCTGACATGGTGTTGATCAAAGAATAAGTCTTTTTAATCAGTGTTTTAGACATATTTACAAAAAGCATTCTCACACAAGATTATAACAAAGATATTTATAGCTACAATATTGCTTTATCTAACACAAGATTATACCAAGGTGTTTATAGCAATACTACTGTTGTATCTAACACAAGATTATAGCATGGTGATTATAGCTACAATATTGCATTATCTAACACAAGATTATACAAAGGTGAACATACAATGAACAGTTGAAAATTATTCAAAACAATCCCTGAAACATGAACAACAGATAAATCCAACAAAAAACTACATATAAAATCTCAGTTCTCATATAATGCCCAAATATTGCAAAACAAATCCACAGCGAAACCTAAAAATAGCAGCCACCCATGCGGAAAAGCAAAACTGGCTTTTGAACATAGCTGACCTCTTTAAAACCAATATCTATACTAATAATGATGATAATGATGATACTAATAATACAGTCCTATCCGTTTTTGTCGACATCTTCGCGCACGAGTAAATATTGTCGACATAGGCGGATGTCGAGATAAGTTTTGGGGGAGGGGGGCTGAAAACAGATAAAAGTTAAAATTTGTCAGCAAAGGGTGACACGTCATCAGTGAATAGCATTTACACTCTGAGAAAACAATGGAAATTTTGACTAACCATGCATAGATAATACTAAATTATCTTTCTAACCATGCATAGATAATACTAAATTATCTTTCTAACCATGCATAAATACTACTAAATTATCTTTCTAACCATGCATAAATACTACTAAATTATCTTTGTAACCATGCATAAATACTACTAAATTATCTTTCTAACCATGCGTAGATACTACTAAATTATCTTAATAACCATGCATAGATACTACTAAATTATCTTTCTAACCATGCATAAATACTACTAAATTATCTTTCTAACCATGCATAGATACTACTAAATTATCTTTCTAACCATGCATAAATACTACTAAATTATCTTTCTAGCCATGTATAAATACGACTAAATTATCTTTCTAACCATGAATATATAATACTAAATTATCTTTCTAGCCATGTATAAATACTACTAAATTATCTTTCTAACCATGTATAAATACTACTAAATTATCTTTCTAACCATGTATAAATACTACTGAATTATCTTTCTAACAATGTATAAATACTACTAAATTATCTTTCTGACCATGTATAAATACTACTAAATTATCTTTCTAACCATGTATAAATACCACTAAATTATTTTTCTAACCATGTATAAATACTAATAAATTATCTTTCTAACCATGCATAGGTACTACTAAATTATCTTTATAACCATTTCCATGCATGGAAAGTACTAAATCTCCAGAGTCCATTTTTCCATGTTATCAATCAGTATAATACAAATGGGTCTAAATGTAATGCATACATCCTAATACAAGTCAGTCAGTCAGTCAGTCGGTCAGTCATACATACATACAGACATACATACATACATGCATGCATGCATACATACATACATGCATAGATACATACATACATACATACATACATACATACATACATACATACATACATACATACATACATACATACATACAAGTCAGTCAGTCAGTCATACATACATACATACATACATACATACATACATACATACATACATACATACATACATACAAGTCAGTCAGTCAGTCAGTCATACATACATACATACATACATACATACATACATACATACATACATACATACATACATACAAGTCAGTCAGTCATACAAACATACAAGTTAGTCAGTCAGTCATACATACATGCATGCACGCATGCACACACACACACAGACACACACACACACACACACACACATTGCCTGTTGCCCTTGAAGTATTTTTACTTTAAATCTTGTAAAATTTTGTTTCTCTCTGGTTCAAGAATATATAACGTTTTGATGTTACTGAAGAAGGCTGAAGAAATACTTTGATAAAATTTATTTCCAAGATGTTCAAGATTGTATTGCTTCATATAAATTATTTTGTCTTTAATCAATGCCAAGCAGTCTGAATATGTAACACTGTATTAGTTCTCAGTCACCAAAAAGTGTGATCAGTGACACTGTATTAGTTATCAGTCACAAAAAAGTGTGATCAGTGACACTGTATTAGTTATGTGATAAAAAAGTGTGATCAGTGACACTGTATTAGTTATCAGTCACAAAGAAGTGTGATCAGTGACACTGTATTAGTTATTAGTTACCAAGCAGTCTGAGATGTGACTGTATTCATTATTTAGTTTCCAGGATTGTATTGGTTTGGTTATTAGTGACCAAGCAGTGTGAAATGTGACAGTTATTAGTTACCAAGCGGTGTGAACTGTGACACTGTTATTAGTTACCAAGCAGTGTGAACTGTGACACAGTTATTAGTTACCAAGCAGTGTGAACTGTGACACTGCTTTTAGTTACCAAGCAGTTTGAGATATGACTGTATTGTTTATTAGTGACCAAGCAGTGTCAACTGTGACACTGTTATTAGTGACCAAGCAGTGTGAAATGTGACACTGTTATTAGTTTCAAGCAGTCTGAGATCATGATTGTATTGGTTATTAAGTGACCAAGCAGTGTGAAATGTGACTCTGTTATTAGTGACCATGCCATCTGAGACATGACTGTATTGCTTATTAATTACCAAGCAGTGTAGCAGTGAAAATATATTGGTAATTATTTACCAAGCAGGGTAAACATTGACACCAATTTTGAAAAATTACCTATTAACAAATTACCAAATAGACATCAAGAAAGATATACATTTCCATGAAATTATTAAAATTTTAAGTTAATTATACTTACTTCTATTTCTTCCATGGCAAATCTGTATACTGATATCAAGATAAGGTATAGATTTTTTTAAAGATATAAGCTAAGTTAATGCTTATTAAAGAGAAAAAGCCTCCATAGAAGTTTACAAAAATTTCTGCAGGGGTGGGGGGGGGATTGGTTTATCTTGGAAGATGTTTATCTTTTTTAATGTACAAATTCCGGTCTATCTCCAACAGCAGACATTTTTTGTTGCTTTATTACCCAAAGTGCAATCCTCTATAATAAAAGTTATTCTGCAAAACCCACTGTTCCTTCAGCCAAAACAACACAGTCCTTTGAACTTTCTCCACATCTAAATCAATAAACTTCTTCCATACCTTAAATACAAGTCCTCCAGAAATATTAGTCCAGGTACATGGTCCCAAAACAACAGATATAATTCTATGATGTAGACCTACACAAAGTGGACTATGCCATTATATGAGTCCATTCTGTAAACCATGATTAAGACTGTAGACCTACACAAAGTGGATTATGCCATAATATGAGTCCATTCTGTAAACCAGGATAAAGACTGTAGACCTACACAAAGTGTTTTCTGCCATTATATGAGTCCATTCTGTAAACCATGATTAAGACTGTAGACCTGCACAAAGTGGATTATGCCATTATATGAGTCCATTCTGTAAACCATGATTAAGAATGTGGACCTATGCAAAGTGGACTATGCCATAATATGAATCCATTCTGTAAACCAGGATTAAGACTGTAGTCCTACACAAAGTGGACTATGCTATTATATGAGTCCATTCTCTAAACCATGATTAAGACTGTAGACCTACACAAAGTGGATTATGCCATTATATGAGTCCATTCTGTAAACCATGATAAAGACTGTAGACCTACACAAAGTGGATTATACCATTATATGAGTCCATTCTGTAAACCATGATTAAGAATGTGCATGGACCTATGCAAAGTGGACTATGCCATAATATGAATCCATTCTGTAAACCAGGATTAAGACTGTAGACCTACACAAAGTGGTTTCTGCCATTATATGAGTCCATTCTGTAAACCATGATTAAGACTGTAGTCCTACACAAAGTGAACTATGCCATTATATGAGTCCATTCTGTAAACCATGATTAAGACTGTAGACCTACACAAAGTGGTTTCTGCCATTATATGAGTCCATTCTGTAAACCATGATTAAGACTGTAGACCTACACAAAGTGTTTTATGCCATTATATGAGTCCATTCTGTAAACCATGATTAAGACTGTAGACCTACACAAAGTGGATTATGCCATTATATGAGTCCATTCTGTAAACCACGATAAAGACTGTAGACCTACACAAAGTGGATTATACCATTATATGAGTCAATTCTGTAAACCATGATTAAGAATGTGGACCTATGCAAAGTGGACTATGCCATAATATGAATCCATTCTGTAAACCAGGATTAAGACTGTAGACCTACACAAAGTGGTTTCTGCCATTATATGAGTCCATTCTGTAAACCATGATTAAGACTGTATTCCTACACAAAGTGGACTATGCCATTATATGAGTCCATTCTGTAAACCATGATTAAGACTGTAGACCAAAGTGTTTTATGCCATTATATGAGTCCATTCTGTAAACCATGATTAAGACTGTAGACCTACACAAAGTGGATTATGCCATTATATGAGTCCATTCTGTAAACCATGATTAAGACTGTAGACCTACACAAAGTTTTTTATGCCATTATATGAGTCCATTCTGTAAACCATGATAAAGACTGTAGACCTACACAAAGTGGATTATGCCATTATATGAGTCCATTCTGTAAACCATTATTAAGAATGTAGGCCTATGCAAAGTGGACTATGCCATAATATGAATCCATTCTGTAAACCAGGATTAAGACTGTAGACCTACACAAAGTGGATTATGCCATTATATGAGTCCATTCTGCAAACCATGATAAAGACTGTAGACCTAGTCATTATATAAAACTATACTGCAATGCTAGAAAAACAAGACTGGGTAATTATGTAATTTTATTGGCTTGACCTTAATAAACAAGATTGAATCATTATGTAATTTGATAATAGAAACCAGAACAATTGAATGTAGACCTATTATATAATTTGATACTGCAGAGCTTGACAAAAAAGGCTGGACCGTTTTATAATTTTATACTGCAGAGCTAGACTAATATTGCTGGGTTATTAAATAATTATATAGTACAGACTTAGATACACTAGGCCAATCCATCAATAATCCATACTGCAGACTTAGACACACTAGGCCACTTAGCCATCAATAATTCTATATCACAGACTTGTACACACTAGGCCAAGCAAATAATAATTTGATACAGCATACTTGGGTCCATAAGACTGTGCCATTCATAATTCTATACCGCAGTCTTGGACACCTGAGTCCTAGCCATCAAGAATTTGACATTGCAGACTTAGACACACTAGACCACACCATCAAGAATTTGATATTGCAGACTTAGACACACTAGGCCAAGCCATCAATAATCCTTTATTGCAGACTTAAACACACTAGGCCAAGCCATCAATAATTCTATATCGCATACTTGGACACATTATGCCAAGACTTCAACATCAATAGTTCTGTATTGCAGACTTAGACACCTGAGTTCAAGCTGTCATAACTCTATACATGTATCACAGACTTAGACACACTAGGCCAACCATCAATAAGTCTATATCACAGACTTAGACACCTGAGGCCAAACCATCAATAATTCTATATCACATACTTAGATACACTAGGCCAAGCCATCAATAATTCTATATCACAGACTTAAACACCTGAGGCCAAGCCATCAATAATTCTATATTGCAGACTTAGAAAAACTAAGCCAAGCCATCAATATGTCTTTATCACAGACTTAGACACACTAGGCCAAGCCATCAATAATTCTATATCGCATACTTAAACACACCAGGCCAAGCCATCAATATATTGCAAACTTAGACATCAGAGGCCAAGCCATCAAACATTCTATATTATAGACTTAAACACCTGAGACCAAGCCATCAATAATTCCATACCATGGAATTAGACACACTAGGCTAAGTCATTAATAATTCTATATAGCAGAGTTAGACACATGAAGCTAAGTCATCATTAGAGGCTAAATACAGTTAATCTCCCTTGAGGCCATCTTTAAATAAAGACAGCATTATTATTATTATTATTATTATTATTATTATTATTATTATTATTATTATTATTATTATCATATTGAATACAATTTTGTATCGTTCAGCTTCAGCATGAGATTAATGTTGGAGGAAGTTTGAAAATAAAAACCCAAAGCTGGACATCATTATAATTTGTTTTAAACATCCTGCATAGAAATTTATTTAAGTTGCCCAAAACTTACAATGTAAAACTCCCACTTGTGCATTTACGTCATACCATCCCACCACATGTGAGGAAACATTGCCAGGTGCCAGTGTACTAATGCACTTAGTGAACTAATCCCAGATTAATTACAACCAATTTATTTGAAGACGATGTGGAGTAATTAGCACAAGAGCAGGAACCAAAACTGGATTTGAAATGCCAGGTATTAAGGATTATTTCTTCCACAAACATCCTGTTAATAAATGTACTAATCTTTATGTCAGTAGCACTTCAATCATTCTCAGAGCATCATCCAATTTACAAATGCATCGATAATCTTTCGTCTCCTTCAGAGAATACTGGTACAGTATTTCCACAAAGATAAGTTAAGGGGGTCTACCAAATAGCCTTTATAGAGGGTACTGCAACATTATTTCCCCAATGAAAAGTCTAGGAAATCCACTGATGTCCTTTAAATAGTACTTTTACAAAATGTCCCTAATGATAAGTCAAGAGAGTTCATAAATGTGGTGATATATGTGGATTGTTTATCATTGGACAAGACATTCTTATACATCCTTAGTGCAAGTCATCCAAGATGTTTCATCCAGATCTAAAAAATATTATTGTGTAAAAACCATTTTTCTTCTTCTAGTTACCATGGCATTTGACATTTGACCTTCTAACCCCACAATCAACAGGCTTCATTCTTACCTCAAGCACAAGACATTAACCAGGTTCGGGATAGGTACATGGTACAAAACTAGCGTTACTACAACCACTTCGACACAGACATATTGATGGGTAGATAGACAAGCAAACACAATGATCTGTTGACAGACACACATACATATTGATGGGTAGATAGACAAGCAAACACAATGATCTGTTGACAGACACACATACATATTGATGGGTAGACAGACATACTGTTATATTAATGGGTAGACAGACATACAGGCACATTGAAGAGTAGACAGACATCCAGAGACACATTGATGGATAGAAAGACACATTGTCAGGTAGACAGACATACTGTCACATTGATGGGTAGAAAGACACACAGACAAATTGATAGGCATACTGACATACAGACACATTGATGGGTAGACAGAAACACAGACACATTGATGGGTAGACATACCTACTGTTACATTGATAGGTTACACTAGACAGACTGTGGTGATTGTTATGGTTGGGGTAAGGTGCTCCCAAAATTGTATTTAAACTATTATAGAAGTCCCTCCCAAAATTGTATTTATACTATTATAGAAGTCCCTCTCAAAATTGTACTTAAACTATTATAGAAATCACTCCCAATATTGTGTTTAAACTATTACAGAAGTCCCTCCCAAAATTGTATTTAAACTATTATAGAAGTCCCTCCCAAAATTGTATTTAAACTATTATAGAAGTCCCTCCCAAAATTGTATTTAAACTATTATAGAAGTCCCTCCCAAAATTGTATTTAAACTATTATAGAAGTCCTTCCCAAAATTGTATTTAAACTATTATAGAAGTCCCTCCCAAAATTGTATTTAAACTATTATAGAAGTCCCTCCCAATATTGTGTTTAAACTATTATAGAAGTCCCTCCCAGAATTGTATTTAAACTATTATAGAAGTCCCTCCCAATATTGTATTTAAACTATTATAGAAGTCCCTCCCAGAATTATATTTAAACTATTATAGAAGTCCCTCCCAATATTTTATTTAAACTATTATGGAAGTCCCTCCCAGGCATGAATTTGGTTGGAAGTAAAATTAGTGAAAGATAGATGCAAAGCTGTGAGCCCCCAGTCAACAATGCCGAAGGTTAAATGGTAAAATATACAAAAAGGGTTGAAATTTAATGAATAATAATTTAATAACAATTCAGTAATCAAATGATTCAAATTCCAAATTAAACTCCATCTGCTCAAACCTTTAATAAGCCTCACTTGATTAGCAGTGTGAGATTGATTTCCACCTCCTTGTATTAAATCTGTGGCATATTTCTCTCTCCTATTTCCCCCAATTCATTCTCCTCTTCCTCCTCAACTTTCTCCAAATTCTTTCTTCTCTTCCTTCTCCTCTTCCTTCTCAACTTTCTCCTGCACATTCTTTCCACTGACTAGACTTCTGCTGACTTTGAATGTTTCAGCTAGTTTTACTTCCATCACCAACTCTAAAAGACTCAATCGAACCTTAAGTTCTGTGTCCCCTAAAACAATTGCTGTGAACACACAAGGATAGTACATTCTTTTTCCTTAGCCCTCTCATCTCACACTACACACAGTCTATCATCAGATAACGGCTATTAAATTGCTCTCATCTCACACTACACTCAGTCTCTCATCAGATAAAGGCTATTAAATTGCTCACACATTCATTCACATTGAGATACCCATATGTTCTTGTTAAAACAAATGTCATGCTACAGCACGGTGGTATCAATTACTTCTGATGCATACATCAATAAATTCTGTCACATCAGTACTTATTCCTAATTTGGTTATACTAAACAATATCACAATAATCAGACGCATTTCTTTACCTTACAACTCACACAAAGTATGCAAATATTCAAATAGCCATACTCTGATATACAGATACATCCATAGTAACTAATCTTACATACTTCAACCATTTTCCAAATTTACAATTCAAGCATGCATACATTCTAAAATAACACATTAATAAATGCACTAGATTACTATGCAGTAACCTAACAGCAAAATACAAAATAAATTCTGACCACAAGCTAAGAATCTACATAATTCTGTTTAGCTTCTAAAAATTCTCTACATAGACTCAAGCCATTTTTCAAATACGCATGTAAATAAAACACTACAAAGGTAATTATGCATATTAAATGATGTTAGTAACTAATTATACATATGATAAATAATTACAATTATGATGTAAAAACAGATCAAACAATTTACTGACTTTTTCAAAGGTTTTTCTTTCTTTAAAATCTACCTCTAAGTTTCGCTTCCAAATTACATGTGGCTTTCTTATACTTGCATCCTTCTAAATGATTTTTTATACATATATACTTCTCAATGACTTTTTACATATGTATCCTTCTAAATGATTTTTTATGCATATATACTTCTTGATGACTTTTTACACTTGTATACTTGTAAATGATTATTTATACTTATATACTTTTAGATGATTATTAGTTATACTTTTATACTTCTAGATGATAATTTATACTTAGCCATGAATATTGCCTTCATACTGGACTATTTCTTACCAATTAGACATGAAAATCATTTCAATACTGTTCTATTCGATACCAATTAGACATGAAAATCATCTCAGTAGTGGACTATTTCATACAAATTAGATATGAATATCATCTCAATAGTGGACTATTTCATACTAATTAGACATGAATATCATCTAACTATTGGACTATTTCATACTAATTAGACATGAATATTATCTAAATATTGGACTATTTCATACCAATTAGTTTTGAATATCATCTCAATATTGACTATTTCATACCAAGTAGACATAAATATCATCTTAATACTGGTCTATTTCATACTAATTAGACATGAATATCATCTCAATTCTGGACTAGTTTGTACCAACTAGATATGAATATCATCTCAATACTGAACTATTTCATATCAAGTACACATGAATATCATCTTAATACTGCATTATTTCATACCAATTAGACATGAATATCATCTCAATAGGGGACTATTTCATACCAATTAGACATAAATATCATCTCAATACTGGACTATTTCATATCAAGTAGACATGAATATCATCTTAATACTGCATTATTTCATACCAATTAGACATGAATATCGTCTCAATACTGGACTTTTTCATATCAAGTAGACATGAATATTATCTCAATACTGGACTATTTCATACCAATTAGACAGGAATATCATCTTAATTCTGGACTAGCTTTAGATTAGACTATTTAAGAACCCATAGACATGAAAATCAGCTTAATATTTGAATATTTTAGACAAACTAGACATGATTTTAGACCACTTACTTGTGTATCAGCTTCATTTGTTACTAATTCAGACCACTTAAGATGTATATATCAGCTTCGTGTGTTACTAATTTAGACCACTTACAATGTGTATATCAGCTTCATTTGTTACTAATTCAGACCACTTATAATTTGTGTATCAGCTTCATTGGCTACTAATTCAGTACTCTTAGACATGAATATCAGCCTAATACTTGGTGAGTTTAGACCACTTAGACAAATAACAGCTACATACTCCAGAGCTCCAATGTAGTGCTTTGAGAAGTTCACTGAACAAAACACTATTTGATAAACTACTAACAAAGGCCACATCAGAAGCAATGAAAACTCCTGTCTAGCATTTAGTTGACTCCTGACTGGCATTTTGATATACATGTCTGGCATTTTGATATACATGTCTGGCATTTTGATATACATGTCTGGCATTTAGTTGACTTGTGTCTGGCATTTAGTTGACTTATCTCTGGCATTTTGTTTACTCCTGTCTGGCATCTAGTTGACTCATGTCTGGCATTTTGTTGACTTGTGTCTGGCATTTTGTTGACTCCTGTCTGACATTTAGTTGATTGATGTCTTGCATTTTGTTGACTCTTGTCTGGCATCTAGTAGACTACTGTCTGGCATGTTGTTGACTCATGTCTGGCATCTTGTTGACTTGTGTCTGGCATTCATTAAGTTGATCGCTGTCTGACATTTAGATGGCTGAGGTCATTTGTAATTAATGGAATATTTATTTTACAGTCCAAAGGTTTCATCAATATTAGGTTTACCAGAACCAGTCAGTTTTCTAATGTGTTCAAGTGTTTCAGATTTAATTTTGCTATGCGTTTTAGGTCTCAAATGGGAAATAGTAAGGTGAGTAAGATGGGTACACAGATATAATGTAACATTGATGGGCAGACAGAGATACTGTCACATTGATGGGTAGGCAGATATACTGTCACATTGATGGGTAGACAGATATACTGTACCATTGATGGGTAGACAGACATACTGTCACATTGATGGGTAGACAGACATACTGTCACATTGATGGGTAGACAGACATACTGTCACATTGATGGGTAGACAAACATACTGTCACATTGATGCATAGACAGACATACTGTCACATTGATGGGTAGACAGATATAATGTCACATTGATGGGTAGACAGTCATACTGTCACATTAATGGGTAGACATACATACTGTCACATTGATGGGTAGACAGAGATACTGTCACATTGATGGGTAGACAGACATACTGTCACATTGATGGGTAGACAGACATACTGTCACATTGAAGGGCAGACAGACATACTGTCACATTTATGGGTAGACAGACATACTGTCACATTGATGGGTACTCAGATATAATGTCACATTGATGGGTAGAGAGACATACTGTCACATTGATGGGTAGACAGACATACTGTCACATTAATGTGTAGACATACATACTGTCACATTGATGGGTAGACAGACATACTGTCACATTGATGGGTAGATAAACATACTGTCACATTGATGGATAGATATATATACTGTCACATTAATGGGTAGACAGACGTACTGTCACATTGATGGGTAGACAGACATACTGTCACATTGATTTGTAGTTATATTTGGTATGTTCCCAGTAATGTTAAGGACATTCTACTGGCAGTATAAAATGGTCAAAGAAATTATATTATCCTATCGGACTGAAAATATGGGCCCTCTTTCCTTCATCACACATGTTTACACATGTGCATAATGTTGCTATTTCAAGGTATTTAATGATTGGTTAATATATACCCATGAGAGATCAATTATCCAATGATTGTACATATTATGATACATTTTTGAATATTGTTCACAAAGGAGGCTGACTTGGGGATAAAACTAAACTTGATGCCAAACATCTGGTGTTTGACAGATATTTATACTTTGTACATACCGATTTTTGAATGATTTTAAATTGTGATACATACCTGCAGCAATGAATATTTTTACCTCAGTAATTCAAAATGTTATTGTTACCTTAGAGAGTCAAAGTGTTAACTTAATGAGAGATTTGACATAAGATGAAAAGTGAGTTGTACTGCTATAAACTAAAGGGAAATATTGGAAACAAGCTGACAAGAAACTGAGTCAGTGCTATGAATCCTGGGAAGGATTTGACATTAGAGGACAAACATATTGTATTGTTATGACTTTTAGGAATTTTACATAAAATGACAAGAAACTAAGTGACAGTGATATGAACTCTGGGTGAGATTTGACATAAAATGACAAGAAAATGAGTGATAGTGCTATGAACTCTGGGAACAATTTGACAGAACATGACAAGAAAGTGAGTCACATTGATATGAACTTTGGGAGAGATTTGGCATAAAATGGCATGAAAGTGAGTGATTGTGCTATGAACTTTGGGAGAGATTTGACATAAAATGACAAGGAAGTGAGTGATAGTGATATTAACGTGAGAAGAGATTTGACATAAAACGACAAGAAAGTGACTAATAGCCCCTATTCAAAAACAAAAGTAAAAGTTTGTATAGATTTTTAATAATCACAAAAAAGAATGCCATGAAAAAAGAAAAAGAAATAGTCCTACAATCAAGTTCGAACCTGGAATAAATCAGACCCACACTTTGTATCTATCAGAATATAATGTGAACTCAAAAATGCATCATTCTGACAATTCACTGAACAGTACATAACTCAATGTTCTCTACAGACAGTCACTGACCAGTATACACCATACTTAATGTTCTTTACCGACATTCACTGACCAGTATACACCTTACTTAATGTTCTTTACAGATATTTATTGACCAGTATACACCTTTAGATAATGTTCTCTACAGACAGTTGCTGACCAGTATAAAGGCCATTAAAATGATATGTATTTGTAAGACAATGAAAGGATGTGGATCATGGACTAGAACAGGAATTAAATGCAGGTATGTCTGTATAGCAAGCCAATTTATGGTATCTATTATAGATTTTACTTAATAACTAATTAACATGTAGATCAGTGACCAATACTAAAGATGATGACTTCTATTTACTCATACTAATTTGAAGTGATATAGTAGAAAGCCAGGCACAATACAAATTAGAAAAAAACAGATTTTAATAATTACCTATTGATTTAGTGTGATGGGATATGGGCATATTTTTTCTTTTCTATTACTGTTAATTCACAAAAGTTTTCAATGTGGTTGAAAACACTATGCATCAAATGTACAAATGTAGCCATTACAAATATCTGCACTATTTGTCTCCAAACATAAAACACCTTTCTTTCTTTTTCCCATTCCACCAATTCCCACCTCTCTCTCTCTCTCTCTCTCTCTCTCTCTCTCTCTCTCTCTCTCTCTCTCTCTCTCTCTCTCTCTCTCTCTCTCTCTCTCCACCAATCACCACCCTCATTCCCATTTCACCCATCAGCACCTTCCCTCTCTCACATTCCACCAACCACTACCACCACTTTCTCACATTCCACCCATCACTCCAATTCAACCCATCACCACCCCTCTCACCAATTCCAACTATCTCCACCCAATCTCTCAATTCCTTACACAATCACTACTTTCTCTCTCCCCCATTCCACACATCACCACACTGTCTCCCAACTCAATCCATGACCACCTTTCTCTCCCATTAAACCCATCACCACCACTCACTCCAATTTCAATCATCACCACCCAGCTGTCCCACTCCAACCATTTGCACCCTTCTCTCTATTCCAGCCACCACAATACTTATCTCCAATTCCACCCATCACCACCAATCACTCCCATTCCAACCATCAGCTCACATCACTACGATTCAACCCATCAACACCCCTCTTACCATCTCCCCCCTGTCTCTCAATTCCATCCACCACCACCTCGCTATCCCATTCCACTTATCACCAAGCCTCTCTCCCATCCCACCCATAACCAAGCCTATCTCCCATTCCACCTATCACCAAGCCTATCTCCCATTCCACCCATCAATATCCCTTTCTCTCATTCTACCCATTGCCATGCCTATCTCCCATTCCACCTATCACCAAGCCTATCTCCCATTCCATCTATCACCAAGCCTATCTCCCATTCCACACATCACTACCCCTCTCTCCCATTACACCTATCACCAAGCCTATCTCCCATTCCACTCATAACTACCCCGCTCTCCAATTCCACGAATCACTATCCCTTTATTCCATTCCACCCATCATCATGCCTATCTCCCATTCCACCCATCACTACCCCTTTCTCCCATTCCACCAATCACCATGCCTATCTCCCATTCCACCTATCACCAAGTCTATCTCCCATTCCACCCATCACTACCCCTTTCTCCCATTCCACCTATCACCAAGCCTATCTTCCATTCAACCTATCACCAAGCCTATGTTCAATTCCACACATCTTTACCCCTGTCATTATGGCAGCATTTGCGATCATCTACACATCTGAATGAATTTATGATCACCATCCTTCAATCAGTGCAAAACAAACCTTATGAACTTGACCTTCTAGTTGTCCTGAGCCGTCATATAAGATACAAAAACATTTGCTGCAATGTATTGCTATATTGGAACAATCTTACACAGATGGAATTTATTGCTATATAGGAATAATCTTACACAGATTCAATTTAATGCTATATAGGAATCCTCTTACACAGATTTAATTTATTGCTATTTAGGAATAATCTTACACAGATGGAATTTATTGCTATATAGGAATACTCTTACACAGATTGAATTTATTGCTATTTAGGAATAATCTTACACAGATGGAATTTACTGCCAAATAGAAATACTCTTACATAGATTCAATTTAATGCTATATAGGAATACTCTTACACAGATTGAATTTATTGCTATATAGGAATAATCTTACACAGATGGAATTTACTGCCAAATAGAAATACTCTTACACAGATTCAATTTAATGCTTAATAGGAATACTCTTACACAGATTGAATTTATTGCTATATAGGAATACTCTTACACAGATTCAATTCTTGCTATATAGGAATGCTCTTACACAGATTCAATTTATTGCTATATAGGAATACTCTTACACAGATGGAATTTTATTGCTATATAGGAATATTCTTACACAGATGGAATTTATAGCTGCATAGGAATACTCTTACATGGATGGAATTTTATTGCTATATAGGAATAATCTTACACAGGTGGAATTTATTGCAATATAGGAATAATCTTACACAGATGGAATTTTATTGCTAAATAGGAATACTCTTACACAGGTGGAATTTTATTGCTATATAGGAATACTCTTATATGGATTCAATTTATTGCTATATAGGAATAATTTTACACAGATTGAATTTATTGCTATGTAGGAATACTCTTAAACAGATTGAATTTATTGCTATATAGGAATACTCTTACACATATTCAATTTATTGCTATATAGGAATAATCTTACACAGATTGAATTTATTGCTATACAGGAATACTCTTACACAGATTCAATTTATTTCTATATAGGAATACTCTTAAACAGATTCAATTTATTGCTCTATAGGAATAATCTTACACAGGTGGAATTTATTGCTATATAGGAATAATCTTACACAGATTGAATTTATTTCTATATAGGAATACTCTTACACAGATACAATTTATTTCTATATAGGAATACTCTTACAGAGATTCAATTTAATGCTATATAGGAATAATCTTACACAGGTGGAATTTATTGCTATATAGGAATACTCTTACGCAGATTCAATTTATTGCTATATAGGAATAATCTTGCACAGATGGAATTTATTGCTATATAGAAATACTCTTACATAGATGGAATTTATTGCTATATAGGATTAATATTACACAGATTCAATTTATTGCTATATAGGAATATTCTTACACAGGTGGAATTTATTGCTATATAGGAATACTCTTACACAGATTCAATTTATTGCTATATAGGAATACTCTTACACAGATTCAATTTATTGCTATATAGGAATAATCTTACACAGGTGGAATTTATTGCTATATAGGAATACTCTTAGATAGGTGGATTTTTTTGCTATATAGGAATAATATTACACAGATTCAATTTATTGCTATATAGGAATATTCTTACACAGATGAAATTTATAGCTATATAGGAATAATCTTACACAGGTGGAATTTATTGCTATATAGGAATAATCTTACACAGATTGAATTTATTGCTATATATGAATACTCTTACACAGATTCAATTTATTGCTATATAGTAATATTCTTACACAGTTGGAATTTATTGCTATATAGGAATACTCCTACACAGATGGAATGTATTGCTATATAGAAATAATCTTACACAGATGGAATTTATTGCTATGTAGGAATAATCTTACACAGATGGAATTTATTGCTATATAGGAATACTCTTACACAGATGGAATGTATTGCAATATAGAAATAATCTTACACAGATGGAATTTATTGCTATATAGGAATAATCTTACACAGATTGAATTTATTTCTATATAGGAATAATCTTACACTGATTGAATTTATTGCTATATAGGAATACTCTTACACAGATTCAATGTATTGCTATATAGGAATACTCTTACACAGATTCAATTTATTGCTATATAGGAATACTCTTACATAGATTCAATTTATTGCTATATAGGAATACTCTTTAACAGATTCAATTTATTGCTATATTGGAACAATCTTACACAGATTCAATTTATTGCTATATAGGAATACTCTTACACCGATTGAATTTATTGCTATATAGGAATACTCTTACACAGATTCAATTCTTGCTATATAGGAATGCTCTTACACAGATTCAATTTATTGCTATATAGGAATACTCTTACACAGATTCAATTTATTCCTATATAGGGATACTCTTACACTGATTCAATTTATTGCTATATAGGAATACTCTCACACAGATTCAATTTATTGCTATATAGGAATACTACTACACAGATTCAATTTATTGCTATATAGGAATACTCTTACACAGATGGAATTTATTGCTAAATAGGAATACTCTTACACAGATTCAATTTATTGCTGTATAGGAATACTTTTACACAGATGGAATTTTATTGCTAAATGGGATAAATAGGAATATTCTTACACAGATTGAATTTTATTGTATATAGAAATAATCTTACACAGATGGAATTTTATTGCTGTATAGGAATACTCTTACACAGATGGAATTTTATTGCTAAATAAGATAAATAGGAATAATCTTACACAGATTGAATTTATTGCTATATAGGAATACTCTTACACAAATTCAATTTATTGCTATATTGGAATACTCTTACAAAGATGGAATTTATTGCTAAATAGAAATATTCTTACAAAGATGGAATTTATTGCTAATACAAATAATCTTACACAGATGGAATTTTATTGCTATATAAAAATAATCTTACACAGGTGGAATTTTATTGCTATATAGGAATACTCTTACACAGATTCAATTCATTGCTATATAGGAATACTCTTACAAAGATGGAATTTATTGCTAAATAGAAATATTCTTACAA
This sequence comes from Unio delphinus, assembly GCA_029339505.1. Classification (NCBI taxonomy): domain Eukaryota; kingdom Metazoa; phylum Mollusca; class Bivalvia; order Unionida; family Unionidae; genus Unio; species Unio delphinus. The sequence goes on along the minus strand of JAQISU010000197.1, from coordinate 363,648 downwards.
ACATAGAATTTATTGCTAATACAAATAATGTTACACAGATGGAATTTTATTGCTGTATAGAAATAATCTTACACAGGTGGAATTTTATTGCTATATAGGAATACTCTTACACAGATGGAATTTATTGCTAAATAGGAATACTCTTACACAGATTCAATTTATTGCTATATAGGAATACTCTTACAAAGATGGAATTTATTGCTAAATAGAAATATTCTTACAAAAATAGAATTTATTGCTAATACAAATAATCTTACACAGATGGAATTTTATTGCTGTATAGAAATAATCTTACACAGGTGGAATTTTATTGCTATATAGGAATACTCTTACACAGATGGAATTTATTGCTAAATAGGAATACTGTTACACAGATTCAATTTATTGCTGTATAGAAATACTCTTTCACAGATGGAATTCGATTGCTAAATAGGATAAATAAGAATGTTCTTACACAGATGGAATTTTATTGTATATAGAAATAATCTTACACAGATGGAATTTTATTGCTGTATAGGAATACTCTAACACAGATGGAATTTTATTGCTATATAGGAATACTCTTACACAGATGGAATTTATTGCTATAACGGAACACTTTTACACAGATGAACTTTATTGCTATAACGGAACATTCTTTCACGGATAGAATTTATTGCTGTATTGGAATATTCATTCACAGATGGAATTTACTGCTAAATAGGAATACTCTTATGCATCACATGTTGAATTCAGCTTACAATTATAACAGAGACAGACATATGCACAGACAAACATACACAAATACATAAACACAGAATAATATACATGATCTATCACAACACATCCACCAAAAGTGCTCATAAAATAATTCATCTGTTTCAACCTATAACAATAATACTGAGGCTTTACCAATCTAGATAATCCTGTTTTAACTAGCAGATGATGTTCAGATTCAATTATAGGTCTGAATCCATACAAGTAGCATTACAAACCGCTGATGCTGCAGATGAAAAACATTTAATCCACTTTTACTTTATACTCTGCATACTAATTTTTAAATTAGTAAACTTTCCCCTCTTTCAAATATGACAGTAATTGATTCCTTACTGTTTTTGTATTGATATTTCCTCCAGAGTTTTTATCTCATCCATGCTTACTCAGCTATTAAACCTTCCAGCATTGTGTAATATTTGCAGCCTTGTACAATCACTTCAACTCTTCAGGACCCAAAAAATAACAATTGTCGCTTCCTTTCAGATGCAGCAACCACAGCAATGACGTACACCAAGTGCATAAGTTTACCTGAGAATTTGGTATTATGTCAGATCTAGTAATTATACTTCATTCCATCTACCTATTTTTTATATTAGGAATCTACACTCCAGAGTAATAAATTACAATGGAATTTATGATTGCCTCTTTTCTACATGCTTAAGGAAAAGTAGGAATTTATTGAAACAATTTTTATTTACGTGGAAGAATTTTATCTGGGCTAATTTATTGTTTACCAATGTTTTCTTGGCAATTCACAGGCTCCCAGTTTTTGTCTGGGTTACTGTAATGTTTATCAATGTTTACTTCACATTACACCTGGTCCCAATTTTACCAACATGTCTTAATAGACGTCCAGACTTGGGATAATTGGTCTGTAACACTCAAGCTACAGTTAAAGTTTATTCAGTCAGATTGTTTAATTCTAAATTTAGGTCAAAGCAGACTACAATTATGGTTTTGAAATATTACTTCCACCTCAAAATAAGTATGAGTCCCTCAAAGGGATTGATATTCTACTGGGAGTAATGAATTTCCACTAATCCAACATTATATATGTTTCTTCCTTTTAACGGCTGCATATTCAAATCAATTATGCAAATAAAACATAACAAATTTAATAACACACACACACACACACACACACACACACACATATATATATATATACATGTATAGAGACACACAGACATATAGATATATATATATATATATATATATATATATATATATATATATATATATATATATATATATATATATATATATAGATATATATATATATAGATATATTCATGCCCTTTGACTTGCCATCACTTCTCTCAGACCATGTCAAGACATACCCACATGCCGAGTTTGATAAATCTATCAGTAATATTTCTTTGTTTTGAGGAGGGGAAGAAGTTATTGAGAGTGATTTAATTTAACATTTTCTACAGAAACTAGCACCATGTTCATTCATGATCTGCATTTCCTAAGAAATGTTTTAATGAAAACTCGACTATTGTAGGACCATCCAATTCATAAATAATAACATTTTCAAGATGGCCACATAATGGCCATACTGGTCATCAGTTTGGCCAATCTAACTTTTAGATGTTGCTATTCTTTTAGATCATGCAACCATAACAAAACCAAAGCATCACCAGATAACCACCATACCAGTTATACTCACCTTGAGTTTGGCACACTTTTGATTTTGACCAGCCAGACATGATAAGAAGTTATTTGTTGAAAATCCCATCTGCTAGACCAACCAAACATGATACGAAGTCATTTACTGAAACCCACATCTGTCATGAGAAGTAATGATACATGTAACATGATTTGGCAGCTAAGTTGTAATAAGTCAGAAACCAGTTTCATTCAGTCACAAATTGGTGTACTATATCTTTGACTTACAATTTCATCTTAATATCAGCAGCCATTTAGGAAGTACAGCAATGACAAGATTTTCAAAGATGACATCTATGATGACCATGTTACTTGTTATACATGACAACTTTGATGGCCATGTTGGTTGTTATACATGGCAACCTTGATGGCCATGTTGGTTGTTATACATGTCAACTTTGATGACCATGTCAGTTGTTATACATGACAACTTTGATGGCCGTGTTACTTGTTATACATGACAACTTTGATGGCCATATTGGTTGTTATACATGACAACTTTGATGGCCATGTTGGTATAATATCTGCACCATTCTGATCTAAGATCAACTAGACTTCGTAAGGAATGTTACTAAAACTCAATATCAACAAAACCACCTGTCCTGGAGCAGAAGCAATAGGAAGATTGTCATGATTCCATTACAGCGACCATATTGGATGTCAGATCATCACCTTTGTTGATTTAGACCTAACTAGATACTATGGTAAGTATTTTTAACTTATCATGGTAATTTAATTAAGAGTAGCAACAAAAAGATTTTTAAAACCTGGGAGGCATTTTTTAAAGAACCATATCAGTATTGTGTACTGAGTGTAGAAATTCAGAAGATGTCCATTTCATCCATGTTTGTGCTAGCGATGGTCAAAGTCACTAATGGTGATACAAATTGTAAGACACCAATGACACCATCTTACAACAAAGTGGCTGGCAATAAAAACATGAATGGTTTGTGGTAGTTGTCCAAGGTGCAATATATAGTCTTTTACTGTCGATATTGTCAAGTATTTCAGAGGTTAAAGTTAGGCCTAAAGCAACACAAATATTCATTTATTTTGAGGCTCAATTAGTGTACTAGTACCTCATTTATAAGTCATTGATATGACTTGACTGGGGTTCGAACCCACAACCACCTGTGCATGAGGTGGATGCTCAAACCATTTAGACCACTTTAGTGGTCCAAATTAATAATAAAAGATTCTCTAAATTTATGCAAGTTCACAATATATCATTAAACTAATTATTTATTAATATGAAGAAATAAAGCCATTCAGAATGAAATAAGTATTTATTATAATGAACACAAGTAGGGGGTAGTCCATTAATTATGTCCACAAAATAGGGGGTGGGAATTTGAAGAAGTTTGACAATTGTTGTTATGAGGAGGGGGATTTCAAGACGTCAACATTGTTATTTTTTACAATAAATTTAATAAATAAAAAAATAGGAAATGTGAAAATGGAGGATGATAGAAGCCAGAAGATAAAGTCTTGATGTTTTCATGAATTCAAAGTGTTGTAATCAATTTGAAATCTGTTAAATAAGTTTAAAAATACATATTAAAATTTTTTTGTAGACCTTTTAATCTCCATAATTTTACTTTTAGCATAAAAGCCAGCTGTACAAAATATTGTTATATTGTTAATTTGTAGGTAGTGGTAAAACAATTGACAGTTGGGGTGGGGATCACTGAAAGTTTAACAGTTGTTGACAAGGGGGCTGGGGGGGGGGGGGTAAATAATTGCCTAAAAATTGTTGATATAATTAAATGACGTCCCCTAGATATTGACTGATGATTAAAGAGTACAAGATCAAGATGTGGAGTGGACCAGATATTCAAAGATTTAAATGTATTTGTGTTAGTTGCTTGAGCACACAGTACAATGCTAATTACATTAAATTGATCACAAAGTTAAGGTCCTAAGCCTATCAATAAGTTTATATATATCTATATAAAGATAACGGCAGGGTAGTGAAGTAGCAGGACGGTATTTTTAGATGATATTGCATTCACATCTTTCACTGGTTATGTGTGGTTTATTTACAAGAGCTATGTCTAATAAATTTACCAGTTGTATGGAGAAATTTCATGATGTGTACAGCTTGGATGGTGATGCTATAAAAATGTTACATTTTACAGACTAGGTTGTAGTGTCTGTAGAACCCCTGATGTGTTTCTTGGAGTACAGTTACCACATTATGTTACTTTACCAGATTGAATGAAAGGTATTTATATATCTTACAAATATAAATGGTTCTTTGATTAAATGAGTATATTAGTTACATAAACTATTAATGTTCCCTGAATCGTTCTGATGGATCTTAAGTGCATATAAGTTATAGTTGGATATACTCGTTTTCTATCGAGATCGAAACCGTTTAATATGAAAAACAATACCTGCTTTATCAGATTACATAGACCTAACAATTAACCACACATACACCATCACCTATGCTTTATTTAAATATGTGTTAAATTCAGATTATATTTTCTTTTCATCGATTTATATTAATTAAAAAAATATACATAAACATTTTAATTTCTTTGGTTATTTATTTAAATGATTTCCTTGAAACCTTAAATAAATCAATTGTTATTGTATATATCACTTGCGTTACGATTTTTAACAATATTTATGTTACATTTACTGACTTTCATCTTTACTGGAATTATAATATGGAGTTTGCATGGACCATTTTAGGGACTTTTTATATGGAGTTTGTATGGACCATTTTAGGGACTTTTTAATATGGAGTTTGTATGGACCATTTTAGGGACTTTTTAATATGGAGTTTGTATGGACCATTTTAGGGACTTTTTAATATGTTGTTTGTATGGACCATTTTAGGGACTTTATAATATGGACTTTGTATGGACCATTTTAGGGACTTTTTGAGCATGTCACCTTTAAAGTATTATATCAATGTCAACATTTAAAGTTTTAATATTTTTGTCAAGCTTGTTATTGAAACAAGTAAAGGCCGAGTAATTTAGTAATAAACATATTTTGAATATAACATCAAAAATATTCTCATATCCCAGGTGTCAGTGTTGTTGACGTAATAATCTTATAATAATAATAATAATAATAATAATCATAATAATAATAATAATAATAATAATAAAGTTGCATTTGAAATTACCTTCTGAATAAATGTAGGTATTAGTAACTAACTGTGTATCATACTAATGTGGTATATATATATATATATATATATATATATATATATATATATATATATATATATATATATATGAAATAATAACTTCAATACGATTTAGATATAATATTAATTATGCAGTGTAATATCATTTGGACAAAAAGTGAAATCCAGCTTTTAACAATATTTTGACTAAACAGTTTTGTTTTATTGGTATTGAAATAGGGTATGATCTAAGCAGCTGAGTTATGAAAATTGTTTAAGTTTCTGGCATAGATAGTTTGACGAACCAGACAGACCTGAGTTACAATTTTCCAGACTTGGAAGCACTAATGAACACACAGTTGTTTTAGTGGCATCAACTGAAAGCTATTTGTGAATGGAGAGGATACGTCTCAACTCAAGATTTGCAGCTTTGCATATGTTCATGACATGTTGATGCAATGGGAGAGTAGTGTTTAGATAAACACCTAGGTTTCGTACTGACTGTGTGAAGATAATGATGTTATTTCTTATATTTGTTTATGAGCCAAATGATGTGAATGAGAAAGTATTTGCGTCGTGATCATAATAACCTCAGTTTTCTCATTATTGATCTTCAGCTTGTTACATGTCATCTATGATTTCACATCAGAAATACACACCTTCACTCCTTGGATGGTAGCATCAACTTCAGCTGGGTGGCTAGACTTGTATATATTGGTGTCATCAGCGTACACGTGGTGAGACGCTGGGTGATGATCTATTACATCTAAGAGTGGCTGAGGGTATATAATGAAGAGAACAGATCCAAGAACAGACCCTTGTGTAATACCACAACATAGGTCAACTGGGCTGGAGTGTATTCCATTTAGCAGCACAGAGGGTGAACAGACTTTCTCTAATTAGGTTAGATTTCAAGCAAATAATTTTAGAACTCTGTCAAATTAAGGCTTAACAATTTTAGAGCTCTGTTTGTCAAATTAAGACTTTCAGCGGGGCGGGTGAATCCTACATCTCTAATTGGGTTAGATTTCAAGCAAATAATTTTAGAGTAATGTTTGTCAAATTAAGGCATAACAACTTTATAGCTCTGTTTGTCAAATTAAGGCTTTCTCGAAACGGGGGGGGGGGGGGCGGGGGAGGGTAAGCCAGCTGGAAATAACTCACTGGAAATTATTAATGAAGCCGCTGATATCTGCCGACGACTATTTGAAGGTGGTATCATGGATATCAGTGTATATCGAGAATTTATCGATGAACTCGTTGATGATTATCATATTGATTGATTGTCCGTGACAATTAGTCATACTATTAGATGAATAATAATTAGATAATATGATCATGCACTACAACCAGAACAAACCATCCATGACCTACGTAGTAAATTCACGATTGCCTGTTTATAAGATGTATTATGGAGATGGTCTCGGCGATGTTGTTCAATGTTATTTGCAACGATGGCTCCAAAAATAGCATCAATCGCAAAATAATTATCGATGAAAGTTATTATGTTATTCGTGATAAGGGTATTAGCGCTGTTGGTGATGTTGCCAGTAAAGCATTTTCCGCGGCCAAGGAAAAACTAATCACGCTGATTCGACGACGAAAAAACAACCACTGGGAAAACTAGCATCTACAGAAATTATGCCTGCGAGTGTTAGCAAAATAATAAACAGCGCTGTGGATCAAAAAATAGCAGAGCGAATAAACGAAGGATTTGATGCTCAAGGAAATATCACTGCAAATATGATAGCGGGAAGTGGCCTGACAAAGTCATCGAGATCGCGATTTAGATCGAGAAATATATAATAAAATGTTCGAACCTTCAACCGACCCAGCATTGGTTATGGATGCCACGGTTCTAAAAGATTATTCTTTGAATAATTATCAGTTTTATGAGTATAAAGCAAGACAATCAAATGAACGAGGGAGAATCTAACTTCAGGTTCATGATACAAGTAAATGCCTTCTGCTCGCTAAAGCATTTATTGATGTACAAGGAGAACTTGTACCAAATATAGCACTTAATACGCCATATGACGCAAATCTCCGAGTTGGTTTCTTCAATAACGGTATTATGGCATTATTTAGTACCGCTACATATATGATTGATAATAGAGAGATTTAATCTATTCAAAAAGATGTTGATATCGCCACAACAGTAGTGGGGTTAGCGAGATATTGTGATGATTATACAAGATCGGCTGGACCATCTATGATGTTCACTAAGAATATTAATGATCACGTTGAACGTGTTCAGTATATTAGGGTAAAGGCAACACTGGATACTGCAGTTGATCCAGCACCAGCTGGATATACGAGGCTAGCTGCTGCCTTTGATATCGTAGATATTAATCCTAATTACAACCTAGGATTTGCAACACGAACATTAATGTTGCAGGGACCGCGTAGATTATTTTCATGCGCGATTCCATTGTTTCATATTTTTATATTTTGTAGAAATGTTAGAAACATTATCTTTAGAACTTAACACATATTTGTTCTCGTGCGAAAAGGTGATGATAATGATGCAATCTGGCGTGCTGCTGGTGTTGTTGATGGTAAAATAAATATAACAAAACTCTCATTATGGATGCCAGTAATGACTCCATCAATCGTCCAAAATGAACAATTAATATAATTTATGAGTGTTGTCGGTCAATCATGACTGTCATGGCTAACAACAACAACAGCTAGTCTGCAGAGTAACATTAATGGAGAATTTTCATGGCATGCTACATCAAACAGGGGTGTTTCTGCGCCTCGACACATATTTATTGCGTTACAGGATTATACACGATTAAATGGTGTTTGATCAACTAGGTGTTAACGATGTCACATTAAGAATAAACGGTCAACAGGAACCATTTGTGAATGTTTTACTTAATTACAGACACAATGAAATAACGCGCGCATATCAGCGTTTGCTGACATTTATGGAACGTGATCAAAATGTAGATACTGCTCTGCAAATATCACAATTAGATTTTAGAACCCTAAATCCGGTTTATTACTTTTATTTGGAACATCTGACTTAACTAGACAATCCGTCGTTGACGTATACATCGAAGCTCGTGTAACCAATCCTCCTGCTGGTGGTGATTACAGAACAATTGCCGTCTTTCTCAGTGACAAATCCATGCTACTTGAAGGTGTTGGTGGACGAATGAGTATAGTTGATGCGTCAATAGAAAACATGTAGACAATTAGATCAATCTCGTATTAAATAAAATGTCATATAGTCAAGTTAGTAATACTCTGACACCTGCTCAGATTAAAAAGTTGCAATCGGATTCAGCTACAAAATGTGGAACTACAAAATAGTTAAAACACAAATGTCTGGTGGTGAGAATAATCTATCACTGAAAAGTAGTCAGATTAAGCATTTTAATGATGCTAGCAAAGATAAAAAAAGGTGTTAAGGTTACTCTCTCTGCGTCAGCGATCAAAGAAATAATAAAATCAGGTGGTATATTTCCACTTTTCGCTGCGTTACCAGCATTTGATTCCGCCGCCGCCCCCGCGGTCGCAAAAGCGACCGCTCTCGTAGCTGTTGCTACCGCCGCTGGGATGACACTAAAGAAAGCGACTGGAACCGGATACAAAAAAGAGACGATCTGTAGCAGGAAAGGGTCTAAGACTACCAGGAACTCCGTATTCATGCTACAGCGGAAACGGCCTGAGACTAGCAGGGACGGTTTACTAGCACCGTTGTTTTGTCTTATCGATGCTGCTAAAAATACGCGATAAGAAACTTCAGAGGTGTTTTTATGCGAGATCAATTACCAAAACAACCAAACAACACTGAAACCGGTATCATTAATCTCGATAACTGCTCCGGACCTGGAACTAACTGGGTTGCATACGCGATTGATCCACGTGGGATTGTTTATTTTGATTCATATGGGTTAGCGCCACCTAAAAAATTTATGCGTTATATACATCAATTAAAAATTCCGATCTGGTATTCCACGCTACCAACACAAAAAAGACCGACCCACCAATATGCGGCCAGCAGCTATTAAATGTACTTAGCGCTATATCAACATCAACTAAACTACCTCATTAAACCGTACACGAATATTCAAGTAATCGCATTTTAGAGAGATCTTAAAATAGAACGATTGATTTGTAAGGGAGATCTCCGAGCTATTAAACCTCGCAAGTGTAGATCCAAACGAAATAATCCTATTTCAAGACAAACAGGGGAAACTGAAAACGAGTGATCTTTACTTGAATGATATTCTAGTTAAAATTAATAGAGTAACCGAAAATTCCCTAGCGGTGTTTGATTCCACCGGTAAGATTAAACCAGAAGTTGTTTTTCCAACTGTGATAGATAACAATCGAGCAAAATCATCCGGTGACACAATGATAGGTAACCTCGACATGAACTCAAATAAAATAACCTCACATGGTAATCAAACATTGGACACTGACGATGTGACAAAACAAATATGTAGATGTGTTAGACAATAAACTGACGACGCTGTACGCTGAGCATAAAACCACAGATGATAAACTAACAGCGCTGCAACACGAATATAAAACCACAGATCATAAACTAACAACACTGCGAGCTGAGTATGATCTTCATTTAGGCGTGTTTGCAAACCTCAGTAAGAATTTTAGAAAAATGGATGACACCGTGGATAATTTCTTTGGTACTCCGTCGGCGATCCCTATGAAACTCTCTGACATTAAAACAACTATTGATACGATTAAACAAACATATGACAATATCGTCTGTGGAAACTAACTAGATTTGATATTCTCGCAGATGTTCAATCCAATTGTGTAGAATACGGAGATGATGGATTATGGAATACCAAATATGATCCAAATATGATCCCGAAAATGTTTTCTCGGTTGATATGGTTGCGTGTTATCAGGCGAGTTCCTCGGGACGGGTGAATGCTCTGAGTATTTTGAACAATTTGGACATTCAACCCACGAGATGACCCGTGTTGTGATTAATGGGCCTTTACCCGATTTTGATCTAACCGGATTCGTTCGTGTAGTATCATTTGAATTCGCTAAAGGGCTTCATACAATCTGTTATGTTTGGTTTGGTAGGCATATATCTGAAGAACAAAAATGGGTACCAATATTGTTATTACGATATATGATCGATTGTAAAATGCTGATTTTGCTGATTGTCAGTGAGGCAATTATATCATATCGCAAACAAACTGAGGTTTGGTTACCACAACCTGATAGTCTTGATAGTATAATTAGCGATTACAAAGAACATTGTCATGATGTCGACGAAGAATATATTGTTATAGCGTCCAAAGAGATCTTTGAAGTCAGAAATAAAAATGAAAAAGAACTCGGTAGAAGAGTATTTGGAAACTTCACCCAGGGTGGAGCATATGATCACAAGCGACATTATTAACGATTAATTCTAGATGATGCTGAATACGATTTTATAATCGCGGATGCATCCGCAAGAGATATTTATGTTAATCTTGAAATGCCTAATTGTCAGATGGAACAAAATTTGATACAATTGTTAGCTGGAGAATCACCTCAGTACGTACATCTAAGAACGTCAATGCTGGCTTACGCTTCTATCAATTTTCTTTCGATGATAAATAGATTTCCTGACATCATGGTCAGGGTATCGACGGATTCATTTTATATAGATATCAAACATAGCAAAGCAGTGTCTGAATTTACTAATTCTGATGAGTGTTGGGGATCATGGAGAATAAAACCAGAAAGGTTACATGATTATTTTGAATCAGCAGATACGATTAAAACAATTACATAACAAAAATAATCGGGTATCAGAACTATCGTTAGCACCAGCAGCAGAGAGGGCGAATCTCACAACTTTTCCGGCAAAAAATCGATTGAAAACCTCAAAACGAAAAACAGAGCCTTCCTTCGAAATCTCATATTTTAACCAAAAAAATATATATCTCCATTTGGCAAACGGAGACTTTGCGATTTTTCAATCAATTTTGGTTGCAACGTCGTTGTCGTTCGCCCTCTCTGCTGCTATGGGTTAACAAAAATAATAAATGATTTTAACCGAATATTTGATCGAGTCCTTAGGATCTCACAAACAGACTAATCGCTAACACCTCACCTTGTAAATCAATCCGATTATTGGACTGGTCAGTGAGTTTGAAATTAATTCTGGTTAATGAATCATTATGACATCGCATATAGACTGGATTAACCGGAGACTCAATTATTAAAAATCCTGGAGGGGCTATTGGTGCAAATGAGTATAGAATATATCCTTGCTGAGCTTGATTCGATCGTTCGAGATTAATTTGATAGCTTCCTTCGATAACGTCACACACTAAATTTAACGCAATCACCGAGGATATATTCACGTTGATCGGAGCGATATGCCTACCAATGCCATCTGGATCATTATTGTGAGTCAGGATTAATAAATTTTTCATTAGTTTCCTTTTACATGCGTCATAGATTATTTTAAAACCAATATCGATGGTGTCGTTAAGTTGTTTCTTTAATTCTGGTACGTTATATCCTGGTAGTTTAAATGTTGGAATATCTTCAACGCGGATATTATAGTCTGTTGCAAATCTTATTCTCGTTGTGGGGTTTTCATGATCGAGTATAAATCGAATAATTCGTAAATTAAATTTTTCCATATCGTCGATAATTTTGTTACATGTTTCTACGACGCTTATAAATTCATCTCGAGTGAGAGTACCGGATTTAAGAGATTTTAGTAACAGTGAAAAATCCTTATTCATCGCTGTGAAATTTTCACTAATTCTACGTTCGTCAACAAAATGATACACACTCGATTGTCCACTCCCCACAAAATGTTGGTGTATTGAACCAAAAAAATCTATAGGTACACTGAACTCTATAACTTTTTATTGGATTATCAGGTTTTATTTTGTCTGTGACATAATCAGATTTTTTAGGTTCAGGTGATACAACAACGATTCCCTGAGGTGGGTTTTCAGGCCATCCTAGCACGGTTCTGATTGAGCTGTTATAGATATCTACGACATATCCTTCTGTGCTTATTTCAATTGCGGATGATAGCGTGGGTTCATGAACCGTTATAGCTATTTTTGATTCTTTTCCAGTTATCGATTTTATTCTACGAGCGAATTCATCATTGATTTGTTCGATTTGATATGACCCTGTTGGTATCGAAACGACGTTCCAGTCTGGAGTCCCGTCTTCTTTAATCTTATTCGCGAACACCAGTGAATTATTCGGTTGTTGACCACTAAATGCTACCGATCTGATATTAGGCCAACTGTGATACACTCGTAGTTTTGCTAGCGCTATCTCCTTCACGGGGACTGGGCTAGGGAAATTCACACTAAATTCAGGATTCGTCGATGTTATTGATATCATGCTTGTTTGTACTGGGTTCGTGTTCTCCACTATTCGTTGAAGTAATTCCATCGGTGTTGTCATCGCTGCTATACTCATGTTGTCGCTCTAATTTTGACATCGCGGAATCAAAAATACTGACCATCACTGAGAACTCAGTATCCGATATCGTTGATGTTATTGATATCATTCTGGTTTTTGGGTTCGTGTCTTCTAATTCCATCGGTGTTGTCATTGTTATTATACTGCTTTTGTCGATCTAATTTTGATATCGCGGAATCAAAAATACTGAGCATCGCTGAGAACTCACTATCTGATATAATTGTATTATCGAGTGACGACGATATCATCGAGGATAATTGCGAGTACGCGGTTGATACAATATGAAATTGAATTAAGTAATCTTGCAGTTTACTCTGGCTGCATGATGATATCTTTTTTGTTATCCCGGTTGATATACCCGCGATTGTAGCCACCGCAGAAATGCAAATTGGAACTACGACCGGGGCAATCATTGTAACCGATGCTAGTATTATTCCGGCGCCAGCGAGAACGCTTGAGACCGAGTACACAGTAATATCAATCGCGGTGATTCTTCGTCGGTATTTTTTTTATTTTTAATTGATACTCCTCGGCGAGGGTTTTGAGTCTAGTTTGAAATTCTCTGACCTGATCATAGCGACATTGCGTTGATGAAATCATTTTTATTTTAAAAATGCTAGCGTTTTCAATTGTGAAATTCGAAGGATTTTCCTTTCAATTGAAACCACTAGTGGTTTTATTATTTACTTAAATCCGCTACGAATTCCAAATACCACGTTGTTGAAACCCTAACCAAATTTTTATCAGTAGATGTTATCGTGAACTTTTCAATTGTATCCTTGTCGATGATCGTTGAAATCGTAGTGTTGACCCCGGATGAACTCGACGATGAAATATTAAATTGAGTCGTTGTCACTAGTGTTAATCGATAAATACCCTTGACGGTTGCAGCGATGTTTAATTTATTGATTGTAGGTGTCCACGCAAATGATCCGTGTTGGATCGTGTATACTACATTATTAGTTTTCTCATGAGGAATCTTTGCTTTTTCAATGATTGTTATCATCCTCGGAAAATCAGTTTTGATGGCTTCCATGAAGTGTTTCGTCTCATCGATGAATTTTTTGATATCTGGGAGTTTTATGTCGAGTTTATCGAATGTAGTTCCAAGAAATTTATCCATGATGTTTCTACGAAAAATTGAAAACTGTGTTCCGTGTTCTTCAATTTTAGATTGAAATGTTGCTAGTTCCAACACAGAATTTTTCAACTCATCGTTGAGAGTTTTTAATCGATCTGTAATAGTCGAGAAGAGTACACCCGGTTTGAGTTTACCCTGATCGGAAAATAACGTGATAGTATTCTCGATTGCGTTTTGTTGTTTAACCAAAATATCATCCAACGACACATTACTACTTTTCAATTTACCCTGGAGATCTTGGAATACAACTATTTCGTTCGGGTCAACACTTGTTAAATTCAACGTCTCAGCTATTTCATCTTCGATTAGTTTTTTATATCCTTGATAGAATCAAGGGTTGCAGTGTCATCGGGTTTAGGTTTCAGAGGTCTTCCCCAAATATCAATCATGTTATTGTAAAACTCTCTCTCTCTCTAAAAAGCGATTGCTGGTGTATTCATTTACGACAACATGTGGTGGTTTTCCCCTTTGGTTAGAAATAGCATCAAGAACATTTAATACTTCGCTGCCGCATATTGGCGGATCATTCATTTGTTGTGCTGGTAGCGTAGAAAACCAAGTCTTCATTGGAAACGTTTTTATATAACGCATAAACTCTTTTGGCGGTGATAATCCATATGAATCAAAATAGACAATCCCACGTGGATCAATAGCGTATGCAACCCAGTGAGTACCAGGTCCGGTGCTGTTATCAAGATTGATTATTCCGGTTTCAAAGCGTTTAGGTTTTCTCGGTAATTGATCTTTCATAAAGACACCTCTGAAGTTTTTAATCGCGAGTTTTTTAGCAGCATCGAGTAAATCAAAATTGGACATAGGAATCAAAGATTCCAGAACCATCGGTTCCTCAATCAAAGGTTCCCGAGTTAATAAACCGGTCCTAGTCTTAGACCTTTTCCGCTGTACCATGAATACAGGGTTCCTGGTAGTCTTAGACCCTTTCCCTTTTTTATATCCTTTCCCAGTTGCCTTTTTCAACGTCATTCCTGCCGCGGTACCAACAGCCCCTAACGCTGCTGCTTTAGCTACCGCTGGGGCAGCCGCGGCAATCAATGCTGGTATTGCGGCTAACAATGGAAATATACCACCTGATTTTATCATGTTGGCGATTGCGGCTTTCGAAAAATCAATTTGAACCCCTCGCTTATTTTTCATTGCATCATTGAAATGTTTTATTTGACGATCCGTTAATGATATTTTATGTGTACCGCCGGACATCTGCGCTGGTTTCAACGTTATTGTGGTTCCACATTCTTTAGCGGATTTTGATCGTAATTTCTTGACCTGACCATTAGTCAGCTTGACACTAACAACACTATATGGCATTTTATTGTAAAACATATTTATTCTTTCAATTGATCTAATTGTGGAAATCCTATGGAAACTTTTCAAGTTTCATTTACATATTTGAAAATCATAGATTTTCCACTGGTGCATCAACAATTCTCATTCGTCCGCCAACCCCTTATAACAACATTGATTTGTCGCTGAGAATGACAGCAACCGCTCTGTAATTAATAATATCACCAGGGCGGGTTACACGAGCCCTAAAATTAATGTCAACAACGGATTGTCCCATTAAATCAAGATGTTCCAGCGAAAAGTAATAAATCGGATACAATTTCTTAAAATCGAGTTGCGATATTTGTAAACCAGTATCAACGTTTTGATCACGACCCATATATGACAGCATCCGGTGATATACACGTGCTATATAGTTAATGGTTGTAATCAAGTTGTATATCCTCGGTTGGTTCTTGTTGTCCGTTTATTCTCAGCGAAACCTCACTTACCCCTAATTGATCAAATCTCATATGGCTGCGTTGTTGATTACCAACTCGCTCATTATTCTGCAGCGCTATAAATATATGACGCGGAGCTGAAACGCCTTGTTTTGATGCCAAGTGCCATGTAAATGTACCATCAACATTATCCTGTTTGACATCAGTCGTTGTTGTTAGCCAACTTAGCAATGATTTGCCGCCCGTGTCCATAAATGAGAGTAGCCGCTCTTCTCTGGCAATTGATGGGGTCATTACTGGCATCCACAATACTAATTTAGTTATTTTAACTTTACCATCAGCGGCACCAGTACGCCAAATTGCATCGTTGTCATCACCCTTTCGCACTAACGCGATTGTGTGTTTGGCTCCATAGATGACTTTTCTGACATTTCTGCAGAATCCAAATATGTGATGGAGTGGAATCGCACATGAAAACTTTTTCTCTTGTCCTTGCAATGCTAATTTTCGTGTTGCAAACCCTAGATTGAAATTACCATTAACACCTCCGAGAATATCAAACGCAGCTCCGGGTCTAGCTCGACGTTCTGGATTAGCTGCTTCTTGCTGATTATTAACTGAAGTGTCTTGCGGTGTTAACACTTTAATGTATTGAAGGTGGTCAGCGTTATCAGAGGTATCCCTTGCAAACATCATAGACGGACCAGCCGATCTTGTATAATCATCGGAATATCTCTCTAACCCTATGATTGTTGTTGCAACATCAACCTCACGGTCTATTGATTCAATTTCTTTTCCATCAATGAGATATCTTGCACTTTCAAATAACGCCATTATGCCATTGTTGACGAATCCAACTCGGATATTTGAGTCATCTGCATATGGGGTATCAGCTGCAACATTTGTTACGAGTTTTCCTTCGATTTCGATAAATGCTTCACAAGGCAAAAAGTATTTACTGGTATCTTGAACTTGAAGTTCAACTCGCGATCGTAGGTCGGGTTGTACTGCATGATAGGAATAGTATTGATAATCGCGGACGGAATCGTCTTTACCCACTTTAGCATCCATATCAAGCGCGGGATCAGCTGTTTGTTTAAACATTTATAACATACTAGTGTTTTCAATTGCGAAACTCTTTGTAATTATCGTCGTTTTCGTTTTCGTTTCAAACCACTTCCTGCTATCGCGTTCATGATAGCGTTATCTGTTACCGGCGAAGCTGTCAACGACGCTAGTTTTTCTTCTACTGCGCTATTTATTGCTTTGCTGATTTTTGCAGGCATCACTGTAGTTGATGGCAGCACTGGTGGTTTCACCACCGACTTAGTCATTCCTGGTTTCCTTCGCACCAATGATGCTAGTTTATCTTTCGCAGCAGAAAATGCCTTTCCGGCAAGATTTCCAACAGCGCTAATTCACTTATCACGAATGAAATCAATGGCCTTCATTGATAATTGTTTAGCTAACGGCGCCACCTTGGGAGCCATTCTTGTAAATAACCCCGCAATGGTATTGCCGAAACCATCTCCGTACCACGCGCGGTAAACAGGCAATCGTGAGTTCACCACGTAGACGCTTACGGGTTTATCATGGTTGTAGTGTATAATCATCTTGTTATAAAACAAGTAATTTTTCAATTAGTGATCAATCGCTAGCGTCCATAAGATTTTCATCATCAATGACGTTGTGATTTTCAACTAATTCAGCAATGAGTTCTCGATATACATCAATGCCCATGATACCGCCGGCAAATAATCGTCTACAGATATCAGCTGCTTCATTAATTACTTCCGGTGAGTTATTTCCGGCTCGTTTCCCTCCGATGAGAACTTCTAACCGTGATATATCACTGAAAATATTACCAGGACATGTCACGGTAGAGTCAAAGACTCCAGCGTTGAAATCCAAAGGATTTTTAATTGAATATCCCTTTCCGCTTGTTTTCTTAGAACCGGCTTCTGCTTTTATATATATTTGTTCCGGGATTGGATCCTCCATATAAGGTGGTGGTTGTGGACCGCCTTTAACCACAGCTAGAAAGTTATTATAACCAGGGTGATGCAACGCTGAGATTTTATCCCCGCCATATTTCGCTAAATATAGTTTTGATGCCCAAGTGTCTCTCTTTCTTATAAAATCTTTAAACTCGTCTTTTAATAAATTCTCTCTTATACCCTTTGGAAAATTGTTTCTAGCAAAATTAGCAAATTCGTAATCCGTATGTTTTCCTCTAATTTCATTTAATGCTGCGACTGTAAATATACTTTCAGGTGAATAGTCTCTTCCTGCAGCTGCACCTTCTTGTTCTTCTTCGCGTTCTTCAATTTCACGCTGAGTTTTTATATCACTGGATAACTGTTGTATCCTTGCGCGTGTTTGTCCGGTCTCTGCTGCTATCTTTTCAAGCACACCAAGAACAGGCACTTCTCGTCGCTTGCCTTCCTCAGGAATATCCCCAAATATTGCTCGTTCTGTAGCAGTTTTCACATCTTTGGTCGCACTTGTTATCGGAGTAAACAGTTGTTCACTTGACACAGAAAAGTCAGTCTGCGCTTGTTGTCGTTGTTGAAGTTTTTCGCGAAGTTTGTCTCGAACCGGTATAAACTTTTTAATTGCTGTTAACCGCTCTCGGGTTAATCTAGTTGTAAGCGATTCACCTACCATATATTGTTTGTGAACTAATTTTTCAAATGTGAAACTATCATAATTAAAAGATGAGTTATTAAATAATGTACCATCAAGTTAACGTATCCATCTTCGACAGGGTTAAACTGTACGACGCTATCCGCGAGTGTTTCAGAAATAACATCGCTGGGGTTTTCAGAATTGTAATATCTAAGAACGGCAATGAACGATTTTTGTTAACGACTCGGCAACAATTACAACTACATGAAAATGGAGGCGTCGCGGTGATTACTTGCTACTACGACCAGATCATCCAGTATTCACATAACTACATGAGCAGGTCCAAACTGCTAAGTAGTCTTTCAGGAGAAAATCCTATGTGAGTGTTACAAAAAACGCTAAAAAAAAAAATTTTAATAAATTTCTTATAGTAACGCTCACACTGGTTTTTCCTCGTTTAATATTTTTCTAAGATCACGAACCTTAGAACTAATTTCAGCTCGTTTTTTATACTCATGGCCGAGCTTTTGACGTATTGCTTCAACGGTGCTAAATAGCGTTATAAATACATTAATGTCGTTACCGTACAAACAAGCATTGATGGATTTTTGAATTCTTTTCACGAGCCTGTACATCCTAGGTAAAACATAACGACCCTTGCTAGACTGATACTCAATATCTTCATATTCCGAGGTAATCTTGTCACAGTCGAGACCTTCAGATAATATTATCCCTCGATTTTTTAACTTTGAGATTTCGGTAATTATAGCATTTACATCGTTGATATCCATATTTTTATAGTATACCGTATCTCTAATTATTAAAAAAAAGTAAAACTCATTTGGCAAAAGTTAATTAAGTCCATATATATGCTCTACTAAAACCCCATTTGGAAACCCCTTTCGCGTCAAATAACGTAAAAGAGACCCAGAGGTTATACGACAACAGCCCAAGAGGACCCGAAACATACATCTCCGGAAGGGAGGCATAAGGTGACAAACATCATCTTAGTCCGCCCAGAAGATATGCTTGAGGTGCGTATATGTACTTAATTACCTTAATGAAACGATTATGATAATGAATCTCCGCTCGAGTTTTGCGGCAGATAGTAGGCGTGTATGTACTTAATTAAGGATGGATTATAATTCAAAGGATGATAATGAATCTCCGCTCGAGTTTTGCGGCAGATAGTAGGCGTGTATGTACTTAATTAAGGATGGATTATAATTCAATGGATGATAATGAATCTCCGCTCGAGTTTTGCGGCAGATAGTAGGCGTGTATGTACTTAATTAACTTAATTAACTTAATTAAGGATAGATTATAATTCAATGGATGATAATGATGTGGGACGGCACAGGACAGCACAAACATGAAACGACGGGCGGATTTTTCTACGGCCAATCCAGCCAATCAAAAGCAACCCATTTAAATTAACCCGGTTGCATGATTGACAAAAATCAACCACACGCCCGTGTTAATGGCGTGGGTTAATTTTGATTGGTCGGAATTGGCTTTCGAAAGCCCCAAGCTTTATACCTTTCAAATGCTATATAAAGCGACTAATATGGCAGCGTTGATTCACAAGTGTATTATTTTATTTCCTTGAATTACTTATTAATGCCGTTTCACAACATTTAAATGAGACAAAATAGTTTAATAAAACACTACACAAAAGAATATAGTTGTTAGATTAACTACGTGTATTTACTCTGTTCTAATCCTCTAGACAAATGCATTATCGATTAGGCCACAAATAGCTGTATACAACAGAATTTTAACCACTCCCACCTACTTCAATGAATGGGAAACACTAGGACTTCCGGCTGAGCGAACACAGGTATCACGTTAGATTATAAAGATTCTTCTTGTACTGAAAGTGTATTATAGATGGTCTAAATAAATACAACTGTTTAAATAATACAGTTTTAGCCAAAGCGACAATAAAAGGTTTTAGAAATTGTTAAGAATTCAACTACCGAAACTCATGACTCCATTACAGTCACGTGGACGCGCACGTCATTATACCTCTATCTACAGGTAATAGCAGACGACACATAATACAAGGGAACTTAGTAGGTAGATATTGATTTATACTTAAAGGATTTATCTCCATTAAATCGTTTCAAGTGTATACGAATTTTATTTTATGACCATTTCTTTTAGACAGAGTAGTTTTAATTATATTTTGTGCAACAAATCGTATTGAAGCCCTACAAATGTCAAAGTATCTACCGGCCGCATTTATTGATTGAAAGATTATCTCCTCGTTGCTTTCTAAATCAAACGATTTGACCCCCCTAGGGCGTTTTGCGTACCTACCAGCGTTGCTTTTTAAAAGGTTATCGCGCTGCGAAATGGCTTGAAGATTCACAAGACAATTATCAGTCTTCACACCATTTATGTGATCAATCACAAATCCGTCTTCGATTAATCCGTAAAATGCTTCATAGATGGCTCTGTGACAGAGATACTTCTTCCTCCCAGCTGTAAGCATCAAATATCCCATATTATTTACCCATCCAACCGGTTCTTTTAGTCTGCGGTGCCTGACAACACCATCACTGGAGGCTTCGTAATTAACAAGCACTGGATGGGGTCTGAAATCTTGGCTCATTTGTATAATAATACTATTTGTCTAATTTATATCTGCTTTAATTATAAACCTCTTGATATAATCTTGAGGGTTTTTTATGATTGTATCCTTGATTTTATCAAGGACGGAGTCGTCAGTAGGGTCAATGATTGCATTTTTTATTCGTTTGTCATAATAGCGTTTTAGTTCCCTGTATCGTTTACCCCCACAAGCAAGACACAACTGCGATTTCCCCCTTACCCCATTCCCACATCGGAGGCACGGAAGGGGACCAAGGGAACCGTTGCGAACGCTTTGTAAATGATACCCACAGAATTCGCCTCTGCATGATTTGTTACACGGGGTTGTTGATCCAATCATAAGCCATTTGCAGTGATTCATTATATACAAACTTTCTATTTAAATACTTGTTTTAATTATATAAATGAGGAATTCGAGATATTATCAGCGATTAAGCCCTACAAAAATGTTAAATTCAATCTCGACAGAGTCTCTAATACACCAAAACGTCTAATCGGTGATAGAACTATACTGAAGGAATTCCAAAGATTATCGAAAATTAAGCCTCGGAAAAATACTAAATTCAATCTTGATAAGGAGTTCCAAAGATTATCGAAAATTAAGCCTTGGAAAAATACTAAATTCAATCTTGATAAGGAGTTCCAAAGATTATCGAAAATTAAGCCTTGGAAAAATACTAAATTCAATCTTGATAGAGTCTCTGATATACCAAAGCGTCTAATCGGTGATAGAACTATACTGGGTAAAATCAGGGAGTGTTTTATTGAATTCTACCGAGACGTTGCAGTACACTGTTGGTCGACATTTCGAATTATTGATGAAGATGTCAATGTACCAATCATCGATGCTACTATGAATGATGAAAGAGCAGCTGAGATAATTTCACACCTTGGTGGGAAATCCAAGGGTGTAAAATCCAAAGGATTTTCATGGAAAATCAAAGATTCCAAACAGAAGTATTTTTTCAGAATAAAATTCATTATCGAAGTCGAAGGCAAATGGATTATCAAGGATAAATTTGAATCAATCCTCAAGGATAAAAAAGCTGTCATTGTGAGTAGAGATTCCAAACCAGGAATTCTAACTGGAATCGACAAACCATACTACGAGAGATCTTATCCTGTAACAGCAATCGTTTATGGAATATACCCGCTAAATGATAAACCCAATATTGCAAAACTAGCTCCTATGAAATATTCACCGTTGACATCGTCAAGGCTCAATTGTGTAGCAACACGGGTAATGGAACACTTCACAAATGCATCCCGAGGAAATAAACTAACTGATCTGCGACGTAGGAAAATAACCGAATGGGAACTGACAGTGAAACAGCACGGTGCAAAGATTTCTGATATAGCTAAATTAGAAACATCATTAAGATTCCCAATAACCGTTATGACGATAACCGGAGAAGTATTACACGAACCGAAATATTGATTACAAGGAGCGCCAATACAAATTATTGATCATAACGAACACGCGTGGACACCTGCAGTAACAATATTTCCACGAGATAGAACCGTGAGATATATCCCCCCGGAATTTTCCGGGGATGTTTTCTATGAAGAGAAATTATTCGATGCTATTCAAGCGTTGTGTAAAGATGATCCTGTGTCAGTGTGGTTACTTAGTAGTGCTGGTTCCGAATCAGGATTTGATCAATTTGTAAGACCAAATGGTGAATTATATCGCGTTGAAGAGTTAGATACTAGAATGAGAAAAATCGCTAATGATTTTTCACCGGAGAGTTTCCATGAAAAACTATTAACGGATAGTTTTACTATTCCATCAGTGGTAGCTCACTTTGCAAGAGAAAAAACTCATGGCGTCCAACACGAAGTGATTTTCTCGAGGACTTTAAATTGAGTTGCGTCAAATTTGGTCATGGAGGACTATGGAACACAAAATACTCACGTGATGGTATGATTTCAATTGATATATCCGCGTGTTATCCTGGAAGTTTTCTCGGGTATGGGGAATGTGGTAACTATTTTAAACGATTTGGACACCCCACGCATGAAATGACTCGTGTTGCGATTAATGGTCCATTGCCTGATTTTGATTTAACTGGATTCGCTCGTATGATATCATTCGAATTAGCTACAGGGTTACATCCGTGTAGTTATGTTTGGTTTTGGTAGACACCTATCTGAAAAGGCGTGGATGCCTATAGTGTTACTACGATATATGATCGATTGTGAGATGTTACAATCGTTAATTGTTAGTGAAGCGATTATATCCTATCGAGCTCAGAAAGAAGTTTGGCTACCACAACCCGATTTAGATAGAATAATTAGCGAACAGCGAAAGCAATTTCCAGATGGAAATTCTTCGAATTTCAGCGACGAAGAAATCATGAATTGGTCTAAGGAGTTATTTGAAATTAAAAAAGAACAAGCAAAAGATTTTGGACGAAGAATAATCGGTAAATTTACCCAGGGTGGAAGATACGACAATGCAAAATACTCTTCGCGGTTGATCATAGACGTCGCTGAATACGATTTTATTGTAACGGATTTAACGAAACAGGGAAAACTTGTATCCCGTAAGGATTGTTACCTACTGTGACGGATATAATTCCCAGTACACACATTTGAGAAGTTCTATGCTAGCCTATGCTTGTATTAATCTATTTTCGATGCTAAAAAGATTTCCTAATACCGCGGTTAGAGTAGCTACTGATTCGATGTATATACACAATAAATACAAATCAGCTGTGGCTGAATTCACATCTCCGGAGGAAGCGTGGGGGTGTTGGCGATTTAAAAAGGAAACACTACATGAGTATTGTGAATCCGCAGACGTTGCCATGGATGATAAATATCTTTGTTGTAACCGTATTGAAATTCAATCAAAATTTTCTAATGCACCACCGGTATCTGATCCAATATGTAGATATAAGACAGTTTATTTAAACGGTTGTGGTGGGTCAGGAAAGACAACTCGTGCAATCGAATTATTTCGTCGGTCAAACATGATTGTTCTAACACCGACTCACAAACTCGCCAGAGAGATGAAACAACGAGGGGTAAATGCCTGTACTTATCACAGCTTCTTTCGATGGAAAGGCGATGAATGGACCCCTGACCGAATGGGTGATAAATTCATTCCTGAAATCATAATTTGGGATGAAATATGCACAGTGTCATTAGATGTATTACAAACATTTCTCGAGTGGTTGTTAAACAAAAACACAAAAGTCGTATTGTGCGGTGATCACGGCCAACCACCACCATTTGTCGGTGCATCCCCACATGAGTGGCTAAAGGGTTTTGTAGACTATTACGAAGAAATTAAAACTGATTATAGATCACTTGATGAACAATTACGAGAATTCAAAGCGCTAATTAGATTACAACCGGATAAAATCCAATGCGAAATAGCGCGTGAAATAATTTCAGAAACTCCCATGAATGATTTTTGGGAAACGTGGAGACCAAACGATTTGATAATTGCGAGTAGAAAGATAGTCAGAGACACACTTCAGATGAAGTTATTTGAATTACATAAAGAAAAGTTTGCAACACTTCCAGTACCGTTGTGTTATAGGCCTTCGGATACACGAAAGCAGAATATAGAAGTTGATATTCCAGGCCCAAAATCCGAAGGATTTCAAAAACAAATTCTCGTATTAAATCATATTGTGCTGGTTGATATCAACGTCGTTGAAGATGCATTGCGCGCTGATAAATCCCCGTGGACGCTAGGATACGCAGTGACGATACATTCTTCACAGGGATTAACTATCACAGACACAATTGTTTGGATGGTAGATAATCGCATTGAATGGTCGAATTTAGTCTCTCTCGCAGTATCCAGAGTACGAAAAATAAATCAGCTTCGAAGAATTGTCGTCATGACAGAGTCAGGTGGCGATGATGACACCACAATGGATGATGCTAGCATCGTTGATGTTAAAACTATTGATAAAAAACTATCCGGTTACAAACAACAAGACAAAAAAAACCAATGACAATTTGATATTGATGCTGAATTAATAATTACGCTGAAACAACAACAGAATAATCAGTGCGCAAGTTGCAATTGTATAATGCGTTGGCGTTATTCGGATAAAGATCCTCGCCAATTTACCGTAGACAGAAATAATAGCAGCATTGGTCATATCAGAAACAATGTGATGTTGACTTGTCTTGAGTGTAATAGACGCAACGGCGCTAGTTAAGACCCTGCGGTGGTAATTGAGTATCGTCAGGAATTACTTGTAATTGTTCGCGTGTAAAACCCCGCTGAGGGGCAGTTGAATCCAATTTATAGATTGGAGGTCTACCAGTTGATCGTGTTATAGTAGATATCTTGTGTGCAGTAACACTCCAAATAGGATCAGTAGCCCTTTTTGTGCCACCTTCAAGCTCTCCTGGTTCGTATAAATACCTAACAGTGACATTACTACCAAGAATTGGTTCTTTGAAATCTTTTTGTGAAATTCCTTGGATTTCCATTTTTGGTATAGACGCTTTTCTTAATCGCGTTGACAGGTTTCATGTTAATTGTTCGAGTAATCTCATTATTCAGCGCGGTAATCACAGCTGGTAATCTCTTAACCCATTCACGGGATCTTTTATCCTGAATAAACTCCTTCGCGTATTGATATCCAAATAACCGCTCAGCAAGAGTCCTATTAAATCGTTCAACAATTGCCTGATCGCGATGTAGCGCAGTATGCCCTCGTCTGATGGTGACATTGTGATGTTTCATCGCTGATAAAACAGCGCCTTGAAATTCCTTGCCAGGATCAACCTGCAATAGATTTGACCAGCGTAGTTTACCTCGTCGATAAATCTTTTCAAACGCAGAAGCTACTTCAGGTGATGATTTTGTTTTTAGCGGCTCTGCTTGTTTGTATCGACTCGCAACGTCAACTACGGTTAGCGCGTATTTGTAACCGTTGTCATGTGGTAAAAACAATAAATCAGCTTAATGAACTTCATTGGGTCCGGTAACATCAAAATGCGAGAAATTGATTTGTTTTGGCCGCGGTAGATAAATTTGCCATATAGCTTGTTTGGATAACCAATTAGCCGCAGTGGTTTTTTTCACTTTTGCGGCGCTAGCGAGTTTATTGATTGCAGCGTTACCCCGCCAGTATCCTTTTGGAGAATAATAAATAGATTCCATGTTGTTATTAATTATCGGCACGTACCATCAATTTGCTTTTCATAGCTGATTTTACCAACCACGAAACCAATTTTTCTTTGAAAGATTTATCAGGAATAGCATTTAACGCGTGAATTAATTTCACATCCGCGAGATGCCTGTTTTGCAGATTGTTGCTTTTATATGCGACATCATGAGCATGAAACGCCTTATCAATAGCGTTTATCGGTTCTTCACCACGTCGAGGTTGATTTTGATCATCAAGTCTGATATCTAATCGTGTTCCAGGGCCACAGTAGCTATATCCTGGAAGGTGCTTTTCTCCGGGGTACTTTGCCCATGGGGTTCCAAGGAGCTTTGCCAATTCGGCTGCGATATCACCTCCTCGTTTTTTTTTAAAGGTTTCTTTGGTTTACCAAGGGAAATGAATCTAAATTTCTTTGTACTACATTGCACGCATTTACCAGAAAGCGCTGATCGGTTATTTTTAGTTGTAATCGTCGTCAAGTCATCTGTGCCATTACGCGTTTTACACTTCACACAATATAGATCCATAATTTATGTATAAGGATATGGATATAATTGATTTTTAAGCGACTAAAGCAAGAGAACCAGTTAAGCATCATGCAGCGCTACCAAACTCTATCCGGATGATTATAATCGGGCCATCTGGATCCGGCAAGACGCAATTGTTGCTCAATTTAATAATGAGATGGATGAAGTGGGATAAGTTGTATTTAGTTGCTCCTAGCGTAGATGATCAACGATGCTATGAAGTACTAAAAGATTTTAACGAGAATGCATCAGAAATTAAAGGTGAGAACGTCGTTGATTTTATTACAGATATTGACGAGGCACCATCAGTAGAAGATCTCGATGGAAGTATTAACAATTTAGTTGTATACGACGATGTGATGTTAGATAAACAAGAAAACCCAGCTAGAATATTTTCCCGAGGCAGGCATAAAAGCACAGACGTGATATATGTCACTCAACGCTACACACAGATTCCAAAAGTGATCAGAGACAACTGTAATATTCTTGCTGTATTCAACGGCGTTGATACTCATACTCTTAGAAATATTTGGCAAACTTGGTGCTGCGGTGATATGGACTTCAATCAATTAAAAAACTTCTTTAGCGTAGCTCAATCAAACCCGCATGGATTTGTAACAATAAATTTACATGATCCTCGGACACGATATCGTATCGGACTCGATCAAATATTCGGTTAAAATCATTTATTATTTTTGTTAACCCATAGCAGCAGAGAGGGCGAACGACAACGACGTTGCAACCAAAATTGATTGAAAAATTGCAAAGTCTCCGTTTGCCAAATGGAGATATATTTTTTTTTTTGTTAAAATATGAGATTTCGAAGGAAGGCTCTGTTTTTCGTTTTGAGGTTTTCAATCGATTTTTTTGCCGGAAAAAGTTGTGAGATTCGCTCTCTCTGCTGCTGCACCTTCGTTATCCGATCCAATATGTAAATATAAAACAGTTTATTTAAATGAATCTGGTGGATCAGGGAAGACGACTCATGTCATCGAATTATTTTGAGGGAAGTCAGAAATGATTGTGCTAACACCAACACACAGACTTGCCAGAGGGATGAAACAGCGAGGAGTTAATTATTGCATATATCATGGGTGGGAAATATGTTCCTGAAATCATTATTTGGGATGAGATATGCACAGTAACGTTAGATACATTAAAAATGTTTCTCGGGGGGTTGTTACTGAAAAATACAGCTTTGATAATGTGTGGCGATTATGGACAACCACCACCATTTGTCGGTGTCTCTCCGCATGGTTGGCTGAAGAATTTTGTAGCTTATTATGAAGAAATTAATACTGATCATAGATTGCTTGATCCAGAATAAAGTGAGTTCAACCAATTAATCAGATTACAACCGGAGAAAATCCAGTGTGAAACAACGCGTGGAATAATTTCAGAAAACCCATTAAATGTTTTCTGCGAAGCATGGAGACCAAATGATTTGATAGTGGCATGTAGAAAGATAGTCAGAAACACATTTCAAGCGTGGTTGCTTCAATAACACAAGGACAAATTCGTAACACTTCCAGTGCCATCGTGTTATAGGCCTACGGATTCACGAAAACAGAATATTGAAGTTGATATTCCAGTAGAGACTGAGAAGCAGATTCTCCTCTTAAATGATATAGTGTTTTTTACCTCGGAGTTGTCGAAGATGCATTGCGCGCTGACAAATCTTCGTGGACGCTAGGATACGCAATGACGATACAATCATCTCAAGGGTTAGCCATCTCTGAAACCGTTTTTTTGTAATCATATATGATCGCATCGAGTGGTCGAATTTAGTTTATCTCGCAGTGTCACGAGTACGAAGAATAAATCAAGTTCGATGAGTTGTTCTAGATGCTAATGACACCACAATCAGTGCTATTGTCAACGATGATATAATCAGAAAATACTCGCTGGTTATAAAAAGCAAGATAAGAAAAATAAACGAGAATTTCATATTGATATTATATTTATATTACGCTGAAACAACAACAAAATAATCACTGCTCGAGTTGTAATTGTCTAAGGATGCATTGCCAGTATTCGGATAAAGATCCTCGTCAATTTACATTGGATAAAAAGGATACTAGTCGTGGTCATACCAGAGATAGTGTGATGTTGACCTGTCTTGAATGAAACATACGCAGAGGTGCTAGTTAAGCAATCGTGGCGGTAATTGTGTATCCTCGGGTATCACTTGTAATTGTTCACGTGTAAATCCACGCTGAGGAGAAGTTGAATATGATCTATAGATTACGTGGATCATGCTATGTTAGATATTTTATGTGACGTTACAGTCCAAATAGGATCAGTAGCTTTATTTTACAACCTTCAAGCTCTCCTGGTTCATATAAATATCTCACAGTGACATTTCCGATTATTCGCTCTTTTGAAAAAACATTTTGTGGATTTTGTACGGGTATATACTTCTCTTTGATCGCGTTAATATTTTTTATATCGATTGTTCGAGTAATTTCATTATTTAACGCGCTAATTACACCTGGTAATCTCTTCACCCATTCACGTGATCGTTTATCCTGGCTGAATTCGTTCGCGTATTGATATGCAAATAACCGTTCCGCTTGTGTCCGATTAAATCGTGGTTGATCGCGATGCATTGCAGTATGTCCTCGTCGTAACGTGGTATTATGATGTTTCATCAGTGATGATACCGCACCCTGAAACTCCTTGCCAGGATCAGCCTGTAATAGAGTTGGCCATTGTAAAGCGCCTCGTCTATAAATCCTTTCAAATGCAGAAGCTATTTCAGTTGATAACTTGGTCATTAATGGTTCAGCTTGTTTGTATCTACTCGCAACATCAACTATGGTTAGCGCGTATTTGTATGTCCTTTTATTAACAGTATCGTGTTGCAGAAATAATATATCAGGTCGTTGAACCTAATTAGGAACACTGACATCAAAATCTGCAAAGTTAATTTGTTTAGGCGGGGGGTAGATAAATCTACAATATTGCCTGTCTTGATAACCAATCCGCCGCAGTAACATTTTTTACCTTTTCCATGTTGGCGAGTTTATCGATTGCTGATTTACCCAGCCAGTATCCTCTTGGGGAATAACAAATATATTACATATGGTTATAAATTACCATTTCCTAATACCAGATTACCCTTCATCGTCGATTTTATCAACCATCTAGCTAATTTTTTCTTTCAAAGATTTATCAGTGATTGAATTCAACGCATGAATCAGTTTCACATCTGCGATATGTCTATGTTGCAGATTACTACTTTTATAAGCAGCATCATGAGCATTACACACCTTATCAATATCCTTTATCGGATATTCGCCGGGTCGTGGTCGATCTTGATCGTTGAGTCGGATATCTAAACTAGTTCCCGGACCACAGTAATTATATCCTGGAAGGTGTTTAGCTCCTGGGTATTTCGCCCATGGAGTTCCTGGGAGTTTGTCAATTTTGCTGCAAACATAACCTCCTCGTTTGTCTAAAAATCATTACCCGATTTCATAGAAACAAAAATCTAAATTTTGTTGTACCACATTGTGTACACTTACCACTAATTGCACCTATATTATTTTTTGTTACAACTGGAGTCAGATCACTCGTTGGTGTACGAACTCTACATTTTACACATTATAAATCCATAATTTATTTATAATAACATGAATGTAATTGATTTTTCGGCGACCAAAACACAAGAATCTGTTAAGCATCATGCTGCACTACCAAATTGTATTAGCATGATTGTAATCGAACTGTCTGGAAGTGGCAAGACGCAGGTGTTAAATAATTTGATAATGAGATGGATGAAATTGGATAAACTATATTTGATAGCAACGAGTGTAGAAGATCAGCTATGTTACGAGGTATTAAAGGATTTTAACGAGAAAGCAAAATCAGAAATCGATGAGCATATTATTGAATTTATAAGCAGTATCGTAGAAACACTTTGTGTTGATCGTATTAATGGAAGTATTAATAATTTAGTCGTATTTGATGATGTGATGTTAGAGAAACAAGGATATTTTCCAGAGGTAGACATAAAAATACTGATGTGATTTATGTTACTCAGAGGTATACACAAATACCAAATGTGATAAGGGATAACCAATATTATTGCTGTGTTTAATGGAATTGACACTCATACGCTACGAAATATTCACCAGACCTGGTGCAGTGGAGATATGGATTATTATCTCTTTAGAAATTTCAATAGTAACGCTCAGTAAATCCCAAACGGATTTGTAACGATAACTTATCATGACCCTAGATCAAGATATCGTATCGGACTTGATAAAATATTCGATTAAAACCATAACAACCATAACAACTAATAAAACCACGACAACACATACGCATCTGTGTTTGACACTTGTTTTTGTTAGTTTTGAGAAGGCTTTAATTTGACAAACATAGCTCTAAAGTTGTTAAGCCTTAATTTGACAAACTGAGCTCTAAAATTATTTGCTTGAAATCTAACCCAATTAGAGATGTAGGATTCACCCTCCCTGCTAAAAGTCTTAATTTGACAAACAGAGCTCTAACATTGTTAAGCCTTAATTTGACAAACAGAGCTCTAAAATTATTTGCTTGAAATCTAACCCAATTAGAGATGTAGAATTCACCCTCCCAGCTGAAAATCTTAATTTATAAAACAGAGCTCTAAAATTGTTAAGCAATAATGTGACAAACAGAGCTCTAAAATTGTTTGCTTGAAATCTAACCCAATTAGAGAAAGTCTGTTCACCCTCTCTGCTGCTCATTTGCATAAACAGTTTGTGTCCTGTTGAATAATTTCGACTTGAACTATATTATGGCTGTATTATGATTGTCAAATAGATGATGGAGGCGGTGAAGTAATATATCATGTTCTAGTGTGACAAATGCTGCAGACAAATCAAGGAGGGTGAGTACTGTAATCTGTCCGCTATCCAAAGCAGAGTGAATGTCATTAAGTACTTTCCGAAGTGTAGTTTTAGTACTGTGGTAAGGGCGATATGCAGACTGAACATTGCTGCAAAGATTGTTTAAATTCAAATGAGATACATGTTGGGGGGGGGGGGGGAGAACAATTTTTCTAGGATGTTTCAAATGAACTGGAGATTAGAAACTGGGTGGTACTTTTTAAATCGTTATACTCAAATGTTTGTTTCTTCAGCAGAGTCTAGATATAACTTTTGAAATAATGAATGTGAACATTGCAATGCATTAGAAACGTACAGATCGCGACTTACCATGCTATCTGTAATAGATCGTTCATAATATATTTCAATTGTGATCCCCGTCCATGTGGTAACATATATCTTTGCTTTGAACCGCGCGCCTAGTTACATACTTACACAATCTTCTTGAAACGTATCTTATATGAATTAGCCACACAATGCAGAATGTTAATCACACGTAAATTCCATTCAAATCATCCTTTGAATTTCACTACGCTTGCAGTCACTAGGTCATATGATCGGATCCGTACAGTAAATTTGTCAAGATCATATTTTGACTAAAATTCGTTTGTCGATTGTAAATCTTGGCCTTCTTTTATGGAAGTGTAAGCATTTTTTCAATAGTTAATACTCTATTCTTTACTTTTATGTTTGTCAGTATATTTTTAATGTTATCAGCGTGCATTGGTAGTTGTGTCTTCTAAACACATTCTTAACAGCCGTATTTACGTTGGTGTTTGACGGACGAGCTAGAACGGATAAATGTTTTTCTAATTGTCAATGAGAGCGTTTAAATGCACAGGCAATGATAGTTGTATTAACCCTCTGTTTGCGTCGCTGGTTGTATCGTGATTATCTATCTTTACGAACCACCTGACCTGTTTGCTATCCGGGCCAAGCAATAGTTGGTAAACATTACGTCACGTGACTAATTTCCGAAGTAGTAGCTGTCAAAAATAAAACTCTGTTGAGGCAGTTATAATTATAGATTTATTGAATGACATTAAACAAAGTCATATATACTCATAGATAAAAACTACGTGGGGGGGGGGTGCGAGTGGCCGAGTGGTCTAAAGCGCTCTCCGTTACGGATCACTGCCATCTCACCTCTGTCTGCGTGGGTTCGAGTCTAAGATTCAGCAAATGTAGTTATGTGAGAAAGCTTGCTAGTAGCTTCTCGTGGGTCGGTGGTTCTTTCCGGGTGTTTTCCCTGGTTCTTCCTCCACCAGTACTACTGGCCGCCAAAGCATATCGTGGGCTGAAAAATGGCATTAAACCTTACAACAACAACAGATAAAAAAGGCAAGTGAATGAATTTTCATTTCTTTATTCTCATAGATATACTAGAATTACATGCATACATTACAACAACAGGAATCAATTAAATGAAAAAAAATTAATTCACTACTATAGATTGAGGCTTAACATAAAAGTAAAATTGTGTCATATTAAATAAGCAACTATCTCCAGCTACACTAATAATTTAGAGCTACTTTTGCAAATACTTATTCTTTGGGTCGTTCAATCCTTGTTGAATAATTACATTCAGGTTATGAAGGTCAAATTATGGAATTTGTGTATTGCATATGTAACACATAATATTATGCATGCATTAATGTTTTAGTTAACTATTTGTACTAATCATTCTATGCCAATATTTTCAAAAGTAATAAGGTTCCAGCTATGAGCATTTATGTAATGGTATCATTACGTTCACACACGTTATTCCCGATAAAGCAATTATCTGGTACGTACGTATCATGCAATCGTACAATAGATTAGCTATTATCAATTGCCGATAGAAAGTGTCCTAAGAGTATTTAAATTGACTAATATGGAGATAATATTATAAAACGTTTCAATCATAAGCAGAGACGTTTATATCATTATTGCATATATCAATTATATAGCACAAAATATACATTATTTATGTTGCGCATGATATAACCAAAGAAACCTCTAATTTTGCTACATCTACTAAAATATAAAGAAATTATCAAAAACAAAATAAAACGTATTATCCAAATTAAGTAACACAATTTCTTTTATATACAATAATGCATTCAGAATTGGCTTTTGAATGATCAATGTTGACAATAACTGTATTTCTTTTTTTAAGTCATATTTATGTTTCGTAACTAATTTAATATAAAAAACTGATGACAATTTCCCACGTACATGGCCTTCTAAAATACAACAAGGTATATTATTTATAGTCAATACTAGTGATGTTTAAATGCCTGAAAACAATGAATGCAAATAGTTATTCTATCAAACAGGCTTTAGAAGATCGACGTTTAATTGGTTGACTGTTACAATTTGTGGCACAAATCTTAATTATCATTAGTCGACTAATATGAAGCCATGCTGCATATTCTCAAATCCAAAATTACAATACTGTTGTCATCTAATTTTATTTGTTGAAAACAAACCATAGCTTGTAACAATTCAAACAGCTAATTACTAAATAAACACAATCAAACCTTTAAGCCAATAATGTAATACAATTAAACGAATATTTGTTAAAAAAACACGAACAAACCATTACTTATTGATATAACGTGACAAACCCTTAATTATTACAGCAAAAAAAAAATTCTTCTTAAAACTGAACAATTTAAGCATCTCAGATACAGAGTTTAGTGTTTTGTTGTTTTTATTAACACCAAACACATATTTTGTTCTGCAAATTTCTTCCTGCCCTTCTGTTGCAACATCTTCACTCTACACGAAACTTCCAGCAAAACTGAAAAGAAAACAAATAAATATTTCAGATTTTGATGAAACAGAACGTGGATTATTCCGGTTTTAACGCCTACGTAATTTATTAAAAAAAAGTTTAATCTGCATCAGGATACGAAAACTACCTTGCAACTTTATCATCTTGGTTTATAAAACCAATGCAGTAATAGTATTATGTGTTTGAAACTCATTTTGTTTAAAGCCAGGAAGATATAGTTTCAATCTTATTTTATGACGCATTTAAATCTTATATGGGTACGTACTGGGGACTTACCGATACTGTTTTCTTATCGGATGCTTTGTGACTGCTTAATGCAGTAATAGGTGGTAAAATAAATCCAAAATGTGAGTTGTATTGGCTGCAAATTTTTCTATGCTTCACCGATAATGCGTTTTGCAATAGATTTGCATAAGCTCAGGGGCATGGCGTTGGTAGAATCTTGCAAAGATTACATTTGGTCAGAAATTCAGGTAACTTAAGCTTTACGTCGTTAGCTCTCGTAATATTTGGCAGTGGGCATTTTATTAACGTTGCATACAATATTATCGGCTTTTTCTTGTCGGGCTAAGCTTGCATACAATAAAAAAATGGCTTGGAAAAAAAACTACTTCATCCATATATTAAATCAGCTGTCAGAAATAAAGTCCCATCATCCCATATATTGATACAGCTCTTTTCTTGATTTGTATAAAATTCACTTTACAAATAACTTTTAAATTATGTTTTCACAAGAACAGTGGAAAATACGTGTGATGTCTTTTATGTCGTCACATGTTGTGAGAGAATGCTTCCTTAGCACTTTTTGCTCACATTTACACAAGTTATAGACTGCGAACCTGAATTAATATTAATGCAAAAAATGTCAAATACTATTATTACCGCCTTCACATTTTCATGTAGAAAAGATGCATAATATTTTTATCATTAACATTAACGTGAGATGTTTAAGAAGTTAACTTTCACAGAAAATCAAATACTGAAACTATGTTGATGGTATAAGGCAATATAATATACCAATACTATTGGCACACCAGCTTGTGCTCCGCCGTTATCGCAATAATACGCACACATAAACATTCTTGGAATGATGAATGTCCACTCGTTATTACTTAGTTAGGTAAGAAAATAACGATACATTGTAACACTAATACCGGTTTTGTAAATGAATCTAACATGGTACACAATTTAATATAAATCCCTTCTTTTTGCCCTTTCCGCTCCCCTCGCATAAACAAAGGACATAATAATATACAGACATCTGAAGTGACAGAGGAAAAAAAAATGACTGAATAAGAAAGAAACCACGAGAGCGCAATTGCACCAATTAACCCGCAATAAAGTTATTCATAACGGTATGTTTGCACTTCACATGGGAAACGTCTAAAGGTATATATATTGTCCGCGTGAATAAATTATTCACTTCGCTGCTGATTGTATCCGCAACAAAATGTAGTTCAATGCACTCTTATAGCCTGATAGCTATTCATAAATTTGTGAAGGTTACTAGATGTAAGGTCAGTTTGAAGGTTTTCATCCAGCCTAAATTAACTCCAGATTTTTGCATATGTTACTCTTATGCATGGGGGGGGGGGGGGGAGGTGAGTGGACTGGGTCATAAATACGAAATAATTGCGCTGAAGTTTTTGGGATTACAACTACTTATTACTTGTATACGTCACAAATGGTTAGAAATGAAAGTCGTCAATAAGTCAAAGTCACCGTTTCAAGAATGTTTATAATAGAATGCATGAAATATATACAACAGATAGATTGGATATATAATACAAATATTGGTTTATTTACTTATAGTTTTTATTTCTGTTTACAAGACGGTGCACTGTACCCACTTGTGGTGACCTATTAACAATTGTTGGATTATTTACTTAGAATGTGAACAACCCTTTACACTGCGGTCGCGCTATATATACGTGTTTTGCAATGTTAACAAATATATTATTGACTTATAATAATATGAAGACAAAGAAAAGTTATGTATAAATCATAAGTATAAATATTACATGTTAATATTATGATTTATTGCTCGCAAGTAATCTTCTATCGTTATTGTTCCATATGTTGGCACTAAAGCCTGGCATTGCTTACAACTAATGTAATATGCGAAAATGTTAGCTGATTAACACAGTTAAATTGTAAAGCAGACTCGTATTGTCTTCTTAGTTAACATTTTTGTCTTCTCAGCTATATATTTGTATACTTGCTCTCTTTTCTCTTGCGCGTATTTGACAGGATGGGTATCATTGGGTGCACATGTTTGCGCGCATTGATATATATATATATATATATATATATATATATATATTTATATATATATATATATATATATATATATATATATATATATATATATATATATATATATATATATATATATATGACATCTACACTATCTCTGTGTTGTGACAATCTGATCTTTAATGTACTATGTATCGTCTACTCAATCCAAAACAATCTGATAGTTAATGTAAAATGTAATGTCCTCTCACTCCAAAGCAATGTGTATCACCTATATAAATACTTACTTTCATGTACTTTCACTTATTCCCATCACAGTTGCAATTGAAACCAATGCCACTCTTCCCGTACCATGTATCAGTCCATCCTTGACACTTAGTACACTGAAACAGAAAGGAGAACAGTTCATAAATAGTGCTAATTAAACGTTAAAAAAAAACAATCCTTCAGTAGATGTTATTTTGCTCCTTTGATATCTGTATTATATCTATGCACGAAACCCTTATACCTATGCCGACTCAAGTAGCATTGTGAATGATATATATATATATATATATATATATATATATATATATATATATATATATATAGGTCAATCAAGCGCATTATGTACACCCATGTACGCACAGACATACACAACGGTACCAGAAAATAGCGAAATCTGCAAGTTTTGTCAAATCGTAAACCGTAGGTAGTTAAGGACATTTCTTATGTACTGGACATAAAATGAGAGAAGCACGATATTTGCATAATTAAAATTACCATTACAGGTCAGGTTGATAATGACCCTGATTTTGTACAAGTTCAAGTCCAATATAAAATTACCCATATCATGTCATGCATATAATGGATAACAGAGGAGCGAAATTAAATATACATAACACCTACCCTCATAAAGAAACACGTATGCAATGCAGCTTTATTTCATCTATTAGTCAAAATTACAAGTCAAAAACATTACATGCGATGAATTCTTATTAGAGAAACAAAGTATATATGAAACATTGTTGCTATATCTTTGAAAATCAGAAAAGGAATTTTTTATCCCAAACGGCATCACTTGTTATTTATTAGGTTTGTAAGACGTCACGAGTGCCGAAATTTCTTTTCAAATTACACTGAATGGAATGTGACAGAGTGAATTTAAAATGTCATATTTGAAAGGTCAATCATTCTTGGCAATGGAAAAAAATTATGAATCTGTTTTGATTACACTATTTTCTTGTCTATTGTCAGTGCAAATGCAGAAAGAATTATATGGTATCAGGAAGTTATATGTGGTGAACTACATTCACATCTCATGGTTATATGAAATCATTATCAAGCAAATGTTGATTTTCAGTTTGGTTTAATCTAGCAGGGAAGTTGATTAACATAGGTGCGAAACATATAATTTCAACATCACTGTGCATTTCATTTGCTGGTGTAGGAACGTCTAGAGACAGGTAGTCACATTAAGTAATCACTATGTTAGATCATTATATTTTTACTGATGCAGACGTGAACGTGTTTGGACTACATTATTCACAATGTAGGAATTCG
Organism: Unio delphinus; assembly: GCA_029339505.1. Classification (NCBI taxonomy): domain Eukaryota; kingdom Metazoa; phylum Mollusca; class Bivalvia; order Unionida; family Unionidae; genus Unio; species Unio delphinus. The sequence goes on along the minus strand of JAQISU010000197.1, from coordinate 325,384 downwards.
TATGATTGGTTAAACTAAAGTCAACACAGTGTGTTTATAATTCTTAAATGCGAGCGATTGTAGCGTCCTCTATTTGACCTCATGTCACAATCAACATATTCTAATAAAATCAACCAACTAATGGAACATTTCATCCTGGAAGGTTGTAAATAGTTACAAGATAAATCTTATGTATAATTAGAACGTCTTTTACCAAACGTATGATACAAAATGTGTAATCGAACAGGTAGACCGGATAATGCATGGGGGATAGGTAATTGTCTGGACGTCTATTTATGTGAACATGCTCTTTACAAAACTAAAATCAATGATTAAGGTCAGGTAAAAATGAACTCGATTTTGGGTACGGTCAAATCTAAAATATAAGTATAAATTAATTTTAACTCTAAATCTAAAAATCTTACAGCAACATGATTTTCAAGGATAGAGAAATTTGATTGGCAAAGTCACATACCTTATCAAACGAAATATATATATTCCAAAAAAATGTATCTATTCTCAAAATATGTGTTAATGAGAATTTTCATTTGATGACGTGTCAAATATATTTAGCTAGTAATTGTTCATACTAATTTATATAAGAACATGTCATTGAGTATCTTGAACTCTAACAACCAGATGTATATGTAGTATGTCCGCAAAAATCACCATAGTCTGAAATAGTTTAACATCAGCCAGTGTTGGCATATCGGTTATTGTCGAACATTGTCTTTACATCTTGCTAGTAACTCTTTGAATTGTGTATATAAACTTTAGGGTGTTTATTTATTGTATTGCAATAACTTAGCTGGATATAATGTTATTCTAATTGTAGCTTTAAAGACTTGTTTCCATTAAAATTGTGATCCTAATGAAAATGTAATATCTGATTTAAACCCAGCTTGTACAGCTACTAGAGCTGTGACAAAAGGAGCTCTTACGAATGGAATTAATTAGGAAATTCTTCTTGTGGCAGACACACATACTGATGAGGTTACTTTCGAATCTGTTACGGATCAGTTACAATATACTGATCAATATGATCATCTTGTGATTATTCATTGAAGTATTTCAAATCAGGGTGACAAGAGACAATCGCATGTTCTCGAACGGATCCAGATATATCTGTAGGTGTCACAGAATTATTAGGGAAGCTGGCCCTGTCGAGGAAGAAACTTGCTATTTGAAAACCAAATGTGGTTGTGATGCGTAAAATGACATCACGTGAGGTTCACTCTGATGATGAATGACCAGTGGCATATATCTCAATAATCCACCTTGGCTGGATATTTAAGAACCAATGAAACCTACTACCTATGTGGTATGTCATTTTTCTTGGCGCAAATTAGGAGCAATGTAGCTTAATGCTGTAGATCTTGTCACGCCTGTACAATGGTAAGAAAACATAACCAAAATATGCCAATAGTTTATTTAAAATCCTTTATGGAATACTATGACTAAGCTATAATTAAATCCTTACTAAAATCTTTCTCACATGTTGGCATTCCTAGGCCCGTCAGTTCTGGTAAATTACAACCAGGATCCATATTTAATGTCAATGATCTTCATTCAAGTCACGCATGGATTCGGAATTAAAAAGTGCAAGTCCTCCATGTGTCAACTTGAAAGACATTGAGTATTGTATCAGTGTAAAAAGTATGATAATGTCATATTGGTTTGATGTAAGACAAAATGACACGAAGATATTCACTTTTTGTTATTTGATGTTAGGGATTCAGTGCAAGAGTACCTTATATCTGTGTCTGTAGAGAGCGTTTTCTGAAACAAAATATGGTCGGAGGGCAGCAGTTTGTCCAAAGATTAATTAAGTAAAATGACAATAGTGTCGTTAGTAAATCATATGTTTCTCAGTCGAGACATCCTTTCAAATAGTTGCAAATTATGGTTTAAGCTCAATTCAAGTTTTAAGATGACAACTTAAACAACATTTAACATGCATATAGCCAACTGGTATACTATTAGGTTATGACAATTTGATTTGTTGGGGTGGCGCAGGGATTTTATTTGCTCCGTCTTGCGTTGAAAATAATATAATGGATGCAATGTGCTGTTATTTCACTTGAAATTGTGCCAGACTTACATCAGCTATTTGAGAGCCAAAGTATTTTTAAAAACAATCCCAGACAACGATCTACGAAAATGAAACCTTTGTTCGCCAGGATTAGTGTGATATACTATGGTACTGACTGAGGTATGTTATGAAATGCAGCTGTATCAACAGACACAAAATATTAGTGGTTTTCAGCTCTATATATATTGTTATTATGTATGTATGGAGTTAGGTATGCATGGGTGCGTCCATGTATGTGTGTCTACCTTCGTAGGTCTCAATGTGAAATGGAACACAAATCTTCCGATGGAGTCAAAACCCGATTACCCGTGCAATATTCGTTTCTTGTCTATGTATGTATTTGCTTGTTTGAAATATAGAAAAATTCAGAGTCGGACAAAATTCCTTTTAACACATTTATTTCTGGATCCAAAACATGTCAAACAGATAGACAGGATCCAATTTAAAAACTCTGTACTGAATGATATAATAATCCTGTGCTGATAGTAAGAAACTGGAAAACAATTACCGTATAATGATATCATTGTTTGCGTCTTTCAACATTTTAGCATGTAATTATTCCGTTAGTGTGTATTTTGTTCCTTGTAAAATATATGCTCTCATAAATCAACTTCTTAAGCTTTCAATAACATAAATAATGTTTGCACTGATCGTCCACCGCGAAAATGTGCTGGTAGTATTTATATGTTCGTATTATTTATACTATATTTATACTATATTTATACTATATACAATTATAATTGTACAAATGTGCAGTTGTCCGTTCTGAGTGAAGACTCGCCATTATCAATGATAATGGTATAATTTATAATTTCCCAATCGTTTAAGTGGTTATATCCATTGACAATACTAACATTCAAATTGAGAGCGATTGCAACCGTTTGATTGATGTTTGTTTTTTCTGTTTGTTCCAAGGTGCTTTAGATAAAGTACTTTTATCAATGCGATTTTGCATGGAATTAAATATTTTCAGGAGTATCAAACTTCAGGTCACATACAAATGCATACGTTACCGTAATGAATGCTATGTATGTATGTATGTATGTATGTATGTATGTATGTATGTATGTATGTATGTATGTATGTATGCATGCATGCATGCATGCATGCATGCATGCATGCATGCATGTATGTATGTATGTATGTATGTATGTATGTATGTATGTATGTGTGTGTGTATGTGTGTGTTTGGATTCTCAAAGAAGAGGTGGAGCAACAAGAACACTAAAGAATGGGAATGCAGCTGAAGTAGACAACATCCCATCTGAACGATTCAAGAATGGTGGGGAATCAGTGATAAGGCTACTTACACAAATCTGCAACAAGAGCTGGCAGACAGGCAAATAGCCAACACATGTGGACCCAATCGCTGATCATAACACTACCCATAAAGGCAATCTCCAACTATGCCTAAAATACGAAAACTACTAGTTTGATCAGCCATACTTGAAATGTGATGCTGTAGATCATCTTGAATAAAATGAACCCACAAGTATAAAAATAAACGCTGAATAACAGAAAGCGTTTCGGAGTAGAAGCAGTTCTGTTTGAGAAGTAGACATATATCATGTGTTCATAGATTATAAAAGGCTTTAGACGGAATATTACATAAATGACGATGTACAATATGAGATTAACGTTGATCAATACCATCAAGCAGCCGTACACCAAAGCTACTAGTGCAGTAATTGCTCAGGGTTCTGTGAGGGTCTGGCTCAATGTAACAACTGGAGTACGTCAAGGCTTTATCCGTTCATCCACGCCTTTCAGCATATACTAAGAGCGCATCATGAGGGAAGTCATGGAACACCACGGTGGGACAGTCAGCACTGGATGGCGGATTATCACCACCCTTAGCTTTGCAGACCATATTGAGGTTCAGGCAAGCAGTGAAGATGAGCGTGCCACCTTATTGAACAACCGGGATGAAACATCTTAAATATTTGACACGGAGATATATGCCAGGAAGACAAGGCTGATGACAAATAGTGGCAAACAAATCTCAGCCAAGATTAAAGTCAGGGGACAGGAACTGGAAACTGTAGGCCAGTTCAAATACATTGGCTACATAATTAGTAAAGAGGGACCAATAGCAAAAAGCTTGTCACGAGCAGCACAAACAACGGCAGCTATGTCAAATCAAAGACCCATCTGGAGAGATAATAATATATGTCTGTATATGCAATGAAAATAGTTTCTCTCAGATTATCCAATCTACAAAATGTGTCGCTAGCTTTGTCATTTAATATACAATTTCAACTACTTTCTTGATAATTATGTAGAATGGCGATATCCCAACTCGCGACAGATATATAATCTATCGAATATAAAAGGATTTGAACAAAACATATTTGAGTAAGTACAGAAATTAACAGCCATAGCCAGAACAACAATTTGAATATTCATTCAATCCATCATCACAATCAAATTTTGTTTTCCTTTATGACGAAAATTCTTTGTTTTAGTGTCAACATAACAGTTGCAGTGATGATGGAATCACAAGGAGAAAGAATGAGGAAGGAAATTGAAAAAGGCTGTTTTTTTAATTAGTTGCAATTTGGGATTTATGAGGACGAATTTTTCAAAATGCAATTATTATTCTTAACTTGTCATTTAACCCAATACAGTTGAGAATTAGAGTTTTTTTAGATCTGACAATTAACAGCTTATGTTGTATTTCTTTCAGTCACATACACCTACACAACTTACGCATGGCGCCATTTTTAAAAGCATTATTCATTGCAGATTCTGGAGAGCATCCACTGTATGCATATATTAAACTTAATCAGTTGCAATTTTATCAAAATGTATACTTTCCAGATGTATTTGTTTACGGGTCGTATGTCACCATATAACAATAATTAAACGTCTCTCTATTGTTCACGTATAGTTTAATACATCCAGCTAAATACACCACATCTCTTCCTTCCACATATTGACCTTACATGTATGCCAAATAGATTACATCTCTGTACTGCAGTTATTGCATGTATTGCATGCCACATACACCGCATATCTGTATTCCAATTACTTATGTTAATTGTATGACAAATATACGGCATCTCTGTATTCCAGATATTGCCTTTAAAAGTATGTCAAATATACAATACATCTGTAATCTAGATATTGTTATTTATTATATGAAAAATAAACTGCATCTCTGTTTTCGACTTATTCTATTTAATGATATGCCAAATGCACATGCTCATTAATCTATTTACCTATAATTATATGTGTTGTGTAGACCAAGTAAGATTGTGTTAATGCACATACTTATTAATCAGATTTACAATTTAATGTCTCAGCTTTTTCACATAAGTTGTGTAATCTTATATATGCATTATTAATGACCTTTACAGCATTTTATTTAAAAATAAATATTTATCGCCATTTTTAATTTTCGATTCATTATCAGTTATGATTCACACAGATGACATTTTAATTACTGCGACTAATAACAAAGTAATTATATAACAATTTGCAAAGTGGCATTTCTGTTGTATTTTATTTTACTGAATCAGAATTGTAGGTTGCAATATGTGGGATATTATAATTGTACTTATGATTACACCATGACATTATGCTATGTCTGCAGTTCCGTCAAATATGTAACAATGTTTATTTGTCATCGTTTCAGAGGTTATTCTTCAATTTCAATTCGCATGATCATATGTCTGCCTTATGAGTTTTACCGTCCGATATATCTTTATATTTATAGTTATTTCTTAACGTCTTAAGTGCAAAGGTACCACACAGAATTTATACTCATTATATGTTAAACATTTAGCTCAACATCTAGCATAATTCCTGAGATGATATGTTATATTTACTTACTTGCTATGGTCCAATGCTTGTAGAATATACGAGATGATCAGGGATATTTACTTACATGATGTTAGGAGGAATGTTCATAATGAAGGTAGACACTTACCATCTGAAATGAACGAAAGTTTACAATTAGTGCTGTATCATCAATTTAGGCACTCACTACATGAAATGAAGTATACGATTAAGGTTGTAACATTAATGTAGGTATTTACCATATGAAAGGAAGGAACAGATACAAATAGCGTTACGTCATTATTCAAACGCTTTTTGCATCTAGTGTTATGCTATATTATGATTGTCATTGATATTCAGTACAGTACACGACTGTTTGCTCTTGATATTATATTATTATTTTCGGTGACGTACACAAAGATTACTAATTTGCTCTGAAAGAAGACATACTTTACATCAATGTGTGTGCCGATCAGTGACAAATGGGAACAATTCCAACAACACCAATTCAACGAAATCCAGGTGGAATACACCCACCACATTAATTGAATAATACCCGTTTTAAGCACACTAGGTTGCTTAAACACATCGGCATCCATATATTGATACACACGAAAAAAAAAAAGATTGCCACAATAGCCCTGACGAATAAATTTATGACAAAGTGTAACAATAAAATTCAATTTAAATTAATTACAGCTTTGTTTTCTCGTTTAGAAGACATATTCGGGTTAAAATACATCACTTGAGTTTGATACAATTATCACAGTCAAAATCATTATATTATATGTTTAACAGCAATAAGAGTGTTTCTAGACATTTTGATTCAAATCACAACACACATTTGATATAAATAGGGTTTGGCAATGTTGGTTGCCGAGATGACAGTTTAATGCATAGAGATTCCGACCGGCTGGTGTTACCAATGTGAAGGGTATTGCCTGTCAGATTGATAGTATGGGTTTTAAACAATCTGCACTAGTCTTGTAAGTACGAGCTCCATCCAAAGCATTTCACTGTTTGTTTTTTTAAACCTTTTTTTACATTCTGACGCGACAATTATATTGTAGACCATAAAACAATACATTCGGGGTCATGCAGCTCTCGCTCTGCTTTTGAATGTGGTGCGAAAGCGACAAATGGGGAGATTCAATGTATCCAAAGACATTACAACCCAAAAAACAGACTGGTTTGAGGTCATTGGGACAAAATTAAAATAATAGCATATAAGATGTTTATAACTTAAAATCTGAGTAATACAAGGAATTGAATTTCGTAGCTCTGTCGAAAATACATGTTATTCTCACGATGAATTATTTAGTAGCGGCCACCTACATAAAATCATATCCAATGGTTCTAATAAAGAAAAGGTCTTGTTAAATGCATGAAATATATGATCTGGCTTTCGATTATGCCAAAATAGTATATGTCAAGACTGGTTTAGACAATGTGTGAGCAGTTAGATGGCATGTTGTTTGTAAGGTCGTAGATAAATATCATCTTGATCCTTTTTGCATCATGGCTTAATTCGCCATGTCATACATCATTTTTGTGTAAATTAATTAGGAATACGTTTCAAGTATTATGTTGGACGTTCTTCGAAGTTTGAGTGCGTATTACGTTGCATTGAAAGGCTGTCCGATATGAATGTCAAACATCGTTCCTTCTTTTGGAAAGGTAGCACTTACTACTCATGCCTTAAGATGACCGACACGATGAGATTTGAAGCCTTCACCTTATTTACACACTCATTTCACGTAATAGGTACATAAGGCCTAATGCAATAATTTCGCATGAAATTTACAATCACCGTTAATGTTGTTATAAAATTAATGCCACGATTGGGTATCTAGGCCTGCACTTTGGGACACAGTTATGATTGTAATAATTGTGCAATATATATGATGTACATGGAACAACATAGTTCCATATCCTTAAATTGATTGATATTCACAGCTAATGCTTAATATCCACATACTACCGTTAAAATCCCTTTATGCCCTCGCTAATTGTTGAATTAATAATTATGCAGGTAACTGAAATTTCTTTTTATTCAGATACGATTTTGTTTACGTTAAGTACCTTTGACAATTATCCTCCTGACTCTAAACTAGGTTAACATCATAATCCACAATACGTCTCACATGCATAATCGCCAATAAGTATGACATAAAAGCTATGTCTTATGGTCCAAACGACGTCTTTCGAGTGTATGACCTGTGCAGATGTTTGGTACATCTGGTACATCTATCTATCTATAGATTCATGCATGCACATATCTGTCTCTGAAATGCAACGCAAGCAGTTGCCCATTGTAATATTTTTATTAACATTCAGCATTGCTTATTTCAGTAATGTAGGTAAGCGACCCATAATGCAATGATGCATCCTAAAAGGTTTAAATTTGCAATGTAATACATGCCATGCAATATAAATGTCAGAAGCATAAGGACCCGTATACCTGAAAGTGGTGGCACATACATAATGCATACTAATACGTAGCCACGTCGGGTTGGCATGGTCCGGTATCGAAGCAGAAACCAGTGGAGAAGGATTACGATGCTTTCTCCGCAGTGCTGCTGCTCCACTGTCCTCCATTTTGCTGCCGAAGACTTTATTTTCAAAGTTACATTGTTCACATACATGTTTTTGCAGTTGCAAATATATAGGTTTTTACTTGTTGCAAACATTACTAGGTAAATATCTGCAGTTACTTCAATGGACCCTTAGTGAATGAGTGGTTTAAAGCAATTGCCGTTCCCAATCACCTCTATCTCACTTCCATCATATTCGAGTATTGCGCTCGAGCAAGGCGGGTATATGGGATTTCTGCTAGAGGTTTACCGTTGGTTCGTGGTTCTTACCGAGGATGCATCCAGAGTTTTATTTGATCAGTTGACACTGTCGCCATGTGTGGACTATTGTTGTGGTTAGAGATGACGTTACTCCCAAAACCAGAACAATTACTTCAAATTGCTAGCAATTACGCATCTATTCTAATACTTTTGAGATGCAAAGTAAGTGTTTCTAATCGCAATGACACGCACGAAAAAGACCGCAAAAAGTCAACCTAAGGATTATAATTGGGTAATTATTAGAAAATGTGAACGAGAGTATTAGTTTGGGTCAAAAGTTTCAGGGCTAGGTTTGGATATAAGCCCAAATATATGTATACTACTGTTTAGTATACATATTAGTTCTCGCAATTTTTTATTTGCTTCTAATTGTAATTCATACCATGTAATTGTCAAACATTTCTTGATCTTTTGTGTAATTTGGTCCATATTACTATTTACATAAAGTCTCAGGGATTTCCGAGACGCAATTAATCTACTAAAAGTATTTCTTGATAATTATCAATTTGTTTCCTGACTTATAAAATAACAAACTGTACGAAACGATGATGACAGATAAGCAGAAAACAATGGAGGACAATCAAAAACACGCCTGACCACATAATTAAATACGGTGTTGAATGGCGAACTTGGAAACCAAACGATGAAAGCGTACCATATGGAGTGGTGCCACACTCTGGACTTCGGAGAGTCCGAAAACTTCCACAGACAGGCATAAGTCCTTACTGCCATGAAGGTAATATGGATAGATATAAACAATATCCAGGACATCCAGTATGGGGGAAGAAACAAGTACATTTTGCACCCACAAAGGAATACCAAAAAGAAAATGAGAGATCATACAGTAGAGAGAAACCCGAATGATACAGGATGATAACAAGGACAAAGAGATAGAAACATAAACTACAAAAAACCAACGACAACGAACAAACGAACGAACTAACTAATGAAAGGACACAAACCAATGACAATAAGCCACGCTACGACGAATTGGTACAAACAGACGAGGGGCCATTGTCCCAAAATTCAAAAATTTGATTAAACTCGTATAATAATAAAATACAATAAATACTTACACAGGAACACAATAGTACAAAAGCCACATCGAAGGACAGAACCAAAAGTGAATCGCATCGATCAACACTAATGGAATGGATAACAACAAAATACCACGACTAGAAACACTAAAACACAACGACATTGTTTTTAGTACATAAAACACACAACCAACTTAACAAATAAATGATTGGCATATTTGAAGACAAAATGGACGCAAACGTTGTCACCAATGATAGCAGGAACACTGACACTAAAGCGGGAGTTGCCACAATAAGCATGAATATAAATAAGACAAAATCGGGAAAAGTTAATGAAGGGGAATATTTAAAAGGTAGGGTACTACATATAAAATTAGATATGTTGCGCAACATCAACATGCATAGGCCTTCAACTAGGAACAAAAACATAAATTCATACAAAACTTAAGTAAACATGCAAACAACTATACAACGCAACACCTAATGATCGGATTAGACTTTAAATGGGTGGGAGAAGACATCGATCGAATAGGGAAATTAACAATACAGGATGTTAGTTCAGGGGATATTATTAAGGGAACATAAATATATAGATGTATATAGACGACTAAACATATTAAGAACAGAATATACACATGCACGCATACGCAAAGGAATAAATAAAAAGAGGTGAGTAGAACAGATAAGTTTCACGTAACAAATTTCGACATCAATACATACAAAAAAATCAGAAATTATAGAGTTTAAAATTTTAGATCATAAACTAATAAAAATGGAAAAGGTGATATCAAAAAAAAAAAAAATGCCGAAAGGGGACATGGCAACTAAACAATTCAATCCTAGGTGATAAACACCTGATTACAGAAAAAAGAAAATTAAAGAACTAGGTAAAAAATAAAAAAACTAGGTAAAAATAAAGATAAAAAGGAGATCACAAAACTGACATAATAGCAGATTATATATGTAAAAGGTACAAAAGTTGGCATTATATCACTCAAAAAACGAAAACAAATGCAAAAAATGGAAATAAAATAACTAAAAATTAGGATAAATAGTAACACAACACATAGAGAGGAAAAGAAGAAATATTTAAAACAATTAGAGAAATTAGTAGAAAGGGAGACAAACGGAAACGAAATACTGGCGGGAAAATCACATCTACAAACAAGCAGAGGGAGTATATAAACGGGATGAATTAAGGAAAGGGGGTAGAGAACACTAAACACACTAACACTAAATGGGAAAGTGATAAATATGGAGGAAGGTATGGAAGAAATACAAAGCGAATACACAAAACACTCTACATCTAAGAAAAGAAACATACAAAACAATAATTGAATAACTAGAAAAAATACAATGCGAAATGATATCGTCAGAACACAACCAATTGTGTGTTTACTTCATTTTTGTGCAGGAAAAACAAACCACAATACAAGAACCTGCAAAAGGAAAACTCACAGGAAGAGATGACCTCACTGCGGAGGTTTATACAAGAAAAAAATCCAAGGTGAGTTGGCAACAATTCTTGAAAACTTTTTTAATATTATACTTCTAAAAAATAACTTAATGATGAATTCAATATGGGAATGTCTGAATACAAAGGGAAAGGCGACAGAACTGACGTAAAAAACTGGAGGTCAATCTCAATTCTGAACACTGATTACAACATACTGATTAGATGTTTAGCGAATAGGGTAAAACACTGGATAAACACAATAGTAAACATTGATCAAACATATGGAGGTAAAAGTAGGAACATACGTAACAGCATACATAACATTAGGACAAATATAGACTTTATAAACGGGACAGGCGCGAAATGTTGTAAGGTCCATTTCGATCAGTAAAAAGTACTTAACTGATTAGAAAATAATTATACGCAAAAGGTACTGGAAACTTTTGATTTGGATCAAACTTCCAAAAATAGACTAATATTATGTACAGTAAAAATAACTGCAAGCGTACAGGCTTATGGGGCGATAACGGAAAAGTTTGAAATACTACGATCAGTGAGGCAAGGATGCCCACTATTGATGCTATTATCAGTAATAGCGATATAAATTCTGACTATAACAATTAGAGACAACAGCAATATAAAAGGAATAAAAATCCCAAACTTCATGGATGAATTCAAGACGCTTTATTATGCTGATGATTGTTCGAACTTTATTAGAGACTCGATGTCCTTTGAACGTTTGGAGAAGAAATATGGAGCATTAGGAAAAACTTCAGGGTCATAAATAAATCATGACAAAACAAAAATCATAAAAAATAGGAAAGGGGGATTACTTAGGATTACCTCCAACATTAACTAAAAACAGAGTAAAAGCCCTGTAATTATTCTTTGTGGCAAACAAAGAAAACGAAAACTGTATAAAAGTAAACATAATATAAAACAAATTATCCAAATCTGGGTACTTACGCCACTGAGCTGAATATAGCGTTCGCAAGTTGCAAATATGTATGTGCTCAAATCTGACATATTAAATAAACTCTGTGGACATAACAAACAAAACACTCGAAACATTAAATAATGAATTAGTAGACTACAAATGGAATTTCAAGACACGCTATATAAAGAAACCATCTTTATACAGTCCAAATCAAGGGATGGACTGGCCTTACCTAGCCCAATCGTAACTAAATGCAAAACCATCATTAATATGTTCAAAAAAGAAGGATGTACACCACAAACAGCACGGGAAGCATTATACATTTTTTGTTCGGATTCCGGATGAGAAACAGACAAGAGATATACACACACAACACATTGAGTATGAAATTAGAAAAACCGAGAAATATGAGAAATATTAAAGATCTACTATTTAACTTTAGGGACCACAAATAACTGTGGGAACTAGATACTAGTAAAACGTACGAATGGATTAGAGAAAATAATTAGGAAAAACGTAGAAGAAGAATTCATGTATGTAAACTTAGGGTCTGGAGGCATCGGTCCAATATAACATCTCCAAAGGTACAAAGTATATTTTTTAGGTACCTCCACAACCCCTGGCTAACACGTGAAGTGGCACGAAGAAGGCACGATAAGAACCCCGATAAGCACGACGCTTGTTAATGGGGAAAGTACATTATGAGCACGTCATGGGGCAATATCACATACACTAGGCGTGGTGGACAGGACTGTGGATGAGTTTGGAAATGAAAGGTCATCAACTACTGAAATTTGGATATATATTATCCACACCACTTCCTATGTGCAGCTCTCGTATTGCACAGAGAATCCAAATGTGTGGGTATCTTAACTAATTTTGGACATTTATTAACTTAAAAATAAAATAAACAATTAGAGACAACTCAAGCCGGGAGAAATACAATTTAAAAATAAAATATGTACGGACTCCGACTCGAACCCGTCTTACTCAAGAGAATTAAATATACATAAGGCAAAGAACGTCACGAAATAAGAAAACAATCAGAAAACCAATGAGTACTGTTTTTGAAAATTAATACACCGGACTTTGCGAAAAATTCAAATTTTCAAACTAAAATTAAACGGATGGAATAATACAACGGGTGTTGATCTGCTTGTATTTCGATATCACCAAATAGTACAGCTGGGACAAATTTGACAAAATGGCTATCCGTACAAAGAAACAATCTATCTATCTATCTATCTATCTATCTATCTATCTATCTATCTATCTATCTATCTATCTATCTATCTATCTATCTATCTATATGTGTATGTGCGTGTGTGTGTGTGTGTGTGTGTGTGTGTGTGTACATAAAGCACACAGACATATAGCACTAACACAAATAACACACACAAGATACAGGTGACCTCTAGCCAGGGTCAACTGTATGATCTGGGTTCGGGACTCCGATGATTGGTACATAAAACCTTCTCGGACATACCTCCCAATATATATACATTACGGAAATATTATAGCTACAAAGAGATATTTAACAATTTTTTATAATCACGATGGGACAAAATTAAATTTAATGAAGAATTAAATGGAAAAAAAAAATACGAAGCTACACCTCAGCTGGAATACACCCACATATAACGACTTTTTATACTTTTTTTGAAAATGGAGGTTTTATCTGTTCCCTCTCCCCCCCCCCCCCGCTAGAAAGAAAAACCCAAGCACCAATTTGACAAATGTGCTAAGTTATTTGTATTTAGCGTCAGAAAAATCAACAATTATTCTAGTAAGTCCCACTACACGAACACTCGGACTGTGGATGCTATCAAATACATTATTTTTAATTTATTTATTTTTATTTTTTTTGGGGGTGGGTGGGAGGGTGCTCTCTGCCATTCTGATCTTTCCGCATGCTTTACTCGTTTTTCTTTAGGTTGTTCCCCGTTGGTCCCTGCTACATGCACTGTGTACGTGTGTTTTTCCTGTTGGATTTTTCTTTGTGTTGCGTAATGTTCTTCATTGTTTATTTCAGTTTTCGGGTGCAACTCGTCATTATTTAAATGATTGGTTTATCCTTATTTTGTTGTTGTTTAACGTGGTCCTGTTGTTGTTACTGTTGTTATCACAGTCTGCCTTGGTCCTGTTTTTGTTGTGCCTTTTTATGTTTCCTTAATATCACTTTGTTATGTCGTTGTTGTAGTTTCTGTTCGGGTTGTTGTTACTTTATTTGTGTTCTCCCTCTTTGCTCGTCATTATTTTGTTGACATTTGAAAGGCGTATGACCGGCCTCATTACACCTGTTGCATTTTCTGTCATAGATAACTCCTTTATGCAATGTGTTTGCAAGAAATCCGTGCATAAAGTATGACCTTTTAATAGTTTTGAGATGTATTTTCTCTACTTCAAGTATCCTAATTGCGTCGTAGATTTTCGTTGTCGGGATAGTCGCCATTCTTGATGGTATTACTTTTACTGCAAATTGTTCCTCAAAGTGTTTTACCACAGCTTCTAGTGGTATCTCTAAGGGAATATCGGATATGCTCAGCTGTCCGGTTCTCTTTTTGATCTTATGTTCTATAGTAGCTGGTGTTTCCACAATTACTAACCCTTGAGATTTCGTTATTTCCCCGTATGGTAGTACGGGTTATTTCCCTTTGGGTCTAATAATGAAGCCCTTACACCCTGCGGGTTTATGGAATAGAGTTTTTTTTATTATATCCTGGGTCCAACATTTTGCATCGCTACCATCACATGTGATGTACTTGGGAAGTTTTCTCTTGAGATTCTGGGCATATTGATAAAATGTGCATCATTCTTTGTATGCACATTGAACGTAACTCTTGCCATCGTGTTCTACATGTTTGACCTTTAAATAGTTTCCAAAGGTCCTGATTTCTCTGATGTTTTCAGTCCTGCTTGCTGCCATTTCTCCTTCCACTTTGCTAATTCTTGTTCTGTATTCCCTTTATTTAAATTTTCATCTATTTGATACTCCCCTTGTTATATCTCGTTGCGTTATATCTTCTGTTTCATGCGCGCCATTTTGATTATAAACACTTACTTGACATCAACAACAAGTATTAGAATGGCGTGATTTCATTCAAAGCAGAACATATCAAATAAACTAGAATATGTAAACAATAAGATAGTCTACATTAATGTGAATGTAAGGACTTAACTATTTTCAGAAATAATCACATTTACAAAGGCATTAACCATGTTATACAGTTAATCCCAAAATGATATAAATAACATAAACACCACATCACATTGGTTTTGGAAGGTGGATATAATCTTTAATCGTTTCGCATAGGCAACTAAACTGTTTGTTTTCTTTATCCTCACGCACACGATACATCTATATAGATATAGAACAATGTATATATATATGAAGATCAAAACAATATTATATTGTATTTAATGTATTTTATGTTGGTATTAGCAAAATGTCTGTTTGATAGTGACTTATCAGACAACATCGGCTCTCCGTCTAACATGACCAAATTAACAGGTGTTAACAGGTAACACCTTTTCAACACTTGCCTGAAATAACATAACAATGCCATAACCATGACAGATAAGGCCGTTGTATCACATATATGCACATACTAGAGACACCACGACATCGATGGATAACGGCTTTCAAACACTTGCATGAAGAATGTACAGAAACCATAAGAAACCACACAAGTAATAGACAAGGCATTTGCCCACAACCTGGAAAAGGAGCAGCAGCAGAAGGGGCGAATCAGACAACATTTTTAGACAAGTTTTCACTAAAATCACGCTTAAAAACAATGAAACCAGTGACATCAGGCCCCCCCCCCCAATGTGTATGTGAATCATGGATTAGGTCCAAAAAAAAAAATATGAAAAAATCAATGAAATTAATGAAATCCTCCATCGATTTTGGGAAAAAAGGGACTACAACATCGTTGTCACTCACCCTCTCTGCTGCTAAAACTTTCAGTTGGGGTTAACCGAATATTTGATTCAGTCTGATACGATATCGTGTTCCAGACCTTGTCTGGGGGACGAAAATCCTCTTAGGATTTCACAAATAGACTAATTTGTAAAACCTCCTCTTGTAAATCAATCAGATTATTAGACTGGTCAGTGAGTTTGAAATTAATTCTGGTTAATGAATTATTATGACATCGCATATAGACTGGATTCACCGGGGATTCAATTATTAAAAACCTTGGAGGAGCTATTGGTGCAAATGAATACAAAATATATCCTTGCTGAGCTTGATTTGATCGTTCTAGATTAATTTGATAGCTTCCTTCGATCACATCACATACTAAATTGAGCGCAATCACCGATGAAATATTCACATTGAACGGAGCAATATGCCTGCCACCACCGTCTGGGTCATTATTATGGGTCAGGATTTTTATTTCCGGTGATGTTGCTTTTTTCCACGCATCATGAATTATTTTAAAACCAATATCGATGGCATCACTGAGAGATTTTTGTAGTTCTAAGATATTATATCCTGGTAGTTTGACTGTTGGTATATCCTTGACGGGGATGCCCTTGCCTCCTGCAAAAATTGTTCTTGTTGTAGGATTACTGTCATCTAATATCTCTTGAATAATTTGTGAATTAAATTTTTTCATATCGTCGATAATTTTGTTACATGTTTCTACGACACTGATAAATTCATCTCGGGTAAGAGAGCCGGATTTAAGGGGTATTAACAACAGTGAAAAATCATTATTCATTGCTGTGAAATTTTCAGCGATTTTAAGTTCGTTAACAAAAAGATATTTCCCTCCCTTATCTATAGTGCCAAGAGCAAAAAAGATTCTAGCAATACTGTAATCTCTATAACTCTTTACTGGATTATCAGATTTTATCCTGTCTGTGATATAATCGGTTTTTTGAGGTTCTGGTAAATCAACGGTTTCCCCCCTTGGTGGTAATTCAGGCCATCCTAGTACTGTTCTTATTGAGCTTTGATAGATATCTACGACGTATTCTTCTGAGTTTATTTCAATGGCAGATGATAGTGTTGGTTCATGAACTGTTATAGCGATTTTTGACTCTACTCCAGTAATCGATTTTATTCTACGCGCGAATTCATTATTGATTTGTTCGATTTGGTATGATCCGGTTGGTATGGAAACAACATTCCAGTCTGGGGTGCCGTCTGGTTTATTCTTATTTGCAAATACCAGGGAATTATTGGGTTGTTGACCACCAAATGATTTTGACCTGATATTAGGCCAGCTATGGTATACTCGTAATTTTGCTAGCGCTATCTCCTTCACTGGGACCGGAGAGGGGAAATTCACACTGAATTCTGGATTCGTTGAGGTTATTGAGATCATGCTTGTTTGTACTGGGTTTGTGTTCTCCACTATTTGTTGAAGTAATTCCATCTGTGTTGTCATTGTTATTATACTCATGTTTTTGTATTTCTAATTTTGACATCGCAGAATCATATATATCTACCATCGCTGAAAACTCACTCTCTGATATAATTGTATCATCGAGCGATGACGATATCAATGAGGATAATTGCGAGTATGCAGTGGACACAACATGAAATTGAATTATGTAGTCTTGTAGTTTCCGTTGGCTGCATGAGGATATTTTTTTTGTGATTATTGAAATAATTCCAGCGATTGTTGTTGCCGCAGAAATGCAAATTGGAACAGCTATCGGAGCCATCATTGTCACTGAAGACAGTATAATACCGGCTCCAGTGATTACACCACTCACTGAATACACAGTAACATCAATTGCGGTAATTCTCCTGCGATATTTTTTAATTTTCAATTCATACTCCTCAGACAAGGTTTTGAGTCTAGTTTGATACTCTCTGACCTGATCATAGCGATATTGCGATGATGAAATCATTTTTATTTTAAATACGCTAGCGTTTTCAATTACGATTTACTTAAATCCGCTACGAATTCCACATACCACGTTGTTGAGACCCTAACCAAATTTTTATCAGTAGATGTGATTGTAAACTTTTCAGTTGTATTCTTGTCGATGATCGTTGAAATCGTATTATTGACCCCGGATGAACTGGACGATGAAATATTAAATTGAGATAATGGTGTTACTAGTGTTAATCGATAAATACCCTTAACGGTTGCAGTGATATCTAATTTGTTGTTTGTAGGTGTCCACTCAAATGATCCGTGTTGGATCGTGTATACTACGTTGTTGGTTTTCTCATGAGGAATTTTTGTTTTTTCAATGGCTGTTATCATCCTCGTTGCATCCCCCTTGATGCCTTCGATGAAAGTTTTCGTCTCATCGATGGATTTTTTAATATCAGGGAGTTTTATTTCAATTTTATCGAATGTAGTTCCAATAAATTTATCAATGATATTTCTACGAAATGATATAAACTGTTTTATGTGTTCTTCAATTCTAGATTCAAGTGTTGCTAGTACAACCACAGAATTGTTTAACTCATCGTTGAGAATTTTTAATCGATCTGTAATCGTCGAAACGAGTACACCTGGTTTGAGTTTACCCTGATCGGAAAATAACGCAACGGTGTTCTCGATTGCATTTTGTTGTTTAACTAAAATATCATCCAGAGAGATATTACTGGTTTTCAATTTACCCTGATCGGAAAATAACGCAACGGTGTTCTCGATTGCGTTTCGTTGTTTAACTAAAATATCATCCAGAGAGATATTACTGGTTTTCAATTTACCCTGATCGGAAAATAACGCAACGGTGTTCTCGATTGCGTTTCGTTGTTTAACTAAAATATCATCCAGAGAGATATTACTAGATTTCAATTTACCCTGTTTGTCTTGAAATACAACTATTTCATTGGGATCAACACTTTCTAAATTCAACGTCTCAGCTATTTCATCTTTAATTTTTTTTGTTATATCCTTGATAGAATCAGGGGTTGCAGTGCCATCGGGTTTGGGTTTCAAAGATCTCCCCCAAATATCAATCATGTTATTGTAAAACTCTTTCTCTCTCTAAAAAGCGATTTCTAGTGTAGTCATTAACGACAATATGAGGTGGTTTTCCCCTTGGGTTACCCAAGGAGTTAGAAATAGCATCAAGGACATTTAATACTTCACTTCCACATATCGGTGGGTCATTGATTTGTTGTGTTGGTAGCGTAGAATACCAAGTCTTCATTGGAAGGGTTTTTATATACCGCATAAACTCTTTTGGTGGGGCTAATCCATATGAATCAAAATAGACAATCCCACGTGGATCAATAGCGTATGCAACCCAGTGAGTTCCAGGTCCGGTGCTGTTATCGAGATTAATAATACCTGTTTCAGTTTTGTTTGGTTGATGTGGTAATTGATCTTTCATAAAAACACCTCTGAAATTTTTAATTACTAGTTTTTTAGCAGCATCCATTAAATCAAAATTGGACATGGGGACCATAGGTTCGGAAATTGAAGATTTCTGAATTAATAAACCGTTCCTGGTAGTCTCAGGCCTGATCCGTGAACGGATCTCCCGCTGTACCATGAATACGGGGTCCCTGGTAGTCTTAGACCTTTTCCGCTGTACCACGAATACGGGGTTCCTGGTAGTCTTAGACCCAATCCTTGAACGGATCGTCTCTTTTTTTATATCCTTGTCCAGCTGCCTTCTTAAGTGCCATTCCTGCTGCAGTACCAACGGCTCCTAACGCTGCTGCTTTAGCCACCGCTGGGGCTGCTGCTGCAATCAATGCTGGTATTGCAGCTAACAATGGAAATATACCGCCTGTTTTCATCATATTTTTGATAGCAGCCGCAGAGAGAGTAATCTGAACCCCTTTTTTATCCTTGAAAGCATCATTGAAATGTTTCACCTGACGAGTTGTCAGCGATAATTTATTTGCACCACCAGTCATTTGATTAGGTTTCAACGTGATTGTGGTTCCACATTTTTTAGCCGATTCTGATTGCAATTTTTTGATTTGACTAGGAGTTAACGTAACACTAATAACACTATATGACATTATATATAATTGATTGATTCTAATTCAATGAAAAATCGAGAAAAATCGTTCAAAGATTTTCTACTGGGGCATCTACCACTCTCATTCGTCCACCAACACCTTCAAGTAACATTGATTTATCACTGAGAATGACAGCAACCGCTCTATAATCAGCAATAGCACCACGAGTCACATTAGCTCTAAAGTGTATATCAACAACTGACTGTCTCATCAAATCGAGATGTTCCAGTGAGAAGTAATAGATCGGATACAGATTCTTAAAATCAAATTGTGATATTTGCAAACCAGTATCGACATTTTGATCGCGTGCCATAAATGACAACAGACGATGATAAACTCGTGCAATATGATTTTCTGTGTAATTAAGTTGTATATCCTCAGATGGTTCCTGCTGGCCGTTTATTCTCAGTGAGACGTCTTTCACACCTAATTGATCAAATATCATATGACTGAAACGTTGATTGCCAACTCGTGTGGTATCCTGTAACGCAATAAATATATGACGTGGCGCAGAAACGCCTTGATTTGATGCTAGGTTCCAAGTGAATAACCCGTTGATATTTGATTGCTTCACATCTGTACTCACGGTTAGCCAACTCAACAACGACTTTCCTCCTTGGTCCATAAATGATAGTAATCGTCCTTCTGCGGTGATTGCTGGAGTCAACACTGGCATCCACAATGATATTTTTGTTAAATTGACTTTGCCAGCATCAGCATTTGGATTTGCAGCATTTGCTGGAATCCTCCAAATTGCATCATTATCATCACTTTTTCGTACAAGCGATACTGTATGCTTCGCCCCGTAGATAACTTTTCTGACGTTTCTACAGAATCCAAATATGTGATGCAGTGGAATCGCGCATGAAAATGATTTACGCTCTCCTTGCAACATTGCGTTTCGTGTTGCAGCTCCTAGATTGAAATTAGGATCGTTGTTTATAATCATATCCTCGATACCAGCAGGAGCAGGAGGAGCAGCACGATCATTTGGTCGTCTTATAATAAATGGATTTCCTCCAGCGGTATTCTTACCATCTTTTGCAAACATCATAGATGGACCCGCTGATCTTGTATAATCATCAGAATATCTCGCTAACCCTATGATTGTTGTAGCCACATCAACTTCACGATCTATGGACTCAATTTCTTTTCCATCAATGAGATATCTAGCACTCTCAAATAGCGCCATAATACCATTATTGACAAAACCGACTTGAGTACCAGCTGGATACGGTGCTGGTACAGCAGTAGTATCAGCAGCTGTTACAATTTCTCCTTCTACTTCAATAAATGCTTCACAGGGCAAAAAGTATTTACTGGTATCATGGACTTGAAGATCAATTCTTGCTCGACTATTTGAGTCTATGGCATGATAGGCGTAATATTGATAATCGCGTACAGAATCATTCTTGGGGACTGGGGCGTCTATATCAAATGCTGGATCAGATGATTTTTTGAACATTTTATTCTATTTATCAGAGTCTAAATAGTGAAATCGTAAACGATTTTTCCATTTTCATCGACGTAGTTTTTTAAGGCCACTTCCTGCTATCATGTTTGCAATATTGCTTTGGTCCCCTTTATTTACCATCGACGCTAATTTTTCATCTACTGCGTTATTTATTATTTTACTAACACTTGCAGGCATTTCTTCTGTAGACGGTAACGGTTTCTTTTTTCGCCCCACTAATGATGTTATTTTATCCTTCGCAGTTGAAAACGCTTTCCCGGCAAGATCTCCAACAGTACTAATACCCTTATCACGAAAAACATCAATGGCTTTCATTGATAATTGTTTAGCTAACGGCATCACTTTTGGGGCCATTCTTGAAAAGAATCCTAAAATGGTATTGCCGAGGCCATCTCCGTAGTATGCTCTATAAACTGGAAACCGTGAATTAACTACATAGACGAGGGATGGTTTATCATGATTGTAATGGATGATCATTATTATAAAAACAATAGTGTTTTCAATTGTTATTTAATCGCTATGATACCCATTTGCTAACTCGTCAATGAAATCTCGATAAGTTTTGATATCCATGATACTGCCGGCAAATAACCGTCTACAGATATCAGCAGCTTCATTAATTATTTCTGGAGAGTTATTTCCAGCTCGTTTTCCTCCGATGAGAACATCTAATCGTGATATATCATTGATAACACTATCAGGACAAGTGTTTCCAATCCTTGGATTTCCTAATCCACTTCCGCTATAACCAGTTGCTTCATCTAGTTTGTCTGTATCCGTGGTTTGTAAATAATCAAGAGTATCATCATCATCATCATCAGGTGGTAGTTGTTGTTTTTTTTTGTCTCCGTGTTGGTGTTTGACGTCGTTCTTCTAAATCATCATCATCATCAGGTGGTAGTTGTTGTTTTTTTTGTCTTCTTGTTTGTCTACGTGCTGGTGTTTGACGTTTTAGTTCTTGCCGTTCTTCTATTTCTCGTTGTCGCTCTTCTATTTGTTCTCTTTTATAATTACTAATTCCCCTTTGAAATTCCTTGTATCCTATCTCATCCTTATTCAAACGACCAATCCCTTTATTTAGTTTATACAAATAATCGAACCAATCATTACTTGATATTCTATCATTTTTATACTCGTCCTTTAAAAAATATTTTTTTGAATTATAACTTTGAGCAGCAAAATTACCAAAGGCTTGATAATCCTTTGATTTCAATAGACTAGGTTTTTTTATTAATATTTTAGCATGATCAGTAAATTTATTCAACAGAGAAACAGTCGTTTTTTTCGGATCAGTTTTTTCAGTTTGTTCAGTTTTCGCTGCTATTTTTTCGAGTACAGAAATAAGACCCTCTTCCTTTCTTTTACCGTCAGGATCATCTCCCAGTATAGCACGCTCTACCCCCTTCGTTGCTGTGGTTACTGGTTTAAACAATTCTTCAGACCCCAGAGCAAAATCAGTTTGTAAACTCTGTCGTTGTTGCAGTTTATTTCTTACAGAGTCACGAATTGGTATAAATTTCTTAATTGCATCTAGTCGCTCACGAGCCAGTCGGGTTGTTAATGCTTCATTGACCATTATTTGAAATCGCAAACCATTTTTCAATTGTAAAACACTTGACATGTCGGATGGTTTTTGATACGGTCATGGAAGTGTTATTTCATCGTGAGACACCTTCTATCAGTGATGGAGAAAGTATCAAAATTGTATATAAATAAAATAATACTGATAGTTTCTCCACTTTTTTGACATCAATGACATGTCGGATGATTTTTAACACGGTCATGGAAGTGTTATTTCATCATAAAACACCTTCTATCAGGTTTGTGGAAAGTATCAAAATTGTATATAAAATAAATAATACTGATAGTTTCCACACTTTTCCATTGATCAATCTGACATATCCTCCATCGATTTTTGACATCTCCTTTTGAGGGTCGGCTAAAAAAATGAGGGTCGGAATGATAATGGTCGGTCACAATCAAAAAATGATAATGGTCGGGCAATCAATGGTCGGGCAATCAAAATTGTTCATTTTCTTGAATTAATGCTCGTAGGTTTCTAATTTTAGAGTTGACTTCTTTTTTCAATTCGTATTCGTTACCTAATTCTTTTCGTATTCCCTCTACGATAGTATACAACGGGACGAACACACTGATAACACTGGAAAATGAAAGAGAGTCTTTAATAGAATTCTGAATTTTTTTGATGAGTGCATACTTCTTGGGTAGCATATACTTGTTAGTGCTAACCCCGTATTCTATATCCTGA
This sequence comes from Unio delphinus, assembly GCA_029339505.1. NCBI lineage: Eukaryota > Metazoa > Mollusca > Bivalvia > Unionida > Unionidae > Unio > Unio delphinus. Next base: position 301,551 of record JAQISU010000197.1, on the reverse strand, counting down.
AAATCAGACACAATTTGATCAGGATTTAACCCATCTGATAGTTTGATATCCTGATTTTTCAATTTTGCTATTTCAACTATGATGCTATTCATGTTTTCAGAATTCATTATTCTATAAGAATGACATATCTCTAATTGGAAATTATGACGCATTAGACATAACTAAATTGAAATTTTTGCCCCGTCTTTTTTGAAATAGCCGATCGAAAAATCCTCCCTTCAACTTTTTGAACAGAATTTGGACAAATATCGAAGTGCCTACCGGCTTCATTCATAGATGAAAATATTTTTTCTTCATTAGTTATTGTATTCAAAGATGTCACAGGTCTCTTCCAAACCGTTTTGCAAGTGCCAGCTCTTCCTCGTTTGGAATTCTCACTCAGTGTGATAGCCTGCAGATTTGATACAGAATTATTCTTTGGATTAGAATCCTTGTGATAAATAACAAAACCATTCTCGATCAATCCATAATGACATTCATACACGAAACGATGATTGAGATAAGTTTTCTTTTCTTTTCCCTCCCTAACAGTAAACCTCAAATACCCTTGATTACTCACAAAACCGACCGGTTTCTTCATTCTACAGTGTCTTACAACACCATCACTGGATGCTTCATATTTTGTAATCACTGGATGTGGTCTGAATTCTTGGTTCATATATACTATTCTATTGTTTGTCTAATTCAGTGTTTGGTTCAATAATTACATCACTGGAAAATCTTTCGATATAGTCTTGCGGGGTTCTTATGATTTTATCCTTGATGTTGTCAGGGTCAAGGGCTTTTTCAGGGTCATAATTTCTGATGGATTGTCCATTTTTTATTCTTTTATCATAATAACGCTTCAATTCCCTATATCGCTTACCACCACAATCAATACACAATTGTGATCTTCCCTTGACCCCAACCCCACATCGAATACAGGGTAACGGACCAAGACTTCCACGTCGAAAACTTTGCATATGATACCTACAGTATTCATTTTTTCTGCATGATTTGTTACACGGGGTTGCATTTCCCATCATGAGCCATTTGCAGTGATTCATTATACATAAAACTTTCATTTAAATGTTTGTTTTTTATATAGCATGAAGGAGTTCAAGAGATTGACTTCGAAAAATGCTAAATTCAATGCTGATAGAGAGTTCAAGAGATTATTGAAAATCAATCCTAGATTTAATCTCGATAGACCAAAAAAACGTCAAAAACGTCCAAGAGACGGAAACATGAAGGAGTTTAAGAGATTATTAAAAATCAATCCTAGATTTAATCTCGATAGACCCAAAAAACGTCCAATAGACGGAAACAAACGTAACAAACGTCCAAGAGACGGAAACATGAAAGAGTTTAAGAGATTATTGAAAATTAACCCTAAATTTAATATCGATAAACCCAAAAAACGTCCAAAACGCCCAATAGACGGAAATATGAAGGAGTTTAAGAGATTATTGAAAATCAATCCTAGATTTAATCGCGATAGACCCAAAAAACGTAACAAACGTCCAAAAGACGGAAACATGAGATCACCATGGAAGGATGCTCAATTCAATCTTGATATAGTTTCTAATACACCCAAGAATAAAATTCTTGATAAACCCATCAGAGACTGTTTTAATGAATTCAAGCGTGATGGAGCATCTTATTGCTGGTCAACATTTCGAATTGATGGTGTTGTTGACGCTACCATGAATGATGAAAAGGCAGCAGTGATCATTTCACGTGTTGGGGAAAAAAGTCATTTTTTCCGAATCAAATTCATTATCCGTGAGAATGGCAAATGGATTATTAAGGATAAATTTGAACCCATTCTCAAGGGCAAAAAAACTGTCACCGTGAACCAGGATTCCAAACCGGGAATTTTGACTGGAATTGATAAACCCTACTACGAAAGATCTTATCCTGTCACAGCAGTTGTTTACGGTATCTATCCGCTCAATGAAAAACCTGATATTTCAAAACTAGCACCCATGAAATATTCGACAGGGCTCAATTGTGTAGCAGAACGAATAATAGAACACTTCACAAATGCGTCCCGGGGAAATAAACTCACTGATCTAAGACGAAAAAAAATAACCGAGTGGGAGTTCACGGTAAAAGAGCATGGAGCAACAATTCAGGATATAACTAAATTAGAAAAATCATTAAGATTTCCAATATCGGTAAGGACAATCACCGGAGAAGTATTATACGAATCGAAATATAAATCACAGGGAGCCCCCATTGAAATTATTGATCATAACGCGCACGCGTGGTCATCTGCAGTAACAATATTCCCACGGGAAAGAACCGTAAAATATCTATACCAAACCGAAGAGTTTTTTTCAGAGCAGAAATTATTTGATGCTATTTACCATTTGAGTAAAAACGATCCTGTGTCAGCGTGGCTATTTCATAGTAATTCAGACGAGGAATGCAGATTTGATCAGTTTGTAAGGCCTAACGGAGAATTATACCGTACTGAAGAGCTGCAGAATCAAATGAAACAACTAGCTAGTGAGTTTTCTGAGGACGGAGAAGACAACGATCAATTATTAGCAAACTGTTTCACAGTACCATCCATTGCAGCACATTTTGCTAGAAAGAAAAACGCGTGGAAACCAACACGGAGTGAGTTTTTATCAGAGGTCAAATTGTCCTGTCTTGAATACAGCCACGGCGGATTATGGAACACAAAATACACCGCTGATACCGTTATTTCAGTTGATATGATTGCGTGTTATCCAGGAAGTTTTCTTGGGTATGGAGAATGCGAGAAATATTTCAAACGATTTGGACACCCTACACACGAAATGACCCGTGTTGCTATTAATGGACCACTTCCTGATTTTGATTTAACCGGATTCGCTTGTGTGGTATCATTTGAAATGGCTGAAGGACTTCATCCGTGTAGTTATCTTTGGATTGGTAAACACATGTCTGAAAAACACTGGATGCCAATAGTGTTACTACGGTATATGCTTGATTGTAAGATGTTAAAATCATTAATTGTCAGTGAAGCAATTATATCCTATCGGGCACAGAAATCAGTCTGGTTACCACAACCTGATCTAGAAAAAATAATTAGCGAAGAGCGAAAACTGTTTCCTGATTTTAATGAACAACAAATCATGGATTGGTCCAGACAGTTATTTGAAATCAGAAACAATGAAGCAAAAAATCTTGGACGAAGAATAATCGGTAAATTTACCCAAAGTGGCAAAGATGATAATACGAAATATTCTTCACGATTGATTATAGACAACGCTGAATACGATTTTGTAATGGCGGATTTAACGAATAAGGGCCTATATGTCAATCGTAAGGACGCATTTATGTCCGATGGAACCAAATTGGGTACAATTGTTACCTACAATGATGGATACCATCCGCAGTACACACATTTGAGAGCTTCTATGCTTGGTTATGCTTCTATCAATCTGTTTTCAATGATCAATAGATTTCCTACCACCGCAGTTAGAGTTGCTACTGACTCATTTTACATAAATAGCAAAATGGCTGATTTTAAGGCTACTGGCAACGAGAAATGGGGATCATGGAGAATTAAGAAAGAAATGATTCATGATTATATTCCATCAGCAGATGTTACCATTGAAAATAATTACTTAGAAAGCAATCAGTGTTCAGAATTTTCTAGTGCACCACCGATTTCTGATCCAATATGCCTGTATAAAACAGTTTATTTAAACGGCTGTGGTGGGTCAGGAAAAACAACCCGGGCAATTGAGTTATTTCGTCGTGGAAACGCTAGCGTTTCTAACATGATTGTGCTAACACCAACTCATAGACTTGCAAGAGAAATGATACAGAGAGGGGTAAATGCTTGCACTTATCACAGCTTTTTCCGATGGAAGGGAGATAAATGGACTCCTGAGCGCATGGGAGAGAAATTTATTCCTGAAATTATCATTTGGGATGAAATAGACACAGCGTCCGAAGATGTCTTAAAAATATTTCTTGAGTGGTTGTTATTGAAGAATACAAAAATCGTCATGTGCGGTGATCACGGGCAACCACCACGATTTGTCGGTGCATCTCCCCATGAATGGCTAAAGGGTTTTGTAGACTATTATGAAGAAATTGATACCGATCATAGATCACTTGATAATGAATTAAAAGAATTGAAGAAACTAATTAGATTACAACCGGATAGAATCCAGTGTGAAATAACCCGTGAAATAATTTCGGAAACTCCCATGAATGAGTTTTGGGAAGCGTGGAGACCAAATGATTTAATCATTGCAAGTAGAAAAATAGTCAGGGATACACTTCAGATGAAGTTATTTGAATTGCATAAACAAAAATTTGCAACACTTCCAGTGCCCCTCTGTTATAGGCCATCGGATACACGAAAACAGAACATCGAAGTTGATATTCCAGGCCTGACAGAGTCAGGGCGTGAAAAGCAGATTCTCGTATTAAATGATATTGTGCTGGTTGATATCAATGTTGTTGAAGATGCATTGCGTGCTAATAAATCCCCATGGACGCTAGGTTATGCAGCGACGATACATTCTTCACAGGGATTGACTATATCGGATACAACTGTTTGGATGGTAGATAATCGCATAGAATGGTCAAATTTAGTCTATCTTTCAGTATCCAGAGTACGAAAAATAAATCAACTTCGAAGAATTGTCCTGACAGAGTCAGGCGATGATGAAATCATTGGTGGCGATGATAATGACACCACAATAGATGATATTATTGATAAAAAACTCTCCGGTTACAAACAACAGGACAAAAAAAAACAACGAGAATTTGATATTGATGCTGAATTAATAATCACTTTGAAGAAACAACAGAATAATCACTGCGCAAGTTGCAATTGTATAATGCGTTGGCAGTATTCGGATAAGGATCCTCGCCAATTCACCGTAGACAGAAAAAATAACAATCTCGGTCATGTCAGAAATAATGTGATGTTGACTTGTCTTGAGTGTAATAGACGCAAGGGTGCTAGTTAAGCCCATGCGGTGGCAATTGAGTATCCTCGGGTATCACTTGTAATTGTTGTCTAGTAAAACCCCGTTGAGGGGCAGTTGAATCCAGTTTATAGATTGGAGGTCTACCCGTAGATCGTGTTATACTAGATATCTTATGCGTAGTGACGCTCCAAATAGGATCAGTAGCCCTTTTTCTATCTCCTTCAAGCTCTCCTGGTTCGTATAAGTACCTCACAATGACATTACTACCAAGAATTGGTTCTTTGAAATCTTTTTGTGGTTTTTCAGGTATCGACTTCTTTTTAATCGCGTTGATAGGTTTCATGTTGATGGTTCTAGTAATCTCGTTATTCAGTGCGGTAACTACACCTGGTAATCTCTTAACCCATTCACGGGATCTTTTTTCTTGGATGAATTCTTTTGCATATTGATATCCAAATAACCGTTCAGCAAGAATCCGATTAAATCGTTCTACAATGGCCTGATCACGATGCAGTGCAGTATGCCCTCGTCTGATAGCGACATTGTGATATTTCATTGTAGATAACACTACACCCTGAAATTCCTTGCCCGGGTCAACTTGTAACAGATTTGGCCAGTGCAGAGGGCTCCTTCGATAAATCCTTTCAAATGCAGAAGCGACTTCAGTGGCCGATTTTGTTTTTAACGGTTCTGCTTCTTTGTATCGACTTGCAATATCAACTACAGTTAACGCATATTTGTAACCACGATCATTTGGCAGAAATAATAGATCAGCCTGATGAACTTCATTGGGTCTGGTTACATCAAAATGCGAGAATTGAATTTGTTTAGGCGGTGGTAGATAAATTTGCCATAGTGCCTGTTTGGATAACCAATGAGCCGCAGTGGTTTTTTTCACTTTTGCGGCGCTAGCGAGTTTACTGATTGCAGCGTTACCCTTCCAGTATCCTCTTGGGGAATAATAAATAGATTCCATGTTGCTATTAATTACCAGCACGTAACATCAATTTGCTTTTCATTGCCGATTTTATCAAAAAGGAAGCCAATTTTTCTTTGAAGGATTTATCAGTGATAGTATTCAACGCATGAATTAATTTCACATCTGCTAGATGCCTGTGTTGCAAATTGCTGCTTTTATAAGCAACATCATGAAGGTGACAGGCCTTATCAATAGCGTTTATTGGTTCCTCACCGGGTCGGGGCTGATTTTGATCATTGAGTCTGATATCAAGTCTTGTTCCCGGTCCACAATAACTATACCCTGGAAGATGTTTTTCTCCGGGGTATTTTGCCCATGGGGTTCCAGGGAGTTTTGCTAATTTGGCAGCGATATCACCTCCTCGTTTTTTTTTAAAGGTTCCTTGGGTTCCTTGGGTTTAGAAACAAATCTAAATTTCTTTGTACTACACTGTACGCATTTACCAGAAAGCGCTGATCGGTTATTTTTAGTTGTAATCGTCGTCAAGTCATCTGTGCCAGTACGCGCCTTACACTTCACGCAATATAGATCCATAATTTATGTATAGAGATATGAATATAATTGATTTTTCAGCGACTAAAACAAGAGAACCAGTGAAGCATCATGCAGCGCTACCAAACTCTATCCGCGCAATTATAATCGGACCATCTGGATCCGGTAAAACGCAATTGTTGCTCAATTTAATAATGAGATGGATGAAGTGGGATAAGTTGTATTTAATTGCCCCTAGCGTAGACGACCAACGATGCTATGAAGTGCTAAAAGATTTTAATGAAAACGCTTCAGAGATTGCCGGCGAGGATGTTATTGAATTTATAACCGATATTGACGAGGCGCCATCCGTGAATGACCTCGATGGAAGTATCAACAATTTAGTTGTATACGACGATGTCATGTTAGATAATCAAAAAAATCCTGCTAGAATATTTTCCCGAGGCAGGCATAAAAACACGGACGTGATCTGTGTCACTCAACGCTACACTCAGATTCCAAAAGTGATTAGAGATAACTGTAATATGCTTGATGTATTCAACGGCGTTGATACACATACGCTACGAAATATTTGGCAGACATGGTGCTCCGATATGGATTTCAATCAATTTAGAAATTTCTTTAGTCATGCTCAGTCTACCCCACACGGATTTGTAACAATAAATTTACATGACCCTCGAACACGATATCGTATCGGACTGGATCAAATATTCGGTTAACCCAGAACTGAAAGTTCTAGCAGCAGCAGAGGGTAAGTGACAACGACGTTGTAGTCCCTTTTTCCCAAAAAATCGATGGAGGATTTAATTAATTTCATTGATTTTTTCATATTTTTTTTTTGGACCTAATCCATGATTCACATACACATTGGGGGGGCCTGATGTCACTGGTTTCATTGTTTTTAAGCGTGATTTTAGTGAAAACTTGTCTAAAAATGTTGTCTGATTCGCCCCTTCTGCTGCTAAAGGTATGACATTAATGGAACAATCTAGAGCAACTAGGACATGAATTGATAGTCTTTTTAGCACGTAATCGAAAAGTAAAGAGAAACCACGACATCAATGGATTCTACACAGTACATATCAAAATTAAACGTTGAGTTGCCAGATAAGGATTTTAAATTTATCTAGAGAAATACAAACAGGAGGATGTCATGTAAAAAGAAACACTAATTAGACTGTACAGCAAGAAAACATTAATTCATTTGAAGGAAACTTTAGGAAAACATATTTAAATCAACCTAGAAAAGAAGTTTAGAAAGTACAAGCACGAGTTGGATTAATACGAAACATGTTACTAGCATTTAAATAAAAAGGAGTAGCCACCACTGACATTATTAGTATACCTGACTTAACTGTATGTGTCATTTTAACAGTACGGTAAAATGTGAGGTTCATACGATGATTAGTGTACATCTATCTCATTAAGAGAAAAGTGTCGGAATGTAAGATATATAAGTATACATTCAGTACCACGTAATGCCTGCCGCTTATTTGTTTTTCCTTTAATAACAATTTGATTGTTTTCTGTTATAGCTTTACATTTAAGCTGAGTTATATTGTCAAAAAAGCCGTTGTATTTTGTTAATTGTCCAAGGTTGTATTACATGTTCGAATCTCAAATTGCCTGTTCCCTCGTATTGAATTAATTAGGGTCATAATACACACAGACAAGAATGTTAGCATGACATTTCCATCAAAAGAACAGAAAGAAAGTCAAAACGAAATATAAAGTTTAATCATACTGTAATACATGCCCTTGACACATGTATCATATCAATGATTTATAAAATGTATATTGCATCATTATTTACTCAGAACATAACATTCCTTTCAGAAATATTACTTACCATTTTCTTGATACTTTCATCCTGAAACGAACAGAACGAAAATGACATTAGTATCGTTGACATAATTTTGTATTACTTAGTTTTCTAATAATTAATCTTAGACACATCATCATCAGTGCATAGCTTATCATCTGCTTCATGCACACATAACCAAAATCGTCAGGGTATTTGGTATAGGCGTCGTTTCGTAGCAAACACACCCAGGTGTCGACCTAGTAATAATTACGATCTGTACAGTCATGGTGAGTCCTTATACAGAAATCCGTGCATGTATCAATTCTAATAGGGGTTTGCAAATATGCACCGAAACAGAGTGGGCATTGTTATGATTGGATTGTACATGATGCTGATAGATAACTGTGTAATGGATACTTTACGAAAATTCAAATAATCATCAAATGGTAGATGGTACTCACCACCCCATTACCATTATTACCATAATAATAACCCCGTCTGTAAGCACATTCACATAGTATACTGCTATGTATTATTATTATTGATAAACATTGTGTTACTATTGCCAAAACAATATCTTATAAATGACGGTTTTCTGCTACAGAGGACAATTTAAGCAATTGCTTAAAAACATGAAAAACACTCTATATAATGAGGGGGCATATACATTATTTTGATGACTTATTTAAATTCAGTTGCTTTTCACTTATGTTTTTTAAATCTCTAGACTGAGTATAACTAGACCTCTTCTCTTTTGTATGCATAATATAAATCAACCTCCTTTTCTTATTTCAATATGAGTAATATGCTTATCCATCACATTGTCCTTATTTGGTGATAATTTTAAACTACTTTATATAATGATAAACATTTCGCCACTTAACACATGTATTTTGTGAATGTTTATTTATGCACATTTTACAAGGCCGTGGAAAGAGAAATGAAAACTATTATTGTTTTGTTTGTCAAATGTAATCGTGGTGGAAACATAAACTGAAGGGAACGTGATGTAGAAAATAAATCTGAATCGCTAGTGAAAATACGGTTTCTTAACTTTGCTCTTTGTTGTTCTAGTTGCTAGTCTGGTCTCAGTTTTCAGACTTTTAGCTGAATACTCACCATAAGGATTTCATGTCAACAACGGGTAACACTGATTCAAAGCTAAGCAGTAAATGTAATATTTTAATTTGAAAGTTGATTGTGCTATTGTATGTCATTGATTACCATTTTAATAATACTCAGCTGAAACCGAACATTTATTTCATGTTGCCAAATAACTTGACGCAAGTAAACGCATACCGAAACTATTCTCAGCCCAACTCAAGAATTTAGGAATGTGCAGACAAAATATCAGTGACCCCATGACAACCATTAAAATATGGAATAATTGTATCATTGCAATGTAAGCGGATATATTACCGATCTGTCAGATCTTGATTCTTTATGAAAAACCAAATATCCTCGCAAATGTATATATGTATATATATATATATATATATATATATATATATATATATATATATATATATATATATATATATATATATATATTGATCATCTGTTGAAACAGCCTACACCCATATTAACGAGATGCAAATTAGGTTCTGTCATATGTGGGTGCATTTTGGCCTCTGATAAATATGTAGCAGAATGGGGTGTTTGCCCAACAGGTTTTTAGATAAAAACGAGCTTATTTTACATATAAAAAATAATGATTTTGAATATGAAAAACATTCGAAATCCAATTGTTGTTTTGGCGTCGTCCCGCAGTAATTGGCTGAATGAATCAAATCGTCGTTTAACAATAATGGTAGGAGAATCGTTAACAACTAAACTAACTCGAGAGCGACTCGTCGCTATTAAAAGATTTATCCCGGTGAGAGGTTTGTTCAGACAAAAATTACAACAACGACAGGAATCTCATGTTAATTTTGTCACAGACGCTGAACAATTATTTAAACCTATTACAACAGCTACTGAGAAATCTGGAACTGCTACTGAAATAGCTATATCGAGATATATTAAAAACGAAGATAAGGGAAAAAGGCTATTCTCCCTGAGCTTGAAAGAATCACTGATATAATTGAAGAAACATCTAGACTGTTACAAAATCTTCCTCGTGTAATACAACAACCGGCAAGACCTCAATCTAGTCCGAAATAAACCGGTGAAGAAATAGTCGAAGAATTACGTAATGAATTTATTGATGAGGTTTTAAAAGTAATCGATACAAGTGATCCAAAGGTACTTCCAGCTCTTGTTGTAACGACTTATAAAAACAAAAAGAAAATGTTGAAACCGAAAAAAAGAACATATTAGAAATATACAACAATGGGCTGAAGTATTAAATAAAATCAAAACTAAAAAATGTCGAGTTGATACAAAAAGTGTATCGTATATAGGTTATCTCGATACCGTAAATAAAGTATATGATCAATATGAAGAATTAAAAAAAAACTCCAAGCAAGAAAGAATAACAGATGAGGGTGATATTTTAAAACCTTTGGGATTGGGATCTGAAGAATAATCTTATGATACGCAAGGCGCATTTGGTTATATTAGTGGTAGTGGATTATCTCTTGTTGCCTGTCCTAATAATATTCTCTCATATATAGCACGATTGGAAATTCTCATATCGGATAAACGAGCCAGAAATAACTAACCGGAAATAATTAATGAAGCCGCTGATATCTGTAGACGATTATTTAAAGTGCTATCATGGATATTGGTGTATATCTAGAGTTTATCGACGAACTCGTTGATGATTATCACATCTATTAGATACATAATATTTATATAAGCTCACAATACACTAACCACCATCATAAACCAGCTATGAATTATGTAGTAAATTCCCGATTAACTGTTTATAAAGTATATTATGCAGACGGGCTAGGTGATGTTGTTAAAGGATTATTCACAAGATTGGCTCCACAAATAGAACGAATAGCAAACCAATTATCGATGAAAGCAATAGATGTTATTCGTTATAAAGGTATAAGTGCTGTTGGTGATGTTGTTGGTAAAGGGTTTAATGCGGGTAAAGAAAGATTAGTAACCTTGATTCGACAAAGAAAAAAACCACCACCAGTCAAATTACCGTCAACTGAACTTATGCCCACGAGTATCGGTAAAATAAGAAACCAGCAATGGATCGAAAATTAGCAGCGCTGGGGATTATTGCAGCAAATGTAATAGCGGTTAAGTGGTCTGAAATCCCGCGCTAGATCGCGATTTCGATCGAGAAATATATAATAAAATGTTGAAATCTTCACCAGACTCTGCATTTGATGTAGACGCACCGGTTCTCAAAGCTGATTCTATACGCGATTATCATTTTTATTCCTATCCCGTGATACAACCCGAATCCCGATCAAGAATAGAACTTCAAGTTTAAGATACAAGCAAATATTTTTTTACCCGCTGCAGCTTTCATCGAAGTAGAAGGTCTACGTTTACAAAATGTTGCAGCTCCTACACGTAATGGTAACCATGCAAATATCCCGGATGGTTTTGTCAATAATGGGATTATGGCGTTGTTTAGTAGTGCTAGATATGATTGATGGAAGAGAAATCGAATTTGTTTTCGTTTATGGACAAGAGTGGTAAATCATTAATATCATGGTTGGCGGTTTCGACGGATACGATGAAAAATTCTCTCACTGGTGTATTTACATGGCATATAGCATCAACACAAAGTGTTTCTGCTCCCAGTCATATATTGATTGCGTTACAGAATAATGCTCGTTAGACCCAACTAATAAACAAGAACTTTGCTATGTGATATTTGACAAACTAGGAGTTAATGAAATCTTGTTGAGTATAAATGGTCAGCAAGAACCATCTGAGGATAATTTACTTAATTACACCGATAATTAAATAGCACGCGTATATTATCGTTTATTGGCTTTTATGGGATGCGATCAAAATGTTGATACAGATCTACAAGTATCAAAAGCTGATTTTAAAAGTTTATGTCCGATTTATTTCTTTTCGTTGCAACACCTCGATTTAACCAGGCAGCGTTTCGTTGAGATACATTTCCGAACTCGTATAACATAACTTCCTATTTCTGTCGGAGGTGGTGATGGTACATATAGAGCAATTGTTGTCATTTTCAGTGATAAATCGATGTTACTAGAAGGTGCCGGTGGGTGGACGAATGAAAGTAGTTTACGCGCCCGTAGAAAACATGTAGACAATTAGATAAATATTGTATTAAATAAAATATCATATAATCATGTTAATGTCACTTTGACTCCTGATCAGGCGAAGAAATTACATTCTAAAAACGCGATTACATGTGGGGTGAAAATAACATTTAAACAAAATCAAATTGCTAGTTGTGGACAAATAAACTATCACTGACTAAAACTCAACTTAATCATTTCAATAATAAAGCACTAAAATCATAAACCAGTGTTCAATTTATTTTTGCCCCTTTCGCGGTCAAAAATATGATTAAATCAGCTTAAATATTTCCTCTACTCGTGCGTTGCCACCGTTGATCGCCGCCGCGGATCGCGCAGTCGCCAAAGCTGCCGCGATAGGTGCTGTTAGAACCGCTGCAGGAATGGCAGTAAAGAAAACTACTGGAACAGGGTATAAAAATGGGAAGGGGTCTAAGACTACCGAGCTGTCGTTTCACGAGATATGGAGCCGACTTGAGACTCTCATGGAACGTTAATACATAACCTGGGTTGTCAAAGTCTGATTTAATTGAAGCCGCCAACAATATAATAGAAAAAAACTTTAGAGGAGTTTTTATGTTTTTAAAATATATAAACTGATTAAATGTTCTTCGTTGGTAAGCGACTTTGCCAACACAGACGATGACTGATTTTCCGATATGCGGTCAAGAAGTAATAATGTTCTTAGAGCTATATCAACATCAACCGCACCACCCCATTAAACCGTACATGAAAATTACAGTAATAACGTTTTAAAGAGATCTTAAGTGTATGATGGTAGATATATGGGGAAGATCTCTATCACGAGGAAAAAAACACTGATGGGGTTTCACTCGAAGTTGTTGAAAAACTATCAATGGTAAAATATCTGAAAAATTAAACCTGACAAGCTTGGAGCCTGATGAAATTGTTATATTTCAAGACTGACAGGGTTAGTTTAAAACGAGTAATATTTCTCTGAAATATATTACAGTTAAACTTAACGAGGCAGCAGAAAATTATATCGCGATGTTTGATTCCAATGGTAAAATTAAAGATGGTGTTCTTTTTTAATCCGTGCTAGATAATATTAACAGCCGAGTAAAGAAATCCTGCGATACAATACGAGGTGAGCTTAACATGAACTCAAATAAAATAACCGTGTCTGGTAATCCATCATCGGACAACGACGCGACAACAAAAAGTTACGTAGACGATAAATGTAAAACTACTGATGATAACCTAACAACTCTGCGGGCCGTGTTCACGTAAAAAATCAGTTTGGACATCTTCAAAGAAATGTTAGAAAGACTGATGAAATTGTTGATCATTTCTTTGGAAAACTAGTGCTTCCTATGAAACTTTCTGATATTAAAACAGCTGTCGACACGATTAAAAAAACTCATGACGATATCGTCACTGATTTTCCTGATATCGTTGCACCACTCGATAAGTTTACAATACCGCATGATAAAAATATCAATAACTTGTATTCGATACGTCACGGATATTTTGCCTGGACACCTCAAAATAATAATATTCATGTTGCCGCGGGTGTCAATAGAATTTATAGATTAACTGTGGTTTCGCCTATACAATTTACCGTATAATCGAGTTCATCTACCGGGTTTAATACTACTACAAGCGCGGTGATATAAAAGGATCCACTGAAAGATTTATGGTAGCTTCCGCTGATGATAAATTAGCTTGACCGTCGATTACATGGTATATAGAATTAGCAGTTGATTTAAGTAAACAATATAGTTAAATTACCTCACCCCAGCAGTATCGATACGATCAAATCGGCGAGCTACGAACTAAACTAAAAATTCTCGTTGATATGTATCACACGAACTTAAGAAAATATAGCAGGTGCATCGATATAATAGGATATTCGGTTTCAGGTGTTATAGCTGGAACCGGTGTATTATTTTTGACGATAACGATGATCGACCCTGTAGTTGTTACTATTTGCATTTCAACGGCGACAACAATCATATGATTTCTCAGCATCATCACAAAAAAATCCTCGTTTAGTCAAACTAAATTACATGATTATGCAGTTAAGTTACACACAGCGTCAAACGCGTAATTTCAAAAATCTTCGTTGATAATTTTCAGCCTCGATGACACAGAAATATCCGATAGCTAATTAACGACGATGACTAATATTTAATACCGCGATTTCAAAATTAGATAAACATAATATTGAGAATAATGGCAAAGCCGACGACATCGCCACAATAATTATTTCAACAGATAGTCACAAACACAAACCCGCCGAGAACAATGACGATAACATCAAACAAAACTGAATTCAGTGTAGATTTTCCAACACCGATTCAAGCAAAGGAAACCGCGCTTACTCAATTGCGGGTATATTACAGATGGATGAATATCCGCTCGGAATCATTTGCGAGTAAGCAGCCTATTAGTACATTTGTAGAATCATTTGCGAGTAAGCAGCCTATTAGTACATTTGTAGAAGAAAATAAAACTAACACTGATTGGCAAACTATATATCTTTCCAAAAGGAGTTATGAAATCGAGGATATCGACAATGAAATTCAACGTAAAATAAAACCTCTCACCGGGGAAGTATCTAAAATTGATATAACGGTTCACGAACCATCATTGTCTACCGTGATAGAGATTACATCACCGGATTACACCGTGTATAAATATAAATCTTTGATCAAAACTATACTAGGATGGCCTGAAAGCCCACCATCGGAAAAATCGCGTCCACCTGAACCAAAACAATCGGATTATCTAACGGATAAACAATCATTCAGTGATGTTGACTCAGAATATAAACGAAATTTACTTCACATTTTATAAAATTCAGTAGATGACACCTTTGATTATATAAACAAGGATGCTATTCATTAGAGTTAGTTTTTAGATCTCGGAAATCCTGAACGTAAACATCCTGTTCGTATATCATTTAGTTTATATCATCCTGCTGATTGTTTTAAAAGAAATCAATGAATTACATAAAATAAATTAAATAAAACTACCACACAATTTTCAAGAACATCTCTCTGATATAAAAATTAACAAAGTAACAAAATCATTTCACAAATTGAATCGTTAAAACAAATTGTATCCGTCACGGCGTATATCAACGAGAGACTTAAGCAAGTGTTAAAAATCGATATAACTTGGACAATAAATAAAATTGAATAGATACATACTCGTTAATAGTAACTACACTGCCTAATTTCAAGTTTTCTGGATATAACGCAGAACAATTAGGAAAATCCATTAATGATCTTATCGATGAATATTTTCCCTTGATACTTTATGCGTGAAGAAAATGTTACCACGAGCAACTATTCTCAGACACAAGAATGATTCAGATGAAACCGTTAGACATATATTACCTTGCAACTTCGATATAGCTATGGTGATCGCTGTAAATCTTCCCTGTTATGCAATTAATGAAAGTTATAGCACGAACTCAGAATTATCAAATCAAGCACAACAGGGATATGTTCTATATACCTTTCCTCCTGAAGTATCTCCTTTAAGTTTAATAGTGCAAGTACCGGTTAATGTAGTGTATTTACGGTGTCATATTCCTTGGATATAAAAAAATACATTTTAAACTTGTCGACCAAAATTGTAACAAGATCGATTTATCCGGGGAGCAATTACAGATTAGTCTCGATGTAAAATCTTAAAATATCAACCGCAATTGAAATTTTACAAGACTTTATATATAATGACTAACCATGTGAATATATCTGTAGTTGATAAACAACAGATCGAGCTCGCGATCAGAGATTCATTTACAAATTCCTTCACTGGAAAGTTTAATATAATCATTCGGCGATGAGAATTTCTTGCTGACACAACATAGACTAGATAGACTTCAACAAGAACATATTACTATGATTTCATGCGGACGTGATTAAATTGTAAATTATGCTCACTCGTGTATTTCCTGTGATCGCCTTAATGAGATATTAAAATCATAAGACTTCAAAAGAAAATCCGAGAATAATGTCAATAGATCATAAATGAAATCTTTAAAAAGAAATTGGCATGATTACCTCCAAAATTATTACTATGATTTTGTATTGCTATGATTACCGCGTTATCTTTTATACTATTATAATTTATCATTTTTTTTTTGGCTTGTAGTATAATGAAAATTCCAACTTATTTGTCCGCGGACGACGAAAAGAGTCATTGCTTTGCAAGACGTTAAAAGAGCTCTTGAAGTCGCCACCGAAAACAAAATCGGATTATCGCGATTATTTAAAATATGGGCTCGTGAACCGATGAGCGCGGTTACACAAGGCAACTCTGAGCACATACGTGTAGCTCGACAAGAATATCGAGTTACTAAACTAAAACTACGAGAGGATATCACCGCCATAAAGAATAAAATCGCCAATTTGAAAAACCAGCGAGATCAACTGCAATCAGTGTACGAAAGAGCACAAGCTTAATACGACCAAGAGATCAACGTGAGAAAAACTAGCGAGGGCAATTTCAAACCACGATAGAAGAAAATCAAACCGAATTACAAAAACAACAAATATTAAATATCAAACACAACACCGCGATTTAAAAATTAACGACCGAGAATTTTAAATTATCAACTCGATATCATAATATTTTAATCAAGAATTAAAAATTAAAAGGGGAATCGAGAAATTCAACAAGATCGTAAATATGATCAGGAATTCAAGAGCCCTATAACAAATTCCGAAGATATATTTAAATTTTCTTAATCAAGCAGCATCTTTTCGAATTTTGCCATTATCAATTTTTCTCGTCGTCGATCTTTAAAATCTTTGTTGATGTCATCAGAAATTCTTTTGATAAGTTTTGAAACTGAGATAACTTATTTTAATCTATTATAGCTTCGATAGACAACTTTATTTTGCTCTTAAGTAATGACTTTCAGTATCCAGTATTCATTTTTATGTGATGATATACTATTATCTCGCATCGATTTAACACCTTCATTTTCATCGGTGATGAATTCACTGGTAAATATTGTGCTGTCACAGACTAAATCTTTTACTCGATCACATTCGATTTTCAATTCGGCCATATTTTCTTCGTTCATATACTATAGAAATTCTTTTGTCTAAATGATTGTATCTCTCAGACAATTTACTATAAATTTTGATAAGCGTGAATCTCATCGCCAAATACATCGGATAATGATGTCGAAAAAAATTATTTTCTTCATCATAAATTTGATAAACCGCGTTTCTCCATTCATCATGAAAATCGTTAGACGACATAACCTCATTGAATTTTCAGCGAGGATATCAAGCTGGTGTTTAGCGTCCCGCTCGAATTCTAAAGCGCATCGATGATAATGGTTTACGAGCCATCGTTCATTTAGGAATTGAAACGGTGGCAGATGACTAATTTTTTTGAGTGAATACATCGAAGGGATTTCTAAATATTTTGTCTCGCTGCGTTAATTAACTCTGCATGCGATTTGTGGTCCATATACTATAATCAATTATCTAAATGATTGTATCTATCAGACAAACAATCACGTGTAAATAAATGATACCCGCTTGTATATTTTGAGAGGGTTGTTAAACTTTTACCTTTTGCGACAAATTTTATAGTTGCTGAATAAATATCAAAATATTTACCTGCTTAGTACGCTGATGGAAATTCGATACTCTCACTGTCGATAAATACGGGTCTTCGTTGTTGAGTTTTGATTGTTTGCTTCAAAATCAGACAATTCAATTCACCTTGAGTAACGGCTCACAACATGTGTACGCGATTGTCAAGATGATTTCCATTAAGGTGCTCAACAACGAAACCTTAATCGATAAACCAATAAAACATTCATAAATAAATCAATGAGCGTAATATGGGAATCCGTCGACATTAATTTTTACATAACCTCTATTGATGCAATGAACGCTGCAAAATCTCCATGGAAGTTAGGATACGTAATGACGATTCACTCATCTCAAGGATTAACCATTTATGTTGTAATTGTTTGGATCATCGATGATTACATATAATGGTCGAAATTAGTTTACTTAGCGGTATCTCCAGTAAGAAGAATAAATCAGCTTGAAAGAGTTTTCGTAAATTTGTACAATAATAATATTATTATTATTGATATTGTTAACGATACCATGATAAGAAAAAAAAACTCGCCGGGTATGAACAAATGTTACAAAAATAAGAGATAATTTGATCTCGAGGTTGAATTTGTATTGCGTTTAAAAAAAAAACATGATTACTACTTCGCGAGTTGTAATTGTATAATGCTATGGTCGGATAAAGATCCATAACAATTTATTGTAGATAGAAAATATAGTTGTCGTGGTCACACACGAGAAAATGTAATGTTGACCAGTCTTAAGTGTAATCGACGTCGTGCTGCTAGTTAAGATGCCGCGGTGGTAATTGAGTATCATCGGGAATCAAATGTAGTTGTTTACGTGTAAATCCACGTTGAGGAGAGGATAAATCTAATCTATTGATTGCTGGTCTATCTTTTTATGTAACAACGTTAGATATATTATGTATGGTTACACTTTAAATAGGATCGGTTGAATTTTTTTACCACCTTCAAGTTCACCAGGTTCATATAAATACCTCACAATGACATTACCTGATACCGGTTATGTTAAAAAACACGCCGTTGTACATTTTTTTTGGTAATCGCGTTAACAGGTTTCAGATTGATCATTCGAGTAATTTCATTATTCAGCGCGGTTTGCACACTCGGTAATCTTACAACCCATTCTCGTGATCGTTTGTCTTCGATAAATTCTCTCGCGTATTGATATTAAATAACCGGTATGCAAGTGTTCCATTAAATCGTTTGACGATTGCCTGATTGCGATGACTTTCAATATGTCCTCGTCTGATAGCGGCGTTATGTTGTTTCATCGTTGATGATACCTCACCTTGAAATTCTTTACCGTGATAAACCTGTAATAGATTTGGCTACCGTAGAGGTCCTCGTCGATAAATTCCTTTTAACGCAGAGGCTACATAAGCTGAAGTCTTAGTCAATAGCGGCTCTGCTTCTTTATATTTACTAGGAATATCAACGCCGGTTAACGCCTATTTGTAGGTACGTGTATTGACAGTATCGTGCAAGAGAAATAATGTATCAGCCTGGCGAACTTCATTAGGGACGCTAACATCAAAAGAAGCTAACTGAATTTTCTTAGGAAGCGGTAAATAAATTTTTCCATATCGCTTGCCGCGATAACCAATCTGCCGCGGTAACACTTTTGACTTTTGCCACGCTGGCGAGTTTACTAATCCCGGCGTTACCTTTCCAGTATCCGGTTGGAGAATAATTAATCGATTCCATATAACATTAAGTACCAACTCGTGAAGCTCCGCTACCAAATACGAATTTACCTCTCATAGCGGATTTTTTTAGAAAACTAGCTAAATTTTCTTTGAATGTTTTATCGCTGATATAATTTAACGCGTGAATCAATTTCACATCAGCGATCTGTCGTTGCTGAAGATCACTACTGTAATATATGCAATATCGTGAGCATGACAAGCTTTATCGATATGGTTTACTGGATATTCACCCGGCTTAGGTTGATCTTGATTATCAAGTCGGATATCGAGTCGAATTAAAGGACCGCAATAATTATATCCTGGATGATGTCTCTTCCCCTGGGTATTTAAAACCAAGGAGCTCCCGGAATATTTTTTAACCTGGAGGCAATATCACCTCCCCGTTTTTTGTCATACCAAATTTTTATTTATACCGCGTCGCGTACACTTACCAGTGATCGCAACTCTGTTAGTTTTTGTTAAAACAGGTGCTAATGTATCTGTTGTGTTACGCATCTTACATTTCACAAAATAATAATCCATATCTACTTAGTCTTTGATATAATATGGAAATCAATGACTTTTCTTCGACAAAACAACGAAAAGCTGTTAAGCATCATGCAATGCCACCAAATTCTGTTCGGATGATTATAATGGGTCCATCTGGAAGCGGTAAGACACAATGTTGACTTAATTTGATAATGAAATGGATGCGATGGGAGAAATTATGTTTGGTAGCTCCAAGCGTAGACGATCTACAATGTTATGAGATGATAAAAGATTTTAACGAGAGCACGAAGATGATAAACATCGAAGATGTTATTGAATTTATCACCGATATCGATCAAGCTCTGAGTGTTGAGGATATTGATGGGACTAATAACAATTTAGTAGTGTACGATGATGTGATGTTGGACAAACAAACAAACCCTGCCAGGATATTTTCACGTGGTAGACACAAAAACACTGACGTGATTTATGTTACCCAGCGGTATACCCAAATCTCTAAGGTGATTAGAGATAATTGTAATATTATCGCTATGTTTAATGGAGTTGATACTCACACGTTAACAAATATTAACGGAACCTGGTGCAGTAGTGACATTGATTATAATCTCTTCAGAAATTTCTTTAGTCGTGCTCAGACTACCCCTCATGGTTTTGTAATAATAAATTTACATGATCCTCGAACAAGATATCGGATCGGACCTGATAACACATTTGTTTAATTCATAGCAGCCAATTAGTGCGCGAAGAAGCCAAAACAGCAATTCGACTTTGATTTTATTTTTCGTATTCGAAATCATTATTTTTGTACATGTAAAATAACTTGCTGGGCAAACCCCCATGCTGCTGATATAAAGGTCAGATCTTAACTATTAATGTTACCTTGTTAGTCCACCTTTGTTCCAAATCCTAATCACACATCCATGGCACAGGCACACGTAATAAATATATTAGCCTTTGTATTTTTTCAATGACAAGCAGATTGTTTACAGTTTAGTTTCTCACTACGTGGTAAGGGTCATGTTTAGCAAAACTAGATCCACTCACATCTACGTGTGATTTGTGCGATTTGCGTAACTTGTGACGAAGTGGCAGTGCTAGAAGATTGGATCAAGGCTTGTAAGACTAATTGTGGATACATGTATCGGATACCACATCTAATATAATTATTTAAACATTAAGCATATGCAGAAAACAAACGTTTGCCTAGTGAGTTCAATATAGTATACTAGACTGCACTTGCCCGAATAGATTAAATTTATCTCATATATAAATTGCATTCAAATATTATGTAGAACAGTATGACATTTCATTTAGCCTCTTTAATTATGCAATGAATTAATTTATCTTGTTTGTTTTTATTTATTATACGTGTATGGATTTATCTTCCTTGTATTGATTTATCGTGCTTATTACCTGTATCATGTTTGGCTGGATTAGTCATATTTGTTTGCATCATTATGTTATATTTATTTAAACCAATACTTACCATTATGATGGTCAAAACAATATATTGGTGCGAACGTATGATATTTTTTTTTGTTTTTCATAAAAGTTCATTTGGTATATATATACATGTTAAAAGCTGCACACCAGCACGATACAAAATGATGCAAAGGATACAAAATAAGCAGCGTAATTATTAAACGATAAATGAATACAAGGCAATACAACGAAATTCAAAGGATGATATCAACAAAACATTTCAACAAAATTACAAAATTATTAACTAAAGATACAGCATATGCAGTTTATAAATGGTGGCAAATAAAGCGAACAATTTAAATAAACAAATGACGACAGTTTATGTTTGATAAATGGGTTTTGATATTTTTAAAGTTTAATAAAACGTGTTATAGACTAATGTCTATAACTAGTTCAAAGTTGTATAAAGAACAAAAAAGACCTGGTAAACACCATTTATCTATAAAATGAACTAGATTTAAACGCGTATAATCAGCTCTGATTCTACATTTCAGTCTAGAGATAAAGAAGGATAACAGTGTATTACTAGTTACCACTTCTTTATAATAGTACGCACGTATACGTTTAATCCATATGGCGTACTTGTATTCAGCACATAAAAGGAGGCACGTGTCCTCGAATTCAGGTTCCGGGAACGTTGCCTCATTTGGAAAAAGTCCGAATTTAAGGAATGTATAAAAGGTATTGAAAGAGTTTCCGGATAATCGTTTCAACCATTTAACAACTAAATGTTGTAAAGGGTAGACCAGTTTGCATTCAAAAAACAAATGGTCTACTGTTTCGATACCTTGACAAAAAGTGCATAATTTGGATTGAGAAATTCTCTTTAAAAACATATTATAGTTAACGGGCAGGATGTCATGGATGGTTTTAAAACACACATCTCTGGTGATAGGGTCTAAAAATTTATTATTTAAATTTCTCCAAATATTAGGAAAGTGGAGATCATATAGTCTTAAGACTTTAGGTTTTTGAAGATAATTTTGAAGTTCACGTTGATAAATTAATTTAGTTGGAATTTTGCCAAAAGTAATCGTAGGATTATTATCATGAAAATTTTTAAAATATGTTATGCACTTTTTATAGAAAGGTGGTGTATATAACGTATGAGTATATACATTTAGGCCTAAATTAGGGTTGAAAGATCTTAATTGCAAACCAATCCAATACCTTGCCAAGAGTTTCCATTTAGCTGAATATTCGTCATCAAGCAGTTTCTGTATATGTTGGATACGTAAAGCTTTGACCTTACATTCCAACTGTGTAATGTTTAGACCACCATCTTGAAGGGCGTTGATGCAAACCGCCCTAGCAAGAGGCTCAAATTTAGAATTCCACAAGAATTGGAATAAAGCACTATTAATTAAGGTTTGAAAGTGTTTAGGAAGCTCAGTCACGGTTGCAGTGTACCAAAGTTGGCTACAAGCCAGAAGATTAATGATATGTGATTCTGATACTAATGATAGATGACGACTTTTCCATAGTAATAGTGTTTTCGTGATTTTCTTTAAAATATTATGCCAGTGATCATCATTATTTAAATTACAACCAAAAAGAAAGCCTACTGTTTTTTGTTTATCAATCCAGGAAATGCCAAAAGGGTGATCACTGCGGGAACGCTATTTTCCCATGAACATACCGTTGGTTTTACTATAATTTATTTTTGCACCAGCGGCGAGCTCATACCTATGTGCCAAAAATAGGTATCGCTTAATTGAATTGTCTGTACAGCAAAAGCCTGTGCTATCATCAGCAAAAAGGGAGATTTTACAGACCTCTACTGTACCGGGAATAGAAATGCCAATAATTTCTGTATCTTTACGAATTTTGATAGCAAAAGGTTCATACACTATTACATATAGAAGAGGTGAAAGACTGCAACCTTGACGAACTCCTCTTAAAATTGGAAATGGATTTGAAATAAAATTATTAACGATGACTGAAGAACTTATGTCGTAGTAAAAAATAAACACCCATTTGATGACATCAGGGTGAAACCCAAAAGATACTAACGTTTTACGTAGAAATTTATAATTAACACTATCAAATGCCTTTTCTTGGTCTAAACTTATAAATGCACACGGTAAATCTTTTTGCTCAATATAGTCACTAATATTTCGAATTAAGTGACCATTGTCAAAGATTGAACGACCCTTTACTCCACATGTTTGATCCATGTGTATAATTTTAGACATAACATGACTTAATCTAACTGTTATAATCTTTGATAAGATTTTATAATCTAAATTTAATAATGAAATAGGCCTCCAATTTTTCATGAGGTTTGAATTTTCGGGGTCCTTACATAATAGCGTAATATATGAGGTTTTCTGTGAATCAGACAAAGTGCTTGATTCCAATATCAAATTATATAGTTTAACAAGCGAGTCGCCTAAAATGTCAAACAAGGCGACATAGAACTCTTTTGTTAAACCATCAGGTCCTGGAGATTTATTGTTATCCATCATCATGGTGGATTTCCAAATTTCCTCCTTTTTAATCGGACCAATAAGAAATTGGTTATCGTCAGGAGTCAGCTGAGGTAAATCAGTTAAAAATTCATCAACTAAGTTATCGTCGATTTCCACAGCTTTAAATAACTCTGTATAATAAGTTTCAAAACAGTGTAAAATATCTGAACTAGAGCTGTAGGTCTCGTTATTAAGTTCAATTTCGTTGATGGTTTTCTTATTGCCATTTCTATTTTCAAGTTGGAAAAAGAATTAGCTAGGCTTTTCATTGTTGTCTAAAATAGTTGCCTTACTTCTAATAATCGAACCTTGGTACATAGTGTGCTGTATTTCTTTAATGTTTGACCGTAAATCTTGTAACTGGAGGGAACGTTCCTCATTATTAGTAATATCATATTTCTGTCGTAACAGATAATATTCTCTTTTTAATGATTTAATTTCCTGAAATTTCAGTCTGGAAATTTATTTAGAGTATGTTATAATTTCTTTTTTAATTTTCGATTTTAAAGTATCCCAAAATTCTAATGAGAAGTTATGAAATTTTAATTCTCTGTTGATCAAATCTGTAACTAAAGTTTTTAATATGGTATGGTTTAAATGTGAATGGTTACATTTCCAGTAACCTGTACCATATGACAGTGAAGAGTTACCTACTATAGTTAAAATTACTGCTTCATGATCTGATTGAGTAAAGTGAACAATCTGGGTGTCGATGATAAATTTTTCAATATTTTTTGAAATATAAAATCTATCTAATCGACTGGCTTGTACGGGTACAGAGGGATCGTGGGAATCTCTATACCATGTATATAATTTCAAATTTGGATTTAATTTTCTAAAAGTGTCAATTAGATGAAAATTAGAAATTAATGATTTTAAAGTTGTAATGGAATTATCGCTATAATTGTTTAATTCACCAATTCGATCTAAATTGTGATTTAAAACACAGTTGAAATCACCGGCTAAAATGGTGTTATGTTGCCCCGTTAATAACGGGTACAGTGATTTAAAGAAGTCACATTTATCTGAATCAGGGGTGGGGGTATAAATGTTAATTACCCGGTATGGTATATTATTGAAAGTGAAATCAACAGAAACTATTCTACCATCAAAGTCTGTATCAAATTTGGAAAAGTGGATATCGCTATTAAAGTTTAAAATTGCAACACCACAAGAGCGAATAGAACCATAACTCCATACTGCATTAAAGCATTGCAGATTTCGTTGAATTTTCAAAGCAAGACTTTCATTGTCTACATGAGTTTCTTGTAGAAATAAAAGATCAATGCGATGCGAGATTACCAAGTTTTTCATCTCGAAAAGTTTTTGATTTGTATTAGCTCTATATGATATTCGTCTTCACTATATATTAAACTACATTATACGAAACTAATATAATATGAAGAGGTTTCTCTATTCTAATAGATTTGGATAGGATTGAAAAAAGTATATATAATTAACATACTAATTTAGTTAGGACAATAAATCTGTTCCGTTTGCAAGTCAGAATAGGCCATTAATGTTACTATAAAATATGAAATCAGTACGAATAGTATATTAATGTCTATATATTTGGTATAAATTATGTAATGTCCCCTTGGATATAAATACAAATGTTTTCGGTAATACCACCCAAGAGTATCTAAATCTTTTGAGTTTAAGTATTCGTCAATAAAATGACAAATAACTAAAACTATAAGTTTAGATTTTCAGCGTACATGGTTTTGATTTTCGCTTCGACATAGCAAATCCTGGTTACACAATGCCCCGCTGCACAAGGTAGCGGTAAATCGTATTTTACGTCGTTTTGATCAAGTGTGGTTATTTTGTGTACTTGATGTCGTTTATAACAAGTGACATTTGTTGATATTGTTACACGCACAGGGGTATTAACTTGACCGAGTGGTGTCAAAACCCTGGCGCGAGTCACGCTGGAAGTCATAAGCTTTCCCCAAATTTCCAAAGACTTCCATACAACTTGAGTTGTAAAATGGAAAGAAAGATGTGTCTGCTATATTTAATAACCTTTGCTCTAATCAATTGGCGACGCAGATGAGACAACTTGCCCAAGAGTCCATTAACCGCACCTTTGTATGGTTTTTCTTCATTATCATCCTATTTCCGTACCTCCAGCCCTTCATGCCATAGCAATTCCACTAGTATTCCCTTACTAACTGGGAAATATTTAACTGTTTCTTGAAAGGATCTGAATAATAAAGTCTTTGTGTTGTGGTGCGAATGGCCTCAATTGTATCACCATTATTCTTCAGCTTGTTACATGTTAACTATGATTTCTCATCTAAAAAGCGCCTATCTACTCCTTGGATGGTAGCATCAACTTCAGTTGGTTAGCTAGATTTTTATGTTTGGGTGTAATATGCATACAATTGGCAAGACACAAGTTAACGAAGTAGGACTTTAACCACAGTAAGTCTGTAAACTACCATCATTATTGAAATTATCATTGCTCTCCAAGCAATAGTTGTTCCAGAATTCTCGTTATATTAGGGATGACAGTATTTACTAATAGGTGTGAAATTTCATCATCGGCGATAAATCTATGGAGACCAAAACATAAAAATAGATTATATTACATAGTTTCCACGCTCCCTATTCTTATCGAGATTTGATACAACATATAACTGGAAAGATTACATACTTGTTTGTTCTAAAATGTGCAGCGTACCGTGTCACTGGTCATAGTTGATAGGAAAAAATAATTTAGTAAATCATAAACTGGAATTGAATGTTATAAATTAAGTTGAAGGATACCTAAAGATACCTTAAGTGATTTGCCCTTGGTCCTACTTTGGTGCAAAATTTGATGATGAACTTTTACGACTGTACATATAATCATGCTTGCATTACGTATCTCGTTTCTACATATTCTCAGTATATAAATACTCTTATTGAGTGAACATCGTATAAACAATATCACATGTGACATACGTCAATGACATAAGCCAACGTTTAGTTAACTGTTGCAATTCCATATATCGTTATATTCTCTAACATATTTAATAACTTACTAATTAGGAATATATACTTAATTTAAAGTTTAACTGCAATATAACGTCATTGTTGAAACAGTAATCCAGAGGCATCAATAAATTAGTTGTCATTGACTAAATAATTATACTCAGTTTACTTTACATCACTCTATATGTTTGTCATTTGCAATTTCTTTCTGAGTGAATAATGTCGAAGTCTAAAGACTGCAGTGCTGTAGACATCCATCGGTGCCCTAATAGGGTGACTAAAGTATTAGTCTAGAGACTGCAATAATCAATAAATGGTAAAGAACTCTGGATAAGATAAACACCATATTAGTCAAAAGAATGATGTTGGTGTTATAAACTTTTTTACACCACAAGACCGGCTATATGTATCGGTCAGTTTAAATGGTGGAGAAAGAACTCAGAACTAAGAACAATCGTCCTACAATACGCTACCGGGAAGCTTTATAACACTCACATATCGCATTGACTAAACTGTTATACTCAATTTTATTTTGCATCACTGTGTATGTCTGTCATTCTTAATTTCACAAAGATGAGAATAAGAATCAACTTCCGGTCACTATTTTGATAAATAAGTTTAATCTAACCTACTACTTTCTTCATCGTATAAAATATTGTCCTCGTTCCTTTTTGGGAGTGAGTAGGACTACACATTCAGTAGCATTAATTGGTCTGCTTCATGTCTTTTTTAAATATTGATTCATTATTTATATTTCACCATAATAATGATGTAAACAGATGGACGAGAGACATCGTGTCAGTGGCAATAGCAGGCACATGGGTTACAAGAAAGTGAGATCCGTAAAATGTTCCTTGAGTTTATAATACTTTTTCAGCAATGACTATCGGAAAAAGACCATATCCCTCTTATTATTGTGATACAATTAAAACTACTTTACCGCATAAATTGTTTTAAAAAGTACTCGTTCAGTTTAGATATGAATCCTACGCGTTAGATGCTTGACAAGAGTCACAAAACTATAAAAAGAACCGATACTGTTGCAATGACTGAATGAGCTATATTTGTGTTATTTAAACATTTTTTGATGCTCAAAAAAGTATTGATTTTAATTAAAACCATTCAAATATTACATGGAGGTTGGGATCAAAAGTCTACGATTAAAGGGTGGAAACAATACCAGCAATCGTCATTGATAACAGAGAAATTGATTGCTTTAAACTAATTGATATGAATATACTTATACATCCGTTTAATTGGAACACTTTTGAGGAACACTATGTAGACAGAAAAAGGGTTTTCTTATACTAACATTACTAGGATATAAGAATGACTATATCTAACCTTCACATTATTGTAATGCAATTCAAATTGTTTATATAATCAATAATAGTTGTGCATCATCTTCTAACGATATTAATAAAACAAATGGCATACGCTACTGTAGCGCGCATATCTGACTGATTCTTTTATGATGGACATGGAAATGGAATAAACAAATTGACTTATTAACTAAAGCTCGACTGAACAAAAGAAAGATATAACGAATACCTTAAACAACCATAAGTTGAGACTGGTAATTCTTACATAGAGATGTCATCTTTTAAAACGTTTAAATAATGAAGTAAACAATTTCAGTCTGTAACTTTGGAAACAGGTCGTTTGACAGATCAATAACATTTAATTTCGCGAAGCGGGTGACCGAGTAGTCTAAAGAGGTCAGATCATTAGCATTTCATTTCAATATGAGTGGGTTCGAGTCTCTAGATCGCCCATTGTAGATATATGATAAAGCTGCTAGTAGCTTCATAAGGCTCAGAAATTCTTACTGTGATTACTTCTTCGCATATTTTACTGGCCGCCATTAATAGCTAGCCAATCTTGCGCTGAGAAATGGTGATTAAACATAAAAACAATACCTTCAATTTGTATGTATCAACTAGATCATATATGTAACAGACTGTGTAGATTAAAAGGACAATGCTATGCTGTCAAATATGAATCGGATTACCGGAGTTTGTATCGTTATGTAGAGCATATAGGTTCAGTATATTGATGACACTTGTTATCTGTACGTAAACGATATCATATGTAGCTATAGCGCCCGTGTGTTGTGCATGTGCTTTCTCGCCCGAGAGAGACAGACAGAAAGAGGGAGAGTGAGAGAGAGAGAGAGAAATAATGAGAAAGAGGGAGAGAGAGAGAGACAGATAGAGAGACAGAGAGAGAGAGAGACAGAAAGAGAGAGCAACTTTTCTGTTCAATTTTAAAGGAACGTGTTCAAATTGATGCCACGTAATATTAATATGTTATGGGTGGTGCACTTTTAATAGCAGTATTGTTTTGCTTTGTTTAATATTTGGTAAATTTGCATTTATACACCAGTATGTTTGAAGAGCAATGCAGATTAAGACTAAATAGTATAGTACAGATCCATTAAATACTCCAATAACTACATATTGGAGATGTCTGAGTGCCCCGATTTAAACCATATAACTTTAAAAATGCACGATACAGACTTATACTCAAATAATGGCAGATGATGTTCAATAAATAAGGCAACCAAATGAGATTAATCCATGCATATGGAAGGGAAACATATTCTTTATAAATATCCAGAAAAGAAGCCTGACTAAAATCTAAATATGCCATCTATAAAAATAAATTTCATTTTTTTCTCACTTAGTTTTCAATTAATTTCCTGTATTTTTCCAAGGTTATTTCAGTGTCTGCCAGTTTGTTTCATAATCAGTAATATCTTCGTTATGTTTACTAGATGGAAATGCCGTCTAGATTGTAGTTATTTGAATTCAGATGTGATATCTTGCATTGTGATCCTATGGTCATATTATACCTAATATATACACATTCAGCTAATAATTTGCTGTAATATGTGTAGAGCATATACAGTTTCAATGTAAATAGTAATATTTACAAGTTAGAATAGACCATTAATCTTACAATACAATCACAATTCAGTATTAATAGGATACTAATATATATAATTTGGTGTAATGTCTACATGGATATAAATAAACATGTTGTCGGTAATACCATCCAAATTTGTTTAAAACGTTTCAGTTAAAATATTCATCAATAATAATGACGTAAAATTAAAAAATATGAGCTTTTCCATTTCAGCGGACATGTTTTAGATGTTTGCTCAGTTTAATCATTTCACTAAACGTTTAAAGTTTGTTAAAAAAAAACTGCTGATTAAAAATGAGCCAAATATATTCAGCTTTCATGCTGTGCTCAAAAAACGGTGGATCAAAGTTTACTACATTTGACTAAGTGTGGTGATTTTGTGCGCGTGATGTATTTTATAACAAACGATAGTATTTGTTGTATCTGATAATGCCATACTAACATCAAAATCATCGTGCGTAAATATTGTTTTTGATGCATATGAAAAACACTTATTGTTAAGAATAAAAATCAACTTTGCTTTGTAAACATATTTTTGATTACAGACCCTTTAAACAGTCATGACAAAAACTGCCAAGGATATCATTGGCCTCCATCGACCAAAGACAAAACCCTTGGTTACAGAAGAGATTCTGAATCCATGTGATTCTCGAAGAGATCTCAAAAACACCAGACACAACCGGTGCAGTGGAGTACCGAGAATAAACAAGAATATCAGAAAACACTTGAAGAAAGAAAAAAAATATTGGATTGAACAAAAGTGCATATAAATATAAAACAGTCTGATAAAGAATAACAGCCAAAAGGCATTCCAAATTGTGAAAGGCCTCACCAGACAGAAGCTTCCAAGAATCAGTACCATTCAAGACGAAAATTGAAAAGACCTCACAGAAGCAAGTGACATTGAAGAAAGATGGACTGAGTATTGTAACGAACTCTTCAACAATCCGTCCACAGGAGACACAGAGGTAATTAAAGTTTCAAACTCCACATATGATGATGATTAACCCAGTCTAAAAGAAGAGGCTGATTCAGCAATAATAGCACTGAAGAATGGGAAAGAACCTGGAGTAAACAACGTCCTAGCTGAACTTATAAAAATGGTGGGGAATCGGTGATAGAGCTACTAACACAAATCTGCAACAAGATCTAAGAGACAGTTGAATCGCCTGCACACTGATGATAACACTCCCAAAAGAGGGCAATCTCCAGCTTTGCTAAAACGTACAGAACTATTAGTGTGATCAGCCATGCTAGTAAGGTGATGCTGAAGATCATCTTGAACAGACTGAACCCAAACTCCGAAGAAATAATCGCTGAAGAACAGCAGGGTTCCGGAGAGAAAGAACCACAGCATAACAAATATTCAAACTTAGGGTTGTCTGTGTAATGTACTCCCAATATCAACAAGACATCAATCACGTGTTCATAGATTTCAAAAAGGCTTTTGACAGAGTGTGGCATGAGGCATTGTGGACCACAATGAAGAGGTACAAGAAGGGTCAAACATTGCCCAATACCATCAAGCAGCTATTCGCCAAAGCTACAAGTGCAGTTATTGTTCAAAGTTCTGTGGGGGACAGATTCACGACAACAGTTGGAGTACGGCAAGGCTGTTTCCTGACACCCAGTCTTTTAAACATCTACTTACAGTGCATTATGAGTGAAGCCCGGGAAGAACTCTGTGTGACTGTCAGCACTGGAGGGCGCAACATCACCAATCTACTCTTTGCAGACGACATCGGTGGGCTGGCAGGCAGTGAAGATGAGTTGGCCACCTTGTGAAGAACCTGGATGAAACATCTTCCTGATTTGAAATGGAGATAAGCACCTAGAAGACAAAGCTGATGACAAATAATAACAAACAGATCCCAACGAAGATTAAAGTCAGAGGACAGGAACATGAAACAGTGGGCAATTCAAATTTCGTGGTTCCATAATCACCGAAGAGAGATCTAGAGCATAAATGTTGTCACGAGCAGCACAAACAACGGCAGCTATGTTAAAGATGAGACCCATCTGGAGTGGCAAGAATATATGTCTGAAAATTAAGATCATACTATTGAGAGCACTAGTCATCTCACATTTTCTGTATTCATGTGAGGCCTGGACATTGACTGCAGAATTACAACGAAGAATCCAGGCACTTGAAATATGATGCTACATAACCATCCTTGACATCTCTAATTGGACCACATCACAAATGAAGAAGTGCGCAACACCATCAGGCACAAAGTAAGCCATTATGAAGACCTCCTCACCACTGTCACAAAGAGAAAGCTGAAATGGTATGGCCATGTCACTAGAGCCAACAGTCTATCCACAACAGTAATGCAGGGTAGCGTCCAAGATGGCAGAAGGAGAGTTTGACAGAGAAAACAGTGGACTGACAACATCACATAATGTACCAGGGCACGTTTTGCGGAGACACAGGCATTGGCACATGATCGAGAAAAGTTGAGGGAACTGGTCATATATTCAGGATTACAGTGCCTCAACGACCACAATAGGTCAAGAGACTAATGATGATGATGAATACAGGTATGAGCTATGAATGACCAGTCACAAACAAAAATGATTAAAAGCATGAAAAACTCAATGTACGATGGCAAATGGAGAAAACGCATACTACATTGACCTTTCGATGTTTCATTATGTTATAAAAGAAAACTAAAATGTAGTCAATTTTTTCAAGAAACATCATTAGGACAAAAAGTTTCATTTGGACTTGTTGCCTTAGCTAGAAACCAAACATACACAAGATGAGTACGATGGAAGCAGAGACTCGTGTGTATCGTTTGCATTGATAAATTAAAATGTCAAAGTAAATACAAACCTAAAGTACGGCACATCCTATGCTCAAGTGGCCTTACCATCATCAATACGAGTATTAACTTTAATAGGAATAGCTTTAAAAACAATGACCAACCAAGGACGATAATGAAATGACGCCTCAACAATGACCGTCATTTTTATTATCTGGAATGGGCTCGATGAAAGTAAACTTCACATTTTATGTCAAGATCGTAAATTTCATCTTAACCGGATGTAGGGTAGGTTTCAATATCACTGGCGAGACAAAGTTAGCCTGTGATTTCGTGCAACATAATTGAGTTTTGGAAAGTACATCGATGTTCCACCAACCTTTCAACCCACAGCATCAATGCTATTAATCTTGTTTGAAGTACTTAACGTCTGGCATTAAACTGTCTTCGTGTTTAATATTTCAGATTTACAATTATATATACGTGATGGATATAGTGTGTGTGTGTGTGTGTGTGTGTGTGTGTGTGTGTGTGTGTGTGTGTAGAGAGAGAGAGAGAGGTTCAAATGTAAGGGACCAACATGTAATAGTACAAGCTGAAAAGCATAGCATTATTCCAATCAGTTTCGTCGTCAACGATTTTATTAGGTGTGTTGTGTGGCCACGCACACTTGTACTATATTAGGCCAATTATAATTGAACTTAAATGTCTCTATAGTGGATATTTTAAGAAGCAAACATTTAATTTAGGCCATTCATTAGGATACTCATTAATACTGTTTTAACATGGAATAATCTTTGCTTAATTTAATAATCGCTACCGAACTAAGTCCTTAAATCTAGGTTTTTAGTACTCGCCTGAAAAAGAAGAGACAGTAATTGACATCATATTAGTGTCACTGATTTTCTCATTATCTAATTAACAGGTAGCAAATGTTGTATCAATATGTAACGATTTACGTCACAGATAACTACATAGATGATACGTCATCTAACACAGCAATCATATTTGCAAAACAAATTAAGCCTGATGAACCTTAAAAAACTTAGCTGTATCTACTTACGTAACGTCATGATGCATGTTCTTGGTGAATGTAAATACTTACCGTAGCCTGAAAAAGAAATAAAAATTGCAATTAATATAATATCGTTATTTAGACGCACTACCATAAGATCATGTTTTATTTGCTGTAAGAAATGCTTACAATCGTCATTCAATTGACGGACATCACAATACGCGAATGGACACCGGGTAAACATAGTTATATCTGTATTTTAAAACATATTATCATTAGACTAATAAAACATTAATTGAAATACAAAATAAAATGCAGTACAAGATGAATTAATGTATGCACCAAAAAAGTACATCTGACGATTAAAACACACATGTGCTGTCTTCTTATTCGCACACCTGAATTGCGAATACATACAGAACTTTACAGTATTGCTTTGAAAAAATACATGTATAAAATACTCTTTTATGCGCGTTTTGTAAAAACGTTGAAAATACCTAATACATTAATCCATCCGTACATACATACATACATACATACATACATACATACATACATACATACATACATACATACATACATACATACATACATACTGATTTTTCCAGAAAAAAAGTGTAATTAATGATCCTTATGGAGTGCACATGTGTGCTCTGATATTTTCGGAAACCCTCTTGATGCAGTTTGATTTTCAGCATGAAAGTGACAACAATTTGTAAAGCATGTATCATTGTGTATGAGACACCACAAAACTCTTTCTTTCTGGTTACTGAATGACATACTGTTGCAAGTTCAGTGCATTTTGTACCATTTTTGTAATCTTCTGTTGTACCAAATTCGTGTCATTTCTACTTTACCAAAGATGTTCTCATTTACATTGCTCAGAATTAGTAGCATCGTCTATTATCAAAATTCGTGTTATTCTTATACTATTTAAAATTCATTTAATTTCTACTCTATTACATTCTTAATTATTCAAATATTATGATCTTTAACAAAATAAATTGTACTAATGATGTCATCACGGTCACATAAGTGGTAAACATATCTTTTTTTGGATTTTCCTTTGACAAATATATACAAAATATATAAACTGAGAATTGGAGCAATACACTTGGCGATGCTTCTAGATAATAACAAAGAGAAAGGGATTTTCCAGGCGTATACT
This sequence comes from Unio delphinus, assembly GCA_029339505.1. Classification (NCBI taxonomy): domain Eukaryota; kingdom Metazoa; phylum Mollusca; class Bivalvia; order Unionida; family Unionidae; genus Unio; species Unio delphinus. The sequence goes on along the minus strand of JAQISU010000197.1, from coordinate 266,553 downwards.
ATGATGACACTAAACTCCTACGTTATTCTGGATTGATTGCCTATGAAGCAACATAATGTGCAACAATATCAATGCCGTTTTACCCACGAGACTAGTAAGTATATCGAAGGGATGCAAATTCAAATTACGTTTCACTGATCCCTTGTTTAAATAATGCCTGAGGTCGAATAACATTTGCAACAGCTATAAATTATAATGTCGCCTCTAAATGTATAATAGTATATCATGCATTACAGCTGCCGTAGCAATACGTTGACCCGGATTGCCTAAACGAACAACCATAGTTGATAAACAAATCATAATATGTACTTCAATAGTTCCTCTATTGTTTACCTAAACTGTACACATATCTTCTTTCTACAAACCAAGTTTAGCAGCATGAATACTAACATTAATATAGGTAAGACCGAAATATGTTAATTAACTGGTACTCCAAGTGTCGCAATCTCTTCAATACCACCTCTGAAATCAAACCTGTATCGAATGATGATGGCATGAAATATCCTATCACGCAAGTAAGGCAGCGGTATAATAAAACCATGCATATAACCAAATGTAATATTAGTCATCGATACTTGTAAATGTGTTTACTGCAAATAGTTTTAAATCAGTAAAATGAGAAAAGGAATATTGCAGCCTGAGGTTCTAATATTAAGAACACAGCAATGCTCTATCCTTAGACCGAAAGAGCAGCTTAAGGGTCTCAAGTCCCTGCCTTGGTGATGAGTGAACTTTGTGATGTCAAAGCACAGGGTCGTTCTTCATTGTCAAATACACATTGATCTTTTTTTGTTGACTAGGCGTGTTTTGTAGGCTTTTGATGGATATATAATTAGACAGACATCGAAATATGGATAAATATGTGCATTTACATATATACATACATACATACATACATACATACATACATACATACATACATACATACATACATACATACATACATACATACATACATACATACTGGGTGGATGGTTATTAACCTCTATTAGATAAATACTTATAATAGTTTTGTTTTGATGTTGTTTTATTTTTGTGGGTTTTTTTTTCAACTATCGGTAGCGTGACTCAGTGCTGCAAAATATGATTGAATGCAGCTGTGACATTGTTCAAGTATTGTGACAGTTATAACGTTGAGCAGAAACCATTTCCACTACCTTATGTCAATAAACAATATATCTGAGAGTCGGTATGTGTTAGAAAAATCATTGCCATTGTGCAACAAAACAAACCTATTGTCCCTGAGCCATTTACCACACATTATGCATACCGGATGTTACTGTACAGAACTATACCGCTAACAATATTCTTTGATTTACAAACAACTCAACAACAGGGGAAGATACATTGCGTACGTGCAACAAGCCTCTACGGAGCCTCTTGTTCTATAGAGAATATCATACATATATTTATACTCTAGATAAAAAAATGTTTGTGTTGTAAATATATTTATTATCGTAATTCTACTTTTGTAATGTAGATTATTATCATATTTACACTAAAATATGCTAGCTTGCTTTTGTACAGTACGGTCGAGTTTAATGATTACTGAATTAGCTGAGGGTTAAATATTTAACTAAGTAGGTTCGTTTGGAAAATACACGTACCATCAGTGGCTTGAATAACATGTATGTCTGTAATTACTAGTGGATTAACATCAGCCAAATATAAGTCAAGTACTGTAAGTCATGTTTTTCATTCATTATCCTAGAAGTTGAGGTAGAAACAATATTTGTTTCCCTTCACGACAGCACGTATCATATGAGCCATGTAGCATCCTTAGGCATGTGGTCTTATCTTTGGCGATCGACAGTAACAATAATAAATACTGGTAATCGAGAAAAAACTTATACATTGTCAGAATTAAACATTGGCTCGCAGATAAGCCGACTCCACCCCCAACCACGCTTCCAAGCTTTATATATTTTATATACAATTCCGTTTACACGCGAGTATTTACGGCGGTTGCTAACTTTCTCATCTCTCAAAGAAATTGATTAATTGGCAAAAAGTTGTAAACGAAAATATATTATCTTTAATTTGTTTGGACAGAAGGGCACATATTTTTAAGCTGATTGATGATTTCCGCTCTCAAAATATAATTAGCGTTTTTGCTCAAGCTTAAATATATCATAAATCGGCACAATTATAGTAGGTAGAACTGATATGGCTTATCCGAACTTTAAAATAGAAACAAATTTTGAGTTCACACTGGCGAATAATGTGCTATCACAAACCATTAGATTTGACTCGGTATCTACAACATCTTTCACCGGATATTTGATATTATATTATTTACTGATTGGGTTCGATTCTATTGCTTCATTCACTTAGGTTCAAATTTTAGATTTGCTATAAATTGCATTAACAACTTTTTATCATAGTATATTCCAAACAAATTGCATATTAATATGAATACATTTTGAAAGTTATATAAATCATACAATTAATAACAATTAATAGGTTTCTATAATAAAATGTTTCTTTATTATATATTAATGATGAAGTTATAAAGTTAAAAGGGAAACCTTATTACATTATCGAAATTTGAATGACATATATTAATATTAAATATACCTAATGACATATATTAATATTAAATATACCTAATAAGAATCGACCTTGACATTAACAAGGTTGATAGTTGAAACGGTAGCCAGTTGTTGAATTATGAAAAATACGCAAGACATTGATTTAATTGCGGCTGTGCCATATAAGTGAACTATTACAAAATAAACTCTGATATGGGTGCCTTGTCGCATACAAACATATTTGAGTGAACTCCAACGTTTCACACATTAGAAGAATATTAAAACTGGATGACTCGTAGGTATATTGCATTATATTGACACCATTGTACTCAAAATGAATTCTTGTTGACAAAATAGTATTTCTGCGCTTGAAGGACCCGTTTAAAATATGTTTTGATGTCTTATAAAGCTATAAAGATATGTGTTTTATAATTAGTCCACATAAGGATTGAGAAATGTTGTGAGGCGACATTCCATAAACGGTTACATTGTCTGCATCAACTGGATCATCACATTGCTTCAAATAAATGAAGATATTATGAAATATAGTGTTGTGTTATTTGTAGTGTACGTGAATAGTGCAATACGATGCTATGATTATTTCCATGTGTAATTGTATTAGTTTATATTCCCTACCAGACAAACAGATATTTATTGTGATATTATTCATCTCTTATGATATTGGTTATTAATGTAAGCAACTACAGATACGATGAATATTTGAAATATCCACATTAAAACATATACATGAAAAAATATATTTAAAATGGTACTGTAATTGCATATCTCGTCATTATACCCTATGAGTAGTTGGCTCAACTTGAGCAAATTAAAATGTTTTTCGCTCAATATAAAAGTCTTCCGGAGCTATTCAAGGTTTTGATACCAAAAACATATGACGTGTGGAGTCAATAATTTCAAAATATACAAAACTATGAAAAGAAAATGTTATTGCTAAATTAACATTTGCGGAACTTTGCATTAAAGTGCAAGAAAAAATATCTGTAATTATTGCAAGTGCCAAAAACCCCAGATGCAACCACATACTAATTTTCAGATTATATAAATATATTGAACAAGAGATTCATTTTGTGCAAATAGCTTTAATAACCGTAACGTTACAAAGTGATACAAAAAGAAATAGTCACCTGCACCTTCTGTGGAAGAAGTCAAAGTTAAGAAAGGAAAGGGACGCAAATACGGCCCTATATAATGACACTGATGATATAAACACACACACACACACACACACACACACACACACACACACACACACTGAACGGGAGAACTACCATCTTAATTAAGTTAATCATTATATTACATGCACTCCAAAAAGTAGTTACCCCAGCATTTTCCTACTACGGGTATGACAGCATTGAATGATATGTGTATAATTCAATCCTACAGAGACAAAAGAGTGCAAAATTCAACATAACTATATATTCGATTACAGAGTTTCAGCATTTTCCAATCGAGTAATTCTATACAAATTTGATACAACATGCAACTAGTAAGATTAAAGTATTTTGTGTACAAAAATGAGCAGCGTATAGTAACATTTGTAACTGGTCACAGTTAAGGGAAAATATTTAGTTTAGTATAACATACACTAGAATTCAATGTTATAAATTCAATGCTACATACATCTAAGACATAGTCCAATGTTTAGTTAACTTTTGTATTGCCATAGATAGGTTAAGTCTCTAACGTATTTAAAAATCTACAACTTACGAATATATACTTAACGTGAAAATTTAACTGTACAAAAATGTCAGTGTTGAAGCAGTACTCAAGGGACAATATTAAAATTGTTGTCATTTACTTCACTATTATACTAAAAGTTACTTTGCATCACTCTATACGTCTCTCATTGCAATTGCTCTATAAGTGAAGAATGCCGTTGTCTCAAGACTACTTTGATAGGTAAGTTCATCTTTGCCTGGATATGGTGACTAAGGTATTAGTCTAAAGACTGCAATAGTTGATGCATCCTAAAGTACCCTGGCTAGGATGATGAACATATAAGTCTATATAATGTTGTTTATTTTGTTGTCGTAAGGCGTAGCTCCATTTTGCATCAGATAACATGAATAAGAATGAATGAGAAGAAGCCGGGAAAACATCAGAAAGAAAACCAATCCTCGAGAATATTTTTGCACACTTTGTCAAATACCCACATTCGGCGAACACGAGACGCGAACCCGCGGAGACAGAGGTGCGATGGCAGTGATCTGTATCGGTGAGCGCTTTAGACCGCTTGGCCACTCGAGGCACCGTCTAAAGACTGTAACGATATTCAAATACCGCGATTAAGATCAAGATAAGGCGATTCGGGATGTTTACTGCACCCAGTTGCCTGCGAACTGCAAAATATTTAAAACTTAATTGGAATCAAACTCGCAACAATGATAATTTAATCTGTAAACGATGCAGTAGACATTTGGTGTTTATATATATATATATATATATATATATATATATATATATATATATATATATATATATATATATATGACAAATTATTCCCCGTTCTTGAAATAGTCTTTTAATTCAAGTATGCATTAAAAGACTCGACATCAGCGATTGGAATGTTCCCCTTAAAATGAGCAGTCCTTAGAATGGAATTAAAGTGGAATTACATGACATATACACAAAAGAAGAGTTGATCGAAAATCTATATATATATATATATATATATATATATATATATATATATATATATATATATATATATATATATATATATATATATATATATATATATATATATATATATATATATATATATATTACAGCAGTCTTTAGACAAAAAAGAAAGGGTTTTACAAGTGTGTACAATGAAGATACAAAACGTTTCATTTAATATCCAAATTGATATTCCAAGAATTTCTCCTAACAATTTAATACTATAATGCTATCTATTCTTTTTGCAACTCGCTGGCGATTGCAACTTGAATCTTCAGGAGTAGTTAAACGATGCTCTATCAGAAAACATAGTTGTATTGGCTCTAGATGGCAACGTTTGTTATCTGGACAAAAGTAACAAACATTAGTCGCAATCTATAACATTAAGGCAAATGGAACTATGGATCTTTTAATGAAGTTATATTTTATTAGATAAACAAGTATCAATGTATAACATTTGAACTTTAAATAATTGAATTTAAATATTATAATTACCTGCAATATCATTCTAATTTCTATATAATAAAATGTTGTAGCGAACGCGGCATCATTTTTCAAAACGTTTGAAAGCGAACCTAACAAAGCAATACCATACAGCGTAGACAGCATTTTCCCATTTATATATTATTAAAAATTTAGAGATAGTACGGTCAAAAACATTATACTGCATACGGTAAAAATCAAAGGCGATGATAGTAATAGCTGGCATATCGATTAGAAGCATGTTTAATCCGTGAAAAAATCATTGAGGTTGATCCAAATGTATAAACTTTCTACACAATGCGTATCGCCAAACAGACCCATTGCTTCATGTTATTGTGATACATTAAAAACTACTTGAGCGCCGTACTTGAACACGATGGGCCATATGGCAAACGTGTTTCCAATTCGTACGTGGTAGTAGAAGTTTTATTGTGCTAGAATCGAAATAATAATACCATAAGACAAACTTCATCTGAACTTTGAATGATCAAAAATTGTTAATACATATAGACGCTCATTATAATTATGTTTTCAAAGTAATACGACTCTATCGTCATAAACTAAGTAATTGGAAAGAACGTTTTGAATAATTCAGTATATAATCTATTTATCAAAACTTCAATGCCAGCACTGCAATCTAACATTTGTATAAATTAGGACTCATATTATCCAACTAGTTTATCACAAATCCAGAACTATAATATCTTAAATGCGTTATATTGGTGTTCAGCATGAGGCCAACTTTTGAAGGTAATGACCTAGCAGTAGCCTTGAATGTGATTATGTGTCATATTGTTGATGTTACACAATTATATAACCTATACTGACTTTAAAGGAATTCGTAGTCGCATAGTGTAACAGCATTTTTTAATTCTAACTATTAATTCAAATAAATAAATCCGTTCAAGAAATAATTCAATACGACGTGATCGCGGCCTCTAGTTAAGATGTTTAAGATAGGAACATATAAATTTGATACTCACTACATCATATATAAGAAATTAAGACATTTCACACAAATTAAGACACAATTTCCGAACTAGGACGTGGATCGTACCTTTATTTCCATCACAATTAAATACGAACTGTCATACATAATAGACTTGGAAGAATTTTTGCTTTCTAAGTTTCTCATTTGCGTGGATGAGAATTTTAATATACATTTCCCATAACTTCACTAACATGTTCAACATTATTGTTTAGCGGTCTCAATCTTGATTGCAAAAGCAGTTTAAAATTAATACACACTGCATCAGGCATTATTTCTAAACGGAAAAAAGTGCTCTTCATGTTTCATGATATTCGCACATAGTACTCACTGGACAAAATGACATTGGTAACCTTCATTTTATGATGGAATCACATCACTGTCAAAACATATTACGAGACCTTGTAAACTCTCTTCATAGTGAAACTTTACAAGAAACAATATTTGGCATTGATCTTAAATATAAATATCTTCCATTGGCTGATCACAACGTAGTACACTTGACGTAAATGAGTATAATATATTGCAATTTCTACAAGAATGATACATGGATGGAGTAGAATATACTGTTTTAAGGGCTCAAGTTACGACCGATATGACCAAATCGAAAGCAGTCTAAATATGAAATAACATACAAAGTAGAAAGATGCGTTTCTGTGGGCAGGACTATTTCCTAATGAGCATAAGAATACTAGTAAGGTTTTCTTTTTCGAGTTCATACTGACAACCATTCTAAAACCCTTTTATCAGTGGATTTTTATTGACATGCATTTGAAAAAAAATCATTATCTAAATTAACGCCTGAGTCTTTAATGCTGATTTGAAAACGCAACATTCAAACACATTTAAATCCAGAAATTATTGCCGCTAATATGGCTTTATCTACATAAACGTTTACATTATGTATCGACTAATATATATAGGCTGACGCTATTTAATATTTTATACCATGATTTTTCCATGTATTATACTATGGGATCCTGATGCCATGATTATTCGATGGGTTTTCACTAGGTTTCATCATACCCTGGTGTTTCCATAGGGTTTTCTATTGGACCTGACTTAAAACAGCAAGTTCCTAAATTATCTCGATTTGTCAGCACGAGACACTTTAGAAAATGTATATCCAGTGGGTTCACACACGGATGCCAAACATTTAATGAAAGAACAATTTTCTTTCTCTATCTGATTTCTATTATTTCTATTCCACGTCTATAATATAACATTTGACGTATACTGTCTTTTCAAAGAGAACATATTAAGGTCGTTGTTATTGGCCATGTACAATCATGTCTACCTCTACGATTGGTACATATTTGACATGTTTATCTTACCTATAATAATGTTACAATTAACACATATCAGTTGTCAGGTTTATTGGATATATAAAAAATTGCAAACAATTCTTAATAAGTGATGCACTCTGCCAACTGTGATTAAATATTAGAAAGGATTTTGAAATTGTTCTAGTCTGAAACTAAGTAAAGGAATAAAACTATCAAGGATAGCAATCTTGTTCCAATGATTTATTTCCCTAGATCACTTAAGTGGAAATAAAGCGTGATAATAGTGTTAGATGGGCTGGTGTGACACTATCCATGATATCTCAGAAGTATACATTCCAGGTAATATGTGAATGAAATCCCAATCATCCCAAAGTAGTGTTTTAGTCCTACATAACAACCCATATTTTCAAAATCAAGTGAATAATTTAAATACAAGATGTACCCTATATTCAAGAAGAAAACAATTAAACTTAATTGCAGGCATTATGAACGTTATAATAATTGGAATCTTATATGCATCCCTACATGGTCTTAGAGTAGCAATAGCGTTTCCAAGACGAACTTTAATGAATACCCTTAACTGTAAACACCTTCGTCTCTAAAATCCTTCGAATGTAGATAATAAGGCTGTGTCTATATATATATATATATATATATATATATATATATATATATATATATAAGTACCATTAGGCCTAAGTTCCTTAGGCGATGTAATTTGAACACACTTTTAATTTTAAAACTACCTGATAACAAGAATAAAGATATATGTTGCAATGTTTTTGCTATCCCTATCTTTACATCGACGTTTTCAGTAATACAGTGTTGAAATCAGTCAGTATATGAGTTAATGCTATTAAGTATCAATATAGGTAATAGTTCATCTGATAATGTACACAAACATGTCTCTGAGTTATATGTTATGCCAATGAAGCATATTATTTAAAAGACGAGTATGCCTTGTGGCTAGTCTCAGCACCTGATAAAATATAAAGCGTCCTAACATACGAATATATATATAATAACAATACGCAGAGGGTAAGATAAAGCATGTAATATGTGTGTTCGTGTATGTAAGTGTGTTTATATGTGTGTGTATTTGTGCTGTGTTTTCGTCACCATAATTAAAATTGCACATGCGTCTTGGTGATTATGAAAATTACTATTCATTCAGTTCATACAAGACCTTTCGACGACCCTTTAAAATACGTCCGGAAATGGTACCAAAGTTGGAAAACGTGAGCACGTTCAGAGTTACAATTGTTATTGTTCTCAGTGTATGTAGTGGCTGCCATTTAACAGTGGTCTCTATATAATTTAGAAACGTGAATGTACTCTCATCGTCGACATCGACAACGGTTGTGCATCGGTCTTCTAAACAAAACATATGCAGATTGTTAATGGACTGAAACAGATGCATTAACGTCGGAATTCATATCATTCTGTACAAAGACATCGGTATGATATAAACGTGAAAATCTGCGACAAGAAATGGTTCTAAAAGGTGAGCATGTCCACGTGGTATATCGAACTCGATTTATATTAATCATTAAAAATACAAATAACACGTGGGTGAAACGTGACTTAGGTAAACAGTGTCTACTGTATGAAGCTCATAATACAACTGATGGTAGATCTCAACCAATATATCACCGTTAATGTATTAGTGTGGAACTACCAAATTAATGATAAGAACTATCCCACCGTGAATAAAGCAAACATTCATTTGGGCGTACTTATGTTTGTATGTTATTAAATGATCTACATGGAAGTACAAGACCCTCAGTATCATTGCGCGAGGATATAACTCCTTCCTGCCTTATCTCCCCGTACAAGAAGTAGATGACGAAATGATATCCGTTTAAATGAGTATCAATACATTTATCAGGCAACATATGTCTCGTGGTTATGACTTTTGGTGTGTGTTAGGGATCAGGAAGAAAACAAACTGCGTACATTAATTACGGTTGTGCTTCATATCGTGTGAGTGATCATAAATGGTTGCAACGTCATCAAAAGAAAGCATAATTACAATTCCAAACATGAAAGAAACCACAATCGTTGTTTCTCATGGATTCAATGGTTTTACAACATCTCACCAATTCCGCTGCCCTGCATCCAAACAGTTCAGCTTGCATAATATATTCCTACCAGTATATGAGTATTTTCTAAAACAAAAGATTTAGTGACTCAAAATTCCCACCAATCGATGCTTTCTTTTCTATGACACGGGGAAGGATCTACACCGAAACATTTGCTCATGTGGTTTGATCCATGTTTTGGACGTCAAAAACTGTTTGTCACAGATTATATTTGCAGCGAGATACGCTCAAGGTGAGGGAAATCCATCGACGTTTCCTAGTAGTGCTATTATACTGTCATGCGCGTGTAGAACTTCGATCCCATTTATTATTTCGAGTTGGCAGGAAAGTTAGGGATTGCGTTGTTGTTAAACACCATGGTTTAGCAGTTGATTCTGATGGACATTCACCGGTATCTTTTGTCGAAAGTGGAATATGTAACTGGATTTCAGGTATCATAGTAGCCAAAAAATTTTTACATAGACCTCAGAGCTAATTTTTTGCGAAATAAGTATACTTTGTATCCTACGTCAGCATGCATGTCACACACGGTCACTTAGAACAATATTGGATTAGGACAAAATGGGGTACTATATTGCATTTAAGAGAGATAATTCTGCTGGAAATATACGTGGGTAAGAACTATCTGGTCACATCCGACCCAGTTTAAAATGAAATAATTATGCAGCAAGTACAACGTGTAGGAACCCACATAACATAAGATAGCACAAATTATCAATTAGACTGGACTTTTAAAAAATATTTGAGATGGGATCATACTAAAATTATTTTATATGGCAACTGAAACTTCATGATACGCAGAATAAAATAATCTTCTTTGAGTAACGTACTAGCGCCCTAATGTTATAATATAATGTTCTGACACTCTATGTCAAATGTATCTTACTTTTAATGGCATAAATCATCATATTATATGTAACAATAATCAAAAACATTTTACAATACACAGTTAATTATATGGCGCTAAACAAACTCTTTTCATCACTATTTCTTGCGATCATTCTCTCCTATGTATTTATTCGATCCATCCTTCTTAATTTTAAATCAATGTGAACTATCATGTGTGTGTGTTCGTGTAGTACATAATGTATTTTTTAATTACTATATTCATATGTCACTTATTCAAGAATTGTTCTGGTTTTGTGGTTAGCTGTGGTTCGTACATATCATCATATTTGACTAATATTTCTTTTTTATATTTGCATACTAATTAGGACAACAACAGTGAGGTTTCGCATGGCCGAGTTAGATCCTGCGAAAAAATGCTATCGTATGTGGCCCTCGTTCGCACTCTCTCTCTCTCTCTCTCTCTCTCTCTCTCTCTCTCTCTCTCTCTCTCTCTCTCTCTCTCTTATACCATTGCTTCTTTCACTCTCAGTTATCGCATGTGTTGGGTAATTGAAACACCTGTTATACAAATCCTTCATCAATCTCAGTGCATGTGTGTTCAAATATCTATATATGGAAAAATCATTAACATTGGCCTTTTCGCTAAAGACAAATATTAGTAAGTTTACAATAGGTTGACATCATACAGTGGTATGCGTATGTCCGTTATGGGAACGTTTATGCAGACACGTATTGCCCCAAAACATAGCTTTGTATAACTGAAGACCACATTAATTATCTTATCTCCTCTCTCTCTCTCTCTCTCTCTCTCTCTCTCTCTCTCTCTCTCTCTCTCTCTCTGTCTCTCTCTCTCTCTCTCATCACTTACATGCTTCATCACTACTCTTGCTACTGCTTGATATTAAAGTAGATAATACACTCTGGATGGGTTAGTTACTGTTTAATGCCATGTAATTGTGGATATCTCCAGGTCATGTGTTTCGTCTGTTCATTTCACCCATTTATATTTTTTATGCGAAATGTATTCTCTAAATGCTGGTATATATAATTACATGATACTATACATGTGGAAAAGAAATGTGGAAACTATCCAAGTATTTACTGACACACGTGTTACTATAATCCGATTATATCTCTGTTTTCTTTCTTTCTCTTTTATAGTTCTTTTGATTCTGGTCCATAGGAGTTTGACTACATAATACTATTTACCAAGTCCATAATTATCTGATTATATGCTTATATGTGCATGCACGTTTATGTATCTATTTAAGGAAAAATAACCTTACCAATGACATTATCGCTGAAGAAAAGTATTGATATGTGGACAATGGTCTGACAGCATGCAGCAACTTATTGTAGTATGTTCGTTATAGAAGCGATTACTTGGACTTATATTGCACCCAAAACAGAGCTTTTCATGACTGAAAACTAAATTGATTATCTTATTCTCTCTCTCTCTCTCTCTCTCTCTCTCTCTCTCTCTCTCTCTCTCTCTCTCTCTCTCTCTCTCTCTCTCTGTTATATATAATTGAATGGCATGAATGAAGAATGACTTTTACTGTATCGTTTCCTAACAAACAAAGTATATTATTTATATTTGTCATATAACAATATGTATAACATTTTACAGAATAATGTCACAAAAATATGCTATTTATACGTGCCATGTAAATAAACGGAAAGAAATTTTCAATATTATAATAGTAAGAAGAAGAATAAGAAAATAATATTATAATAATACAAAATTAAAAAAAAACAATTATATATTTAAAAATAAATATAATAATAATAATAAGAAGAAGAAGAAGAAGGAGAAGAAGAAGAAATAAATAAAATGAGGACTTTGTATAGCGCATAATCTTTAGAAGCTCTAAGCCCTTTACAACGTCTATAATGATATAAATAGAAAAAAACAATAACCATGAAATTGGAAAACAAAGAACTGCTTAAAATGTTTAATGTAGGAAACATTATTTGATCTTTATGTTTGCTATTGCAGTCGAAAAGGTGATTTGTAAGAGCACTCTTAAAAATGATCACTGGGTCTTTGTGTATAATTTCAATGGGAAATTTTGTTCCACATTGCTAGACCCTGGAATGAAAAAGAATGTTGTCCAAATGAATTTGTTGACATCGTGGGGATAATGAGTATACGATTGACAGAAGAGACATGTGCACGTATGGGTGAGGCCAGATTGGTATGTTGGACTGGAGTTCATCAGTGAAAACGTAGCATAGAGAACAATGTGTGTGTTTGATTCTGGATAAAATGGCTAGCCAGTGTAAGCTACAGAGCAGTTGTGAGGTGTGCTCTGATCGTGGTACTCCAAAGATGATCTGAACAGCTGTGCTTTGAACTTTGTGAAGATTCCGGAGTAGATAATGAGACGAACTAGACATACTCGAGTTACAATAGTCCAGTCTTGAAAGTACTAATGAACACACAAGTGTTTTAGTTGTATCAATTGAAAGATATTTTCCAATGGAGCGTCTCAGCTCACGATTTGCATCCTTGCATATGTTCAAGCTATGCTTGTGCAATGGGAAGTCACATAGCTAGCTGCAGGTCCCGCCAAAATAATGGAATGTAAAGGACGCTATGTCAGCCCTAAATAATGACGTTTATGCGATATATATGTATACGCAGAAAGGGAAAAAAACAACCATCCTAATCCATGTAATCATGTACTCCAAGCAGTAGTTGCTCAAGCATTCTGCTAATATTGGGTATGACAGTATTTAACAATATTTTTTAAATTCAATGCTTGAGAGACAAACGATTGCAAACTTTCACATAACTATATATTGGACTACAAAGTGGATACCCTCTATATTCCACACAAAGTGTTATGTACAAATTTGATACAATATACAAGTAGTAAGGTTAAATACTATTCTGTTATAAAACGTTCTGCGTATCGTAGCATTTGTATATGTTCATAGTTAAGGCAACATTTTTAATTTATTATATCATAAACTTGACTTGAATGTTATAAATTGAATTTAAGGATACCAAAGGTTATTAAATTATGAGCATAATATTGCACAAAACTTGATGATGACCTTTTATAACGGGAAAAATAATCATGTTTGCATGAAGTATCTCGCTTATAAAAATTCTCAGTATATATAAAACCTCATTGCATCACTCTAGCTTAAACAACATCGCCTGTGACATACATATATGGCGTTGTTTAGTGTTTACTTAGCATTAGCATTGTCATACCTCGTTTTAGTCTCTAATATGTAATAACTTCCTAATTATGAAAATACAATTAATTTTAAACTGTAAAATCACGTTCATGTTGAGTCAGTTGTAAATGAAAAATACCAAAATCGTTGTCATTGACTAAATTATTATATTCCATTTCACTTTGCATCATTCTATATGTCTGACATTCGCAATTGTAGTAAATACTTTCGTAGTAACGATTACAATGATAGGTAAATTCAAAGGTGACCAGAAAATGTGTCTAAAGGATTAGTTTAAAGACCGCAATAAACGATAAATCCTAAAGTTCCCAACCCTCTATGGATGAAGAACAAATTAGTCAATATACTGTTCTTGCTTTGTTGTTATAATATGTAATGTCATTCTTCAGCACAATATAGGAAATACATTTATGCCAGCAGAGCCTGTGCAACGCATTTTGGTGCCCTAAGCGCGATCAGATATATGGCGCACCCTTCCACTCACGCCCTCCGCCACCCGCCCATCATGAAATGAACCCTTAGCCCTGTGCCCTTATGCCAGCATAAATGATGTAGGACGAACCCAGAAAATAATTTGAAAGAACGACCGATCATCGAGAAGCGACTGGCAAGCTTTCTCTCATACCCAAACCCGAGACTTGAACCCACGCATACAAAGATTAGATGACAGTGATCCGTATCGGTTAGCACTTTAGTCCACTCGACAACTTGGGGCCCCATCTAAAGATTGTAATGATACACCGCGAATAGAACAGTAATACGGTGATGACCAGAGGGTTACTATATGTTGGTGACTGCCTGATGCAAGATACTTAACACTTGATTGGACCAAAACTCGCAACAATGATCATTTAGTGTCTAATACGCGGTAGAAATTTGGTGTATCAATATTCGATGTATGACATCAAATATTTTACTTTGTTGAAATTGTCCTTTAATTCACACCAAGCTACACTAATATAAAAAACTGGCCATCTGCAGGTTTTTCTTCTTGCAATGTTTGCCTTGAAATGAGCAGCAAATACACTGGAATGAATGTAGAACTACAGGACAAATACAGTAAAGAAGAGTTAATTGGATATATATATATATATATATATATATATATATATATATATATATATATATATATATATATATATATATATATATATATATATATATGACGAAGCCGAACTGTGTACTCGAAATGATTATCAAAATTGCGGATTTGGATGTAAATAATCGGCCAATGATGACCAAAACTAATGACATTAATCTTGATCAAACTGCTAGCAGTTGGGTTCGTCCATGTGGATTGATATCACGGAGAGTTCCAGTTGCAAAGAGCACTTCAAGATTACTAACAAACTAATGTCAAGGAACAAATGGACAATACTTCCTTCTCTCAAGTAGCTATTTCTGACATGTTTGCAAATGTATTCCGTGACAAGGTACAAACCATTCGAGATAACCTTGACAACACGATTTCAATTGACTCGTCCACACCATATAGTTGCGATACAGAATTTCAGGGACAAGCGATAGCAGCATTTGAAGCTGTTTCTATGGATTTAGTACGGACAATAATGATGGAGAGCGCACCAAAGTCTGTGAACTTTATACAGTTCCAACATCACTGCTGTTTGAGTGCATATATTCAATATTTTAATCACTAACTGATTGTATTAATACCTGTCTTTAATCCGGGGAATTCTCGTCACTTTCTAAAAACAAACTACCCTCTGCAGAACGATAACGATTTACACAACTACCGAAAAGTTTATAATCTTCCATTAATTTAACAAATCTTAGAATTGTTGTTCTAACCCAAATTGTATCTCATCTGAATTCATAAAGTTTTTTTTAGCAATCTACAGTATGCATATCGACCTTGCCACAGTTCTGAAACTACTCTGATGAAAGTAGTTAATGACATTTGCTCTGTTTTAGATAGCGGAAATATGTTATTCCTCACCCTCCTTGATTGGTCTGCAGAACTTGACACAATATATCATGATTCGCACTGCACCATCTCTAGCATGGATTTGGCATTCACAATACAGCCCTACTGTCGTTAAAGCCCTACTCACTCAATAGGACACAAATTGCATTTGCAAATGGAACATACACCTACACAGTTGATCTAAGTTGTTTTGTTCCACATGGGTCTTCTCTTGAACATGTACTTGGACATGTACTCTTCAATCTATACCGTCAGCCGTTCAAGTTTCACAGTTAACCACCCAGTGTCTCACCAATAGTATTATGACGACACCATAATATATAAATATAGATACCCAAATGAAGTTGACGCTACCATCGAAGAAGTAGAGATATATATTCCGGTTGTGAAATCATAGATGATATGTACCAAGCTGCAGATAAATGATGATGAAACTGAGGCCATTCTGATCACATCATAACGAATTTCGCATTCACAAACTTTGCCTCAAGAAATAAATAACAGCAACACCTACATAAAATTCACACAGTAAGTGCGAAACCAAGGTGTTACTCTGTATAGTACTCTCAAATTGGAACAATATGTCATGAACATATGCAAGGCTGCCTATCATGAACTGAGACGTATCGGCTCCAATCGCATATATTTTTCAGTTGATGCCACTAAAACACTTCTGTATTCATCGATACTGTCAAGACTGAGCTAGTGTCACTCAATTATATTTGGTTCTTCTAGTTATTTAATCCAGAATATTCAAGAGTTTCAAAACACAGCTGCTCCGATCATCCTTAGAGTACCACAATCAAAGCACACCACCTGTACCCTCCGCTGCCTACAAATTAGATCCTGTATCAAACACAAAATGTGGGCTCTGTGCTACATGTTACTGACGGGTTCGAGCCCAACATTCACATATCAGTCCTTTCCAACGTGTACACACCTGCTAGATACTTGCGATCCTATTCTGACTATCGTATACTCATTAATCCCACTATGAAAGCGATGTCTTATGGACAACGTACTTTTGCATAACAAGGTTCATCAACGTAGACTGAATTGTCCATTAAACGTCTATAGAAAGACAGTGATTCCTTTCAACAGTGCTCTTAAAACGTACCTTTTTTGACCGCAAGAACAAACTTGTCTACCAAAAAATGTTCTCTACTTTGAATATTTTAAACATTGTTTGTGTTCTAATTACATGGTCTTTACTTTTTGTTTGTTTTATCATATCATTATATATTTTCTAATGCGCTTAGAGCTTCTAATGATGTGGCGCTATACAAAGTACTCATTATTATTATTATTAGTAGTAGTAGTAGTAGGAGGAGGAGTAGGAGGAGGAGGAGTAGTAGTACTATATGTTCATAGCGATTGTCGAAAGTGAGCATATTCTGTTATTTTACACTTCATAGCTAATAGAGGAAAAGTATTATAATCTTTCTTTCTTGAAAGTGAAAAATTAGCATGAAGTAGTATTGTATTAATTTGCAGCTCATTAAACAATATATAAACAGCATATTTCTTCAAAACGTTTACTTAAAAGTAATATGCATCAAGACGAAACGTAAAAACGGTGAACAACATAAACAAGAAACGTACAATCAATTGAACAATAACTAATGTATGTCTGCACTAAATTGCCAATTTAGACTATCATTATCAAATTGTCCTGAAAGAACAGCGTTTTCGTTTAAGAAGTGCATCTGTTCAAAATGTGTATGAGGGATATTTCACTCCCCCACAGAGAGAACCAGTGTAGATATAATCAAAAAATTTTTCATGTATTTGTTACGGTAAGGAATCCGCATTATGTCCCCAGAAACACTCTCCAAAATGTGCACACCTGTTTAAGATCCCTTCATAGATAACCGAGGACAATTTCTGTATTGTTGCATTCAACATCAAACATCAGGTCGAATTTTGGCAATTGTTGTCAGCTTGTTTGTATCTACTCGGAACATCAACTACGGTGGCGCGTATCTGCAGCATGATACTGTTAATAAACACACATACAAATAAGCGCCACCGAAGTTGAAGTGTGTTTATTAACAGTATCATGCTGCAGAAATAATATATCAGCCTGATGAACTTCATTAGGGATGCTGACATCAAAATGTGCGAAATTGATTTGTTTAGGCGGTGTTAAATAAATCTGCCATATCGCCTGTTTGGATAACCAATCTGCTGCAGTGTTATGTTTTACTTTAGCGGCGTTTGCGAGTTTATCGATTGCTGATTTACACATTTATGACTTTTCACGAGGGATTTTACGATTTCAACCAAATATTTGATCAAGTCCGATGTGATTGGGGAATAATAAATAGATTTCCATATTGTTATTAATTAACAGCAGCCAGCATTAATTAACTTTGCATCGCTGATTTTATCAACCACGAAGCTAATTTTTCTTTGAAGGATTTATCAGTGATTGAATTCAACGCATAAATCAATTTCACATCTGCGTTATATCTGTGTGGCAGATTGTTACTTTTATAAGCAACATCATGTGAACGACACGCCTTATTAATAGCATTTATTGGATATTCGCCAGGTCGGGGATGGACTTGGCTATCTATCCGGATATCGAGTCTGGTTCCAGGGCCACAACAACTATACCCTGGAAGGTATTTATCTCATGAATATTTAATGCCCATGGATTCCCGGGAATTTTCGTCAATGCAATATCACATCCTCGTTTTTTTTTTAAAAATAATTACCCGATTTAATAGAAACAAATCTAAATTTTTTGTACCACATTGAACACACTTACCAGCAAGTGCAGATCTGCTTGTTGTAATTGTTGTCAAGTCGTTTGTGCTAGTACGCGTCTTACATTTCACACAATATAGAACCATAATTTATTTATAATAACATGAATGTAATTAATTTGAAACCAACACTGTCATTGTTTTTGGAATTTGTCTGAATTAGTTTCGGTCTCCGTAGAGGCCTTATTTTTGTATGAAAATTTTGTCTATTTATTCTCTTTTCGTAGAGGATAGCACCAGAGGAGGCGAACCTCACATTTTTTTTCGACAAAATTGATTGAAGCCTCAAAACGAAAAATAGAGCCTTCCTGCGAATCTCATATTTTAACCAAAAAAAAAAAGTCTCCATTTAGCAAACGGAGACTTTTCGATTTTTCAATCATCCGGGTCGCAACGATGTTGTCATCGTCCCCTCTGCTGCTACGGGTTAACAAAAACCATTTATGACCTTTCACGAGGGATTTTACGATTTCAACCAAATATTTGATCAAGTCCGATGCGATATCGTGTCCGAGGATCATGTAAATTTATTGTTATAAATCCGTGTGGGGTCGACTGAGCATGACTAAAGAAATTTCGAAATTGATTGAAGTCCATATCAGAGCACCATGTCTGCCAAATATTTCGTAGCGTATGTGTATCAACGCCGTTGAATACAGCAAAAATATTACAGTTGTCCCTGATCACTTTTGGAATCTGAGTGTAGCGTTGAGTGACATATATCACGTCGGTGTTTTTATGCCTGCCTCGGGAAAATATTCTAGCTGGTTTTTTTTGATTGTCTAACATCACATACGACTAAATTGTTAATGCTCCCATCAAGGTCATCCACGGATGGTGCCTCGTGAATATCAGTTATAAAATCAATTACGTTCTCACATTTAATTTCTGATGCATTCTCGTTAAAATCCTTTAACACTTCATAGCATCGTTGATCATCTACGCTAGGGGCAATTAAATACAACCTATCCCACTTCATCCATCTCATTTTTAAATTGAGCAACAATTGCGTCTTGCCGGATCCAGATGGCCCGATTATAATTGCTCGGATAGAGTTTGGTAGCGCTGCATGATGCTTAACTGGTTCTCTTGCTTTCGTCGCTGAAAAATCAATTATATTTATATCTCTATATATAAATTATGGATCTATATTGTGTGAAGTGTAAAACGCGTACTGGCACAAATCATGTGACGACGATTACAACTAGCAATAACAGATCTGCACGTACTGGCAGATGTGCAACATGTGGTATAAAAAAAGTTTAGATTTGTTTCTATGAAATCCGGAGATGTTTTTTAAAAAAACGAGGAGGTGATATTGCAGCCAAGTAAGCAAAACTCCCTGGAGCGCCGTGGGCAAAGTATCCAGGAGAAAAGCACCTTCCAGAATATAGCTACTGTGGCCCCGGAACACGATTAGATATCAGACTTGATGATCAAAATCAACCTCGACGTGGTGAAGAACCGATAAACGCCATTGATAAGGCGTGTCATGCTCATGATGTCGCACATAAAAGCAACAATTTGCAACACAGGCATCTCGCGGATATGAAATTAATTCATGCGTTCAATGCTATTCCTGATAAATCTTTCAAAGAAAAATTGGCTTCGTGGTTGGTAAAATCAGCTATGAAAGGCAAATTGATGATGGGCGCTGGTAATTAATAATATGGAATCTATTTATTATTCTCCAAAAGGATACTGGAGGGGTAACGCTGCAATCAATAAATTTGCCAACGCCGCAAAAGTGAAAAAGGCCACTGCGGCTAATTGGTTATCCAAACAAGCTATATGGCAAATTTATCTACCGCCTCCTAAACAAATCAATTTCTCGCATTTTGATGTTACCGGACCCGATGAAGTTCATCAAGCTGACTTATTGTTTTTACCACATGACAACGGTTACAAATACGCGCTAACCGTAGTTGACGTTGCGAGTCGATACAAACAAGCAGAACCGCTAAAAACAAATCATCACCTGAAGTTGCCTCTACATTTGAAAAGATTTATCGACGAGGCCCACTACGCTGGCCAAATCTATTACAAGTTAATCCTGGCAAGGAATTTCAAGGCGCTGTGTTTATCAGCGATGAAACATCACAATGTCACCATAAGACGGGGGCATATTGCACTACATCGTGATCAGGCAATTGTAGAACGATTTAATCGGACTATTGCAGAGCGGTTATTTGGATATCAATACGCAAACGAATTCATCCAAGAAAAGCAATCCCGTGAAGGTTCAAAAGGTTACCAGGTGCAGTTGCAGCGCTAAATAACGAGATTACCAAAGCAATCAATATGAAACCTAACAAGGCAATAAAAAAGTATATACCACAACCACAGCGGGATAGCGTTTCTCAGCCAATTCTCAGCAATGTCACCATGATATATTTATATGAACCAGGAGAGCTTGAAGGTGGTAAAAAAGGGCTACCGATCCTATTTGGAGTGTCACTACGCATAGCATATCTACTATAACACGATCAACTGGTAGACCTCCAATCTATAAATTTGATTCAACTGCTCCTCAGCGGGGTTTTACACGCGAACAATTACAAGTGATTCCTGACGATACGCAATGGTCTTAACTAGCGCCGTTGCGTCTGTTGCACTCAAGACAAGTCAACATCACATTGTTTCTGACATGACCGAGAATGTTATTTTTACTGTCTACGGTAAATTGGCGAGGATCTTTATCTGAATAACGCCAACGCATTATACAATTGCAACTCGCGCAGTGGTTATTCTGTTGTTGCTTCAAAGTGATTATTAATTCATCATCAATGTCAAATTCTCGTTTTTTTGGTCTTCTTGTTTATATCCGGAGAGTTTTTTATTAATGATGCTAACATCAATATCATCCATTGTGGTGTCATCATCGAAAACAATTCTTCGAAGTTGATTTATTTGCCTTACTCTAGACACTGCAAGATAGACTAAATTTGACCACTCAATGCGATTATCAACTATCCAAACAATTGTATCCGCGATGGTTAATCCCTGCGAGGAATGTATCGTCGTTACATAACCCAGTGTCGATGGCGATTTATCAGCACGCAATGCATTTTCGACAGCACTGATATCAACCAGCACAATATCATTTAACACTAGTGTTTGTCTTTCGGGTCCCGACGAAGTCACACGTCCTGGAATTTCAGCTTCAATATTCTGCCGCCGTGTACCATAGGGTCTATAACACAGCGGCGTTGGAAGTGTTGGAAATATTTCTTTGTGTAATTCAAACAACTTTCTCTGAAGTTTGTCTCTGACTATCTTTCTACTTGATAACTACAAAATCGTTTGGTCTCCATTCTTCCCAAAATTCCTCCATGGGAGTTTCAGGAATTACTACTCGGATTATTTCACATTGGATTTTATCCGGTTGTAATCTAATTAATTTCTTGCCTTCACGCAATTGTTCATCAAGTGCTCTATAGTCGGTATCGATTTCTTCATAATAGTCAAGAAACCCCTTTAACCAATCATGTGGACACGCGCCGACAAATGGTGGTGGTTGGCCATGATCTCCACACATTGTTACCACTGTATTCGTTTGCAGCAACCAATCAAGAAACATTTTTAATACATCTAACGAAACCGTACATATCTCATCCCAAATAATAATCGCAGAGATGAATTTTTAGCCCATTCTTTCAGTGGTCCATTTGTCGCCGTTGTATCGAAAAAGACTGTGATAAGTGCAAGCTTCAACGTTTCGTTGTTTTATCTAGCGCGCTAGTCTATGGGTCGGTGTCAGCACAATCATATTTTTCCCACGATATAATTCAATCGCCCGAGTCGTTTTTCCTGACCCGCCACAGCCGTTTAAATAAACTGTTTTATATCTACAAATTGGATCAGATATCGGCGGTGCATTAGAACGCTCCGATAAATTATCACTGCGTAAGTAATTACTTTTAATTTCAACGTCTGCTGATTCAGAATAATCACGCAGCATTTCTTTTTTAATTCTCCATGATCCTCAACTTTCATCCGAATTAGTGAATTCAGCAACTGTGCAACTGTACTTGCTGTTAAAGTAAAATGAATCAACGGCAACTCTAACCGCAGTGTCAGGAAATCTATTTATCATTGAAAATAAATTAATACAAGCATAACCCAGCATAGACGACCTCAAATGTGTATACGGAGAACTGTGTCCATCGTTGTAAGTAACAATTGTACCCAATTTTGTTCCATCGGACAAAAAAGCGTCCTTACGATCAACATATATGTTTTAGATACTGCATCCGCGATTACAAAGTCATATTCGGTGCTATCTATAATCAACCGTGAAGAATATCTTTTGCAGTCACATTTTTTCCCTCCCTGAGTGAATTTTCCAATTATTCTTCTTAAGAGATCTTTTGCTTCGATG
The DNA here is from genome assembly GCA_029339505.1 of Unio delphinus. Classification (NCBI taxonomy): domain Eukaryota; kingdom Metazoa; phylum Mollusca; class Bivalvia; order Unionida; family Unionidae; genus Unio; species Unio delphinus. Next base: position 243,319 of record JAQISU010000197.1, on the reverse strand, counting down.
ATTCGTTGATTAAATACCCGTTTGGACCACTCAATCATATATTTTTCGTCGGCATCAATATGTTTTCTGGATTCGTCAATTATACTATCAAGACGTTCCGGTGATGGTAACCAGACATTGGTTTGTTTCCGATATGACATAATTGCTTCACTGACCGTCAGCTAAATTAACGTTTTTGTATCAATCATGAATCGTAATAGCGCTATTGGCAGCCACTTCTTTTCAGACATGTGTCTACCAATCCAAATATAACAAGCACGATGAAGTCCTGCTGCCAACTCAAATGATACTACACGAGCGAATCCAGTTAAATCAAAATCAGGCAGCGGCCACTTAATTGCAACACGAGTCATTTCATGTACGGGATGTCCAAATCGTTTAAAATACTCAGTACACTCTCCATAACCAAGAAAACTCGCTGGATAACAAGCAACCATATCAACTGAAATGATATTATCACTGTCGTATTTATTATTCCATAAACCGCCATGATTGGATTCTAAACAACTAGCCTCAATGTCTGGCAAGAATTCTACGCGTGTTGGTTTCCATGCGTTTTTGATTCTCGCAAAATGAGCTGCAACCGACGGGATTGTAAAACAATTTGTCAATAATTGTTCATCGTTGATACTTTCATTATTTATGGCTTCGCCACACGCCGTTAAAAACCCACTAGCTGTTTTTTTCATTTTATTGTGAAATGCTTCAGTGCGGTATATTTCACCGTTTGGTCTTACAAACTGATCGAACGTATCCGTGTCGTTTTCAGGACTGCGAAGTAACCATACCGACAATGGGTCGTTTTTACTCAACTGCGCAATACCATCGAATAGTTTCTCTTCAACGAGAAAACCATCCCTGGAGAAATCTTCTCCCAAGAATTCCGTAGGTATATACTTTATTGTTCTGTTTCGTGGAAATATTATGACCGCGGACGTCCATGCTTGTTCGTTATGGTCAATAATTTTGATTGGAACTCCATGTTTATTGTATTTCGATTTATATAATACCTCACCGGTTATCGTTGTAACGGTTATCGGAAATTTCAGCGACTTTTCTAATTTAGCTATATCGCTAACAGTTGCCCCGCGCTCTTTCCCTGTTAACTCCCATTCATTAATTTTTTTACGTCTTAGATCAGTCAATTTGTTTCCGCGGAGTGCATTTGTGAAGTGTTCTATTATTCGTTCTGCTACACAATTGAGTGGCAAAGCCACTGACGAAGTCGCCGGCGACGACTGTTTCATCGGCGCTAGTTTTCCTATATCAGGTTTTTCATTTAACGGATATATCCCATACACAACTGCTGTTTCAGGGTATGCTCGTTCATAGTATGGTTTGTCGATTCCAGTTACCAGACCCGGCTTAGAATCACGGCTAACTTTACTTGTCTTTGAGAATCGGTTCACATTTGTCTCGTATAATCCAACCTCCTGATTCTACACGGATAATGAATTTCACTCTAAAAAAATACTTTTTGTTGCCAAGTTGTGATAACATCATGGCTGCGTTTATGTCGTTCATGGTGGCATCAACAACGTCATCAATTCGAAATGTTTACCAGCTATGAGATGCACCGTCGTGCTTGAATTCAACAACACATAGTCACGAATTTTTTTTATCAGGGCTCTATCCGTTATTGCCCGTTTTGGCACATCTTTGAGGGTTCTATCGAGATTGAATTTAACGTTCCTCGGTCATATAATTAAAACAAGTATTTAAATAGAAAAATATAGTATAATGAATCACTGCAAGTGGCTTATGATTGGATCAGCGACCCCGTGTAACAAATCATGTAGAGGCGAATTCTGTGGGTATCATTTACAAAGCTTTCGGCGGGGAAGTTTTGGCCCTCTCCCATGCCTCCGATGTGGGGTGGGGTAAGGGGAAAATCACAATTATGTCTCAGTTGTGGCAGCAAACGATACAGGAAACTAAAATGATATTATGACAAACGAATAAAAAATACCGTCATTGACCCTAACGATGACAAAGTCGTCAAAACCACTCAAGATTATATCCAGAGGTTTATAATTAAAGCAGATAATAAATTAGATAAATAGTATTATTATACAAATGAGCCAAGATTTCAGACCCCATCCAGTGCTTGTTAATTATGAAGCCTCCAGTGATGGTGTTCTTAGAAATTGCAGACTAAAGAAACCGTTTGGATCTCTGAATAATATGGGATAGTTGATGTTTGGTGTCGGGAAGAAGAAATATTATTGACATCGATTCGCATACGAATGTCACAACGGATTGATCAAAGATGATTTTGTGATCGATCACATTGATGGATTCCCTCAAAATAATAAATTGCATAATTCACGAGTCGTTACTGAGCGTCAGAATACAAAATTAGGCAGGACTGGGACATGTAAGTCAGTTGTAAAGAGACACGTAAAATCATTTGATTTCGAAAATAACAAAGAAACAATATTTCAATCAATGAATGCAGCTGGAAAATATTTTGACATTTGTGGGCCTTAAGTACAAAGAGTAGCAGAAGGAATTTATCAAACAGCTCTCTCAAAAAAGACAGGTCAAAGGGTAAAATTTTCATATATCAAGGGAGATAAATCCTTTATGGATAAGTCCTACCCCTCATAACACTCTACTCACTAAGTTCCCTTGTATTATGACCGTCAAGGTATTTGTGTCGTCTGCCATTCTCACAGGTAGAGAGAGAGAGGTATAATTGTTTGCGCGCCCACGTGACTGTATTGGAGTACACTTGATTGTGAGTTTCGGTAGAGTTAGTTAAATAAATAAAACTGTTAACACTTTTTATTGTCGCTTGGCTAAAACTGCATCATTTAAACAGTTGTATTTATTTAAACCCTTAGACTATCTACATTCAGCTATTACTCAATTTCAGTACAAACGTTCTTTATAATCCAACGCGTTATCTATGTTCGCTCAGCCAAAACGAGCATGAAACACTAGTGTTTCCCATTCATCGAAGTAAGTGGGCGTGGTAAAAATCACTATGTGAGAGTTGCAGTTATATTAAAATCTCCTCTTTGTGACCTAATCGGTAACTACACGCTGTTATCTAACAACTATATTCTTTTGTTTAGTGTTTTATTAAAATATTTGTCTCATTTAAATGTTGTGAAACAGCATTAATAAGTAATTCAAGGAAATGAAATAACACACCCGTGAATCAACGCGGCTGTATTAGTCACCTTATATACGTTATGACTCATAATAAGCTTGGGCTTTCGAAAGCCAATTTGACCGATCAAAAGTAACCCACGCTATTGACCCGGGCATGTTGTTGTCCTTTGTCAATCATGCAACCGGGTTAATTTAATTGGGATGATTTTGATTGGTTGGATTGGCCGTAGAAAAATCCGCCCCGTCGTTTCATGTTTGTGATGTCTTGTGCCATCCCACATCATTACATAACAAATTCTATCATCGTTTCATTGAATATAATCCATCCCTAATTAAGTTAATTAAGTAGATGTTACGCCTACAATCTGCCACAACACTCGAGTGGAGATATATATGGCATTGTGCCGTCCCACATCATTTACATCACAAATTCCATGATCGTTTCATTGAATATAATCCATCCTTAATTAAGTTAATTAAGTATATGTTACGCCTACAATCTGCCACAACACTCGAGTAGAAATGTATATATATGCCTACAATCTGCCACAACACTCGAGTGGTTATTAAACGGTATTGTACTGTTCTTAATTAAGTTAATTAAGTACATGTAGTGACGCCCCCACCAAGCATATCTTCTGGGCGGTCTAATATGGCATTTGTCACGTTAGGCCTCCCGCCGGAGATTTATGTTTCGGGCCCTCTTGGGCTTACTTGGATGTGAAGGCAATCAAGGAGTTCCAAGGATGTGTTGACGTATATGTAACCTCTGGGTCTCTTTCACGTTATTTGACGCGAAAGGGATTTCCAAATGGGGTTTTCATGTATGTGCTGTACTTAATTAAATTAATAAAGTAACCTTTGGGTCTCTCTGACGTCATAGACGCGAGCGAGATTGTCAAATGGGGTATCAAAAAACGGAGTCAAAAAATGACCCAAATTTTTTTAAATAATTAGAGATACAGTATACTATAAAAATATGGATATCAAAGATGTAAATGCCATAATCCCTGAAATTTCAAATTTGCAGAATCGAGGCATAGTATTATCTGAAGATCTCAACTGCGACAGGATTACCTCGGAATATGAAGACATTGAGTATCAGTCTAGTAAGGGTCGTTATGTTTTACCTAAGATGTACAGGCTCGTGAAAGGAATTCAAAAGTCCATCAATGCTTTTTTGTACGGTAAAGACATTAATGTATTTATAACGCTATTTAGCACCGTTGAAGCAATACGTCAAAAGCTCGGCCAAGAGTATCAAAAACGAGCTGAAATTAGTTCTAAAGTTCGTGATCTTAAAAAAGTATTAAACGAGAAAAAACCCGTATCTTAATCACGTGAGCGTTTATATAAAAAAAGACTTTCGGTAAAAAAAAAAAATTTTAACACTTGTTACACTTGTCACATAGGATTTTCTCCTGAAAGAATTCTCATCAGTTTGGGTTTGTATACAGATATAGAATGAAAACATCAATGCATTATTCACATTTGAAAACTCAGTTCACAAACAATATATGGTGGGTGAATCGCTTACAACTAGATTAGCCCGAGAGCGGCTAGCAGCAATTAAAATGTTTATACCGGTTCGAGACAGACTTCGCGAGAAACTTCAACAACGACAACAAGCGCAAACTGACTTTTCTGTGTCATGTGAACAACTGTTTACTCCGATAACAAGTGCGACCAAAGATGTGAAAAAGTTAACTGAAGCAGCAATATACGGAGATATTCCTGAACGAGAACGAGCAGCGAAGGCGCCGCTGCTTGATACGCTTGAAAAGATAGCAGCAGAGACTGAACAAACACGCGCAGGGATACAACAGCTATCCAGTGATATAAAAACCAAACGCAAAATTGAAGAACGCAAAGAAGAACAAGAAGGTGCAGCTGCAGGAAGAGACTATTCACCTGAAAGTATATTTACAGTCGCAGCATTAAATGAAATTAGAGGAAACCATACGGATTTCGAATTAGCTAATTTTGCTAGAGAAAATTTTCCAAAGGGTAAAAGAGAGAATTTTTTAAGTGACGAGTTTAAAAATTGTATAAGAAGCAAAGACACATGGGCATCAAAATATATTTAGTGAGACAAGGCAGGGATAAAATCAGAGCGTTTCAGCACCCTGGTTATAATAACTTTCTAGCTGCGGTTAAAAGCGGTCCACTACCACCACGTTATACGGAGGATCCAATCCCGGAGGAAATACACATAAGAGCGGAGGCCGGTTCTAAGAAAACAAGCGGAAAAGGATATTCGATTGGAAATCCTTTGGATTTCAACGCAACCGTGACATGCCCTGGTTATATTCTCTCGGATATATCACGGCTGGAAGAACTTATCGGGGGAAAACGAGCCGGAAACAACTCCATTGAAACAAATAATGAAGCAGCTGTTATCTGTGGACGATTATTTGCCGGCGGTATCATGCACATTGATGTATATCGAGAACTCATTGCTGAATTAGTTGAAAATCACAGAGACGTCCATGGTTATCACAGCGATTAAAATCAAAGATTTTCAATGGAATTGACTACGCAATTCACTAATTGAAAAACTAATAGTTTTATAACAAGATGATTATACACTACAACCATGATAAACCCGTAAGCGTCGACGTGGTGAACTCACGATTGCCTGTTTACCGCGCGTGGTACGGAGGTGGTCTCGGCAGTACCATTGCAGGGTTATTTACAAGAATAGCACCAAAAGTGGCGACGCTAGCTAAACAATTATCAATGAAGGCCATTGATGTTATTCGTGATAAAGGAATCAGCGCTGTTGGAAATCTTGCCGGAAGGACATTTTCTGCCGCGAAAGATAAAATAATATCATTGGTGAGAAAGAAACCAACAGCGATGAAGTCTGTGGTGAAACCACCAGTGCTGACATCAACGACAGTGATGCCTTCAAAAATCAGCAAAGCAATAAATAGCGCAGTGGAAGAAAAACGCGTCGTTGGCTGCTTCGGTGACTTCGTCGCCATTGACAGCTTCACCAGTAACAGATAGCGCTATCATGAACGCGATAGCAGGAAGTGGTTTGAAACGAAAACGAAAACGACGATGATTACAAATAGTTTGACAATTGAAAACACTAGTATGTTAATAAAATGTTTAAACGAACCTCTGATCCCGCGTTTGATATGGAAGCCCCAGTGCGCAAAGACGATTCCGTTCGTGATTATCAATATTATTCTTATCATGCAATACAGCCCGACTTACGATCGCGAATTGAACTTAAGTTCAAGATACCAGTAAATACTTTTTGCCATGTGAAGTATTTATTGAAATCGAGGGAAAACTAATGTTGCAGCTGATACCCAATATGCAGATGATACAAATATCCGAGTTGGTTTCGTCAACAATGGCATCATGGTGCTATTTGAAAGTGCAAGATATCTTATTGATGGAAAAGAAATTGAATCAATAGACCGTGAAGCTGATGCTGCAACAACAATAATCGGACTAGCAAGATATTTTGATGATTATACAAGATCGGCTGGTCCGTCTATGATGTTTGCAAAGGATATTATTGATCACGCTGATCACATTAATAATAATAGGGTAAAAGCAACACGATATACCGCAGTTGATTCAGCACCAGCCGGATATACTAGACCGGCTGGGACATTTGATGTCGTAGATATTAGTCGCAATTTCAATCTAGGGTTTGCAACACGAGTAATGATGTTGCAAGGACAACAACGATATTTTTCATGTGCGATTCCACTCCATCACATATTTGGATTCTGCAGAAATGTCAGAAAAGTCATTTATGGAGCCAAACACACAATTGCGTAAGTGAGAAAAGGCAATGACAACGATGCAATTTGATATACTGGTGCCGCTGATGGTAAAGTTGTTTTAACTAAATTAGCATTGTGGATGCCAGTAATGACCCCATCAATCGCCACAGAAGAGCGGCTACTCTCATTTATGGTCACAGGTGGCAAATCATTGATAAGTTGGCTAACAAAAACAACTGATGCCAAAGAGATTGATGTTAATGGTACATTTACATGGCACCTGGCATCAAAACAAGGCGTTTCAGCTCCACGTCATATATTTATAGCGCTGCAGAATCGGAATCGATTAGGCTCCCAAGAACGCAGTCATATGATATTTGATCGATTAGGGGTAAGTGAGGTTTCACTGAGAATAAACGGACAACAAGAACCATCTGAGGATATACAGCTTGATTACGACACTAACCACATAGCACGTGTGTATCATCGAATGATGTCATATATGGGTCGTGATCAAAATGGTGATACTGGGTTACAAATATCGCAACTTGATTTTAAAAACCTCTATCCGATCTATTACTTTTCGCTGGAACATCTTGATTTAATGAGACAATCCGTTGTTGACATACATTTTCGAGCTCGTATAACCCCTGGAGGTGCTAATTATAGAGCGGTTGCTGTCATTATCAGCGAAAAATTAATGTTGTTAGAAGGGGTTGGCGGACGAATGAGAATTATTGATGCACCAGTGGAAAATATATAAACGATTCACAATTAGATCAATTGAAAGCATAAAAGTGTTTTACAATAAAATGCCATATAGTGTTGTTAGTGTCAAGCTGACTGATGGTCAGGTCAAGAAATTGCGATCAAAATCCGCTAAAGAATGGAACAACAATAACGTTGAAACCAGCGCAGATGTCCGGCGGTACACATAAGATATCATTAACGGATCGTCAAATAAAACATTTCAATGATACGCTAAAGAAACAGCGAGGGATTCAAATTGTATTTTCAAAGGCTGCAGTCGCCAACATGATAAAATCAAGTGGTATATTTCCATTGTTAGCCGCAATACCAGCATTGATTGCAGCGGCTGCCCCAGCGGTGGCGAAAGCGGCGGAGTTGAGAGCCGCCGGTACCGCGGCAGGGATGGCGTTGAAAAAGGCAACTGGGAAAGGATATAAAAAAAAGGGAAAGGGTCTAAGACTACCAGGAACTCCGTATTCATGGTACAGCGAAAAGGGTCTGAGAATACCAGGAACGGTTTATTAGTTGAAAGTCCAATTCTTCCCATGTCCAATTTGGTTTATTTGATGCTGCTAAAAAACTAGCGATAAAAAGCTTCAGAGGGGTTTTTATGAAAGATCAGTTGCTGAGAAAACCTAAACGCGTTGAAACCGGTATCATCAATCTTGATAGCAGTGACGGATCGGGAACTCACTGGGTTGCATACGCGATTGATCCGCGTGGGATTGTCTATTTTGATTCATATGGGCTAGCTCCGCAAAGCAAGTTTAAGCGGTATATAAATTCAAAGAATCGCTCAATTCCGATTTTTTATTCCACGCTGCCAACACAACAATTAAATGATCCACCGATATGCGGCCGTGAAGTATTAAATGTCCTTGCGGAGATATCTACATTTCCGTGGAAACCGCCTCATCAGGTTGTAAACGAATATACCAGTGGGAGGTTTTTAGAAAACCAATAAATTGAAAACCCAAGTTGCGCTAACAATAATGATTGATATTTGGGGGCGAACTCTATCAGCGTTAGAAAACCCACCACGGGAACACAGGATGTAAAAAAAATAATTGAAGATTAAATCGCTGAGACGTTGAATTTAGCAAGTGTTTACCTAAACGAAATAGTTGTATTTCAAGATCGCCAGGGCAAATTGAAAACCAGTAATGTGTCGTTGGATGACATTATAACACGAAGACATGACGCCGCCGATGACGCTATTGCGCTGTTTCAGGATGGTAAACTCAAACCAGGCGTACTTATTTCGACGGTCACAGAAAAACTAACAACAGTAGATAACACAGCAAACTCATTAAAATCACTCAACGATGAATTTGTTAAATTCAATCAACCGCTACAAGAGTTTCTTGGTGTTCCGCCAGTGACCACACCAACTATTGAAACGATAAAAACCGCAATCGACAATTTAGCAAAGCTACAATCTGATTATAATAATCATATAGATTATTTTAACGAACTCCGAGAAAACTTCAACAGAACCGATTACTCCATAGTAAAATTCAATAAACCGCTACAAGAATTTCTTTGTGTTTCACCAGTGACCACACCGAATATTAAACCGATAAAAACCGCAATCGACGATTTAGAACAGCTACGATCTAAGTATAATAATCATATAGTTGCTTTTGACACACTAAAAGGAGGCTTCGGCCAAACCAATAACATCGTTGATAAATTCGATCTACTGCTACGAGAATTTCTTGGCGTTCCACTAGTGACCACACCGAATATTAAAACGGTAAAAACCGCAATCGACAATTTAGAACATCTACGATCTGAGTATGATGCTGATATAGCTGCTGTTGCCACACCACGAGAAAACTTCAACAGAACAGATAACGTCATTGATATGATCTTTGGTAAACAAGAGATTAAACCTGAAGATGTTAAAACAACTCTAAATAACATCACTGCAAAATTCGATGAAATAACTCGGTTTGGTCGGCAATTGGAAGCAACCAACACAGATGTTACTACGATCAGAGGCAATCTCCAGAGACTTGAAAAAATAAAAATTCCTCATGATAGATTCAGCTTCAGCAATAACGTATACACACATCGATCTGGAACATTTGAGTGGACACCAACATCTAACGCTTTACTCATCACAGCTACTGTCAATGGTATTTATCGATTAACGCTGATAACACCAACTCAATATAATATATCATCGTCGAGTTCATCCTGGGCCAATAATGTGATATCAACGATCATCGACAAGAATACAACTGAACAGTTAACGATAAAAACCGATGATAAAAGTTTGCCTAGGGCATCAGTAACATGGTATGTGGAATTCATAGCGGATCTGAGCAAATAACTGAATTGAAATAAATTTACAGTTAGATTCGTAATTGAAAACGCTAGTGTTTTTAAAATAAAAATTACATCATCGCCGTCACAATATCGCTATGTTGCAATCAAAGAATTATCAATGAAACTCAAAACACTCGCTGAGGAGTATGCAATAAAAATAAAAAAATACCGCAGCAGGATTACAGCCATTGACGTTACAGTGTATTCGGTATCTGGTGTAATGGCAGGAGCTGGTATTATACTGTCTTCAGTGACAATGATAGCTCCGGTTGCTGTTCCAATTTGTATATCCGCGGCGACAACAATTGGTGGGGTTGCTAATGCAATTACTAAAAAACTATCATCGTGTTCTCAGGGAAAACTCAACGAGTATACAGTAAAACATCAAATAGCATCCAACGCGTATTCGCAATTATCCTCGTTGATATCATCATCGATTGATGATACAGTAACTACCGATGAAGAATTCTCAGCGATGATACGTATTTATAATTCCGCGGTATCGAAATTAGAAATTGTAGACAATGATAATAATAATGTCACTAAAACTCGAAGAGTTTCAACTGCTTCAACGAATAGCAGAAAATACCAACCCTGTGAAAACAAGCATGATCTTAATATCATCAACGAAATCCGAGTTTAGTGTAAACTTTCCTTCTCCGGTTCCCGTGAAGGAGATAGCGCTAGCAAAAGTACGTGTATACCATAGTTGGCCTAATATCAGATCGGTAGCATTTGGTGGGCAGAGACCCAATAACTCATTGGTGTTCGCGAATAAGAATAAAGAAGACGGGACTCCAGACTGGAACGTTGTTTCAATACCAACAGGGTCCTACCAAATCGAATAAATTAATAATGAATTAGCGCGTAGAATAAAATCGATTACTGGAGAAGAATCAAAATTCGCTATAACGGTTCACGAGTCAACGCTATCGTCCGCCATTGAAATAAAATCACCTAATTACGTCGTAGATATCTATAACAGCTCAATCAGAACCGTGTTAGGATTGCCTGAAAACCCACATCGACAAGAAACCGCTGTTGTAGCACCAGAACCTGTGAAATCTGATTATGTCACAGACAAAATAAAACCTGATAATCCAATAAAAAGTACAGGGTACCTATAAAGAGTACAGGGTACCTATAGAGTTTTTTGGGCTCAGATACGAACATAGGGAGGAGAGTGGACCATTCCAGGGGTATTATTTTGTTAACGAACCTAGCATTATTAAAACTTTCACAGCGATGGATAATGATTTTTCACTGTTATTAATATCTCTTGAATCTGGTACTCTCACTCGAGATGAATTTATCAGCGTTGTATAAATATGTAACAAAATCATCGACGATATGGAAAAATTTAATTTACAAATTATTCGAGTTATACTCGATGTGGAAGGTTTAACATCGAGAATAACATTTGCAAAAAAATATAATATCCGCATTGAAGATATATCAACATTTAAACTACCCGGTTATAAAGTACCGGATTTAAAGAAACAACTTAACGACACCATCGATATTAGTTTTAAAATAATCTATGACGCATAAAAAAGTTATCTAGTGGAAGATTTATTAATCCTGACTCACAATAATGACCTTATATGACGGTGGTAGGCATATCGCGCCACACAATGTAAATATTTCATCGGTGATTGCACTCAATTTAGTATGTGATGCAATCGAAGGAAGCTATCAAATAAATCTCGAGCAATCAAATCAAGCCCAGCAGGGATATAATCTGTATTCATTTGCACCAACAGCATCTCCAGGATTTTTAATTGTTGAGAATCCAATTAATCCTGTCTATATGCGATGCCATAATAATTCGCTAACGAGATCTAATTTCAGACTCACTGACCAGTCAAATAATTTGATTGATCTTCAGGATAAGGTGTTAGCGGTTAGTCTATTTGTAAAGTCCTAGGACTTGATCAAATACTTGGTTGAAATAAATTGTTAACCTGTAGCAGCAGAGGGGGCGATGACAACATCGTTGCGACCCGGATGATTGAAAAATTGCAAAGTCTCCGTTTGCTAAATGGAGACTTATTTTTTTTTTTGGTTAAAATATGAGATTCGCAGAAAGGCTCTATTTTTCGTTTTGAGGCTTCAATTAATTTTGTCGAGAAAAGTTGTGAGGTTCTCCCCTCTGCTCCTATGCTTTTTTTTTTTGTTTGAAGACTTGGTCTATATGCTCTCTCTCCGTAGGGGTTTCGTTTTTGTTTGAAAACTTGCTCTGTTCACCCTTCTTGCTGCTTAATAAACAAATAATAATGTGGACTTTGTTTAGTGGGTAATCTTTAGAAGCTCTTAGCTCTTTACAACATCTATAATGATATGAATAGAGAAAAACAAAAGCCATGAAATTGGAAAAAATAAAGAAATGATTAAAATATTTAATGTTGGAAAAATTATTCGATCTTTAAATTTTCTCCTGCAGTCGAAAAAGGTGGTTTGCAAGAGCGCTCTTGAAGGGTATACTTGGGTCTTTGTGTACAATTTCAATGGGAAATTCATTCCACATTGCTGGGTCCTGGTATGCAAATGAACGTTGTCCAAATGAATTTGTTGACATAGTGGGAACAATGAGTATACGATTGTCAGAAAAGGAGCGTCATGATTTTCATGATGTGTACACATGGGTGAGGCCATATTTGTACGTTGGACTGGAGTGCATCAGTGAAAACGTAGCACATATAACAACGTGTGTGTTTTATTATAGATAAAATGGCTAGCCAGTGTAAGATACATAGCAGTTGTGAGGTGTGCTCTGATCGTGGTACTCCAAAGATGATACGAACAGCTGTGTTTTGAACTTTGTGAAGTTTTCGGAGTAGATAATGGGGCGAAACCGACATCATTGAGTTCAGTAGTCCAGACTTGAAAGTACTGATTAACACATAAGTGTTTTATTCGCCCGGACGCTCATCATCATTTCGTTTTCAAGAAATATGAACATATTGTCATACAATAAGGAATTGAAAAGAACGAAAACCAACACGTGCTGCATATTTCAAGAAAACATCTATTTTTCTAAGCTATAAAGCGAACACTGCAAAACAACACACATTATTATACAATAAAACTCATAAGATAATAGCTTATCACACATTCAGAGCTATTACATCTCAAATGTGTTATACTCTGTTCATGATGCTGCCAACGTTGGAATATAATGATTTAGCAGTATTATTCAATGTGAAAATGTGTCTATCGTGTTGATGTTACACATTTATATAATCCAAAATGTATTTAAAGGAATGCAAAGTCGTAAATTGTAAGTGCACTTTTTACTTCCAATTATTAATTTAAATAAATAAACTTTCTCAATAAATAATGCAATACGACTAGATTGCGGCCTTTATTTCAGATGTTTAAGATAGGAACACATAATTATGATACTCATTACATCATATAAGAAATTAAGACACCATTTCATACAAATTAAGAAACAGTTTAAGAACCAGAATGAGGATCATACATTTTTTTCCATTACAATTAAACAACCATTGTTATACGTCATTTTGCCATCTACGTTTCCAAGTTGTATTGATGAGAGTTTTAAATATACTTTTCACATATTTTCTTTATCATGGGGTTGTTCCTCACATTCATTGAGATGTCTCAATTTTGATGTGCAAAATCTGTTTGAAATTAATGTACACTGAATCTTTCATTAGTTCTAAACGGAATGACGTGATATTCGTGCTTCATACTATCCACATGCGCCACTCACTTGACACAATGCCGTTGGTAACCTTCATATTATGAGGCAATCACAATAATGTCTAAAAAAATTAAAAGACTTGGTAAACCTCCTAAAAATGAAATGTTAGGAGGAACGATATTTTGCATTTCTCTTAAATATAAATGTCTTCCATTGGCTGACGACAACGAAGTACACTTGACGTATACTACTAGAATGATACGAGGATGAAGTTGAATATAGTGCCTTAAGGACTTACGATACTATCGATATGACGAACTCTAAGTAATCTAAATATGAAACAACATAACAAGGAGAATAAATGTACTTATGTGGTCAGGACTGTTTTCTTATGAATTTAAAATTTGGTAAAAAGATATTAAGCAGGTTAAGATGTTTGTGTTTAAGTGGTGTCCGTGCAAACATGAATGATTTCTCATGCATCAGCTATTCTGTGTGTACGTATATTCAGTACACAGAGCTTGGTCCTAGACTGCGCCGGAAGCTATATATGGTCGACGTACGTGAACTGCAGTAGTATTATATGAATCGGACTGTCCGAATTTTTCGTTTCTTGGAAGCTAGAATTTGTCAGTGCCCGTGAACGGCTACAAATATACAGATGCCTATGGCACCATCGCCACATTTGAAAATGACTGGGAACTGAATGTTATGCAAAGATTACAAGATGAATCATAAAAGGGTGTGACGTTCAAAATGTTGTCATTAGAATATGACTGATTGTTCATCCTCAATACACCAAGAACTTTTTCCCCGATGTGGGTGATTGCATCGCTTGCATGTTAAATTGACATCAAAGAGTAATACTAGAAGCTACCTTTTTCAGCAAAATCAACAAAATCAGCAAAGATGTTTCTGTCAAACTGGCAAGGCAATCTTATTAAATTGTTTCCGAGAGGTCGCAACCGAAGTACAAACATTTATGTGACGCATTATAATCACTGATAAACACGTGTTATAGAGAACCAGTAGATCTATATATTTCTTGATTATAACTTGTATTGGTTCAGAAACCTTTATTGTACATGGTGTCCTGCTGACTGATAGTGGGATGGGTTTCAAATTAATTGATCAAGGACACGTGGGACCCATATATATATATATATATATATATATATATATATATATATATATATATATATATATATATATATATATATATATATGTATATATATATATACATATATATATATATATATATATATATATATATATATATATATATATATATATATATATATATATATACTTCTTGACTGAATTGACTATTGGAACACGTTCTATGGAGGACAAATTATTCGGTTTGGTCACGCACGGACCTAACACGAACGAGTCTCTCACGAATATGTCTGATACGAATGTGTCTAATGAAAAGTTGAACCGAGTCAGAAACTGTATGCCATACATACAATAACTGACCATATACAGTAAGTCCACATGTGAATGACCGACGCCACGCTTGCATCATGATCAATATGACATTATCCGACAAGACATACATATTAGCAAACAATTAAATCATATCTTGCGGTTCCGACAGACTTCACGAGCATACATAAAACAGTTGACGAATGTAGCAGAGAAAATGCTGACACTATGAAGCAGACCGACTACAAATCTTGTCGACATGTCAGGACAGCCTGAGCCATGGAACAATTACCAGCGATAGTCCATTAAAATGTCAAAAAGACAATAGCTTATCATGTCATGAATCATCAACACGCAAGTCAAAGATAAACGGCCTGTTATTTGAAGGATAAATAATCAAGCACATCGCATAATGTATTGCCATTAACTACACAACGGTGAACAACATAAACAAGAAATGTAAAATCAATTCAACAACAATAACTAATGTATATCTGCACTAAATAGCAAATTTTGTCCATCATTACAAAATTGTCCTGAAAGAACAAAGTTTCGTTTAAGATGTGCATCTGTTCAATATGTATGTGAGGGATATTTCAGTCCCACACTATGCAAACCAGTGCAGATATAATTTAATGTTTACACATGTATGTTACGGTATATAATCCGCTCTGTTATATCTTTAGAAACACTCTCCCCAATGAGCACACCTGTTTAATATCACTTCAAAGATAATCTCAGACAATTACTGTATTGTTGCATTCAACATCAAACATTAGGACAAATTAGGCAGAACCGAGTGTACTACGTTAAGCAATGCAAACTCTACAATTGAATTGTTAATAAATAATATTTACCATTCCCTCAGCCATTATTGTAAAACAACTCCTAAACAAAATATAATTGATTTGGTCACAAATTAACAACTTTAGTTTCGTATTAGAGAAAGGTCCTGAGAAAACTATAACTGTTTTAACAAAAGGAGCATATGCTCAAAGTTTTTATGGGCGAACTTGCAAGCATACACACAGCAGACTAGTGTACGTAGCCAAACATTGCTACTTTGATAAACTGTTTTTATGTCGGATATAATTTATGTCTTTCTAATCGTTAGCTTCTCATATGGAAATAAATCCGCGTGGAAAAGTAAGTGGGGGAGGGGGGGGATTATTGAACCAAGTCACATAATTTGGAACACCATATGCAACAGCGTAAAGTACAAAAAGGACCGTTGAATGTTTGCACCCTATAAAGTAAATTTTAGGATAATACCGCATATGTCCCGACATGATCTTAGCATTGTGAGATAATAATCTGAATAATATCCACAACCCAAATTGACTGAACGTATTGATCTACAGTATGATCTTGACATAAGCCATGTATGGGAGACACGTATATTTAATTTCACTACAGTTATAAGGGTTAATTTATATATCTGAGTTCTCGACCGACACGGCTCTCTCCGAATTTCAATGAGTCTCTATTTGGCTATCCCTTTTTTGGGCTCTCTAATTATGATGTATAGTCACTATATAAATAAACAACGCAGTCTTCACTCATGACGGTTAAAACATGTATTCTAACGGGTCTCACCTATGATGTTTATGACTTAAAATCAAACATGCTAGGATTCTTTTTCATTGGACCTTTGGACATGGTGAATTAATTACAACTCGCACATGACATCGCTTGAACGTTTTCTTATTAAAACAGTCAATATGGTCCACAATTTTGGAGTTGATTCTGAACGCCATGTTTACAAATGTAAGATACATCATGTCAACAATAATAATGATGACGATTTTATAACATAAATATAATAGAGGACCTTAGTTATTGACAAAGCAGAATAGGATTTTTCAAGTATTTACCATGATCAATGTAACGATTTCATCTAATAACCAAACTGAAAAATTGAAAAATAACCAAATTGAAAAACCAAATTGAAAAATTGTTTTGAAACTCGCTTTCAAAGTTAGTAATTTGGACGAAAGTGTCAAAACGTATTAAGATTATAAAATGAAAGGGAATGGAACCATGCTAGCCTATCTTAATGCAGTTATATGCTCTAATGCAGAAGTCTCAAACACGCTGACCGTGACCAATATGCGGCCCGAAACGCCGAATTAAGTGGCCCACAAACGTCAGAAGGTGAGAGATAACAGAGGTAGTGTGGCCTTTGGTCCATTCAAAATGCCCTCATTCGGCCCTATGGGCAGTTTTGGCGTGAAAAGTGTGCATGTTTGCAAATAAATTATATAATCACTTGGAATATCATGATAAATTGCATGCAATTATGTGCTGTTCCTAACAGTGCATCCATATTCAACATTCTTAAAAAGTATACTTAACAATGAATAGGTATACTGTTTCGACATTTCCCTATTTATATGTTATTCAGTATTCACAGACTTGATATTCAATAAAGACCATGAACCTAATATTCCAAGGCGAGGAAACGCATCAACTAATAACGGTTATTATTTTTAAAGATAAGTTTAGGCATACCTAACATTTTTGTGGTATAAGAAAAAGAGTCCTTTAATTTGATAATTTCATTTATCTAGACTAGGGTATGATTATTACTTCGGTCACATTGCTTGGGCTGTTTAAATAGTTGTGTCATTATTTAATAATTATTATATGTCACGAAATTTTCTTTCAAAAGATGCAAAAGAAATGGATTGATGATCTCATGCCAGTGGCAAGAAATGATCCTTGATGTAGATCATAGTTTTCAATAATTTACCATCATTACGTATTACGAAACAAAAAGGATAAGAAGAGACAATTGTAAGGGAAACTATTTGAAACAAGATGGAAGATGGAGTTACCTTTGCTAACCTTACCAATATATAGGTTTGAAGCTCTTTGTATATTTGCCATAATCAGAAACATTTAAGTCGTAAAATAAAATTATTCAGTCTGCAACTTTCTAGAACCAGGTGACCGAGTCGTCTAAAGTGGTCTCTTTAATGTTCGCTGACAATTTGCTTATTTACGCCAATGTCGAATCTTGGCCTAGGCAAGTGTATTTGTATGTCTGAATGTTGCCAGTAGCAGCAGAGGGTACGAACCCTACAACTTTTTCCGACAAAATTGATTGAGCCCTCAAAACGGAAAATAGAGCCTTCTTGTGAATCTCATATTTTAACCCCCCCCCAAAAAAAAATAAGTCTCCATTTAGGAAACGGAGACTTTGCGATTTTTCAATCATCCGGGTCGCAACGATGTTGTCATCGCCCCCTCTGCTGCTACAGGTCAACAAAAGCATAAATGATTTTTCACGAGGGTTTTACGATTTCAACCAAATATTTGATCAAGTCGGATACGATATCGTGTCCGAGGATCATGTAAATTTATTGTTATAAATCCGTGTGGGGTTGACTGAGCATGAGTAAAGAAATTTCAAAATGAATTGAAGTCCATATCAGAGCACCATGTCTGGCAAATATTTCGGAGAGTATGTGTATCAACGCCGTTGAATACAGCAAGAATATTAAAGTTGTCTCTGATCACTTTTGGAATCCGAGTGCAGCGTTGAGTGACATATATCACGTCGGTGTTTTTTTATGCCTGCCTCGGGAAAATATTCTAGCTGGGTTTTTTGATTGTCTAACATCACATCGTCGTATACGACTAAATTGTTAATGCTCCCATCAAGGTCATCCACGGATGGTGCCTCGTCAATATCAGTTATAAAATCAATGACGTTCTCACCTTTAATTTCTGATGCATTCTCGCTAAAATCCTTTAACACTTCATAGCATCGTTGATCATCTACGCTAGGGGCAATTAAATACAACTTATCCCACTTCATCCATCTTATTATTAAATTGAGCAACAATTGCGTCTTGCCGGATCCAGATGGCCCGATTATAATTGCTCGGATATAGTTTGGTAGCGCTGCATGACGCTTAACTGGTTCTCTTGCTTTAGTCGCTGAAAATCAATTATATTCATATCTCTATACATAAATTATGGATCTATATTGTTTGAAGTGTAAAACGCGTACTGGCACAAATCATGTGACGACGATTATAACTAGCAATAACAGATCTGCACGTACTGGCAGATGTGCAACATGTGGTATAAAAAAGTTTAGATTTGTTTCTATGAAATCCGGAGATGTTTTTAAAAAAAAAAACGAGGAGGTGATATCGCAGCCAAGTTAGCAAATCTCCCTGGAACGCCGTGGGCAACGTATCCAGGAGAAAAGCACCTTCCATAATATAGCTACTGTGGCCCAGGAACACGATTAGATATCAGACTTGATGATCAAAATCAACCTCGACGTGGTGAAGAACCGATAAACGCCATTGATAAGGCGTGTCATGCTCATGATGTCGCATATAAAAGCAGCAATTTGCAACACAGGCATCTCGCGGATGTGAAATTAATTAATGCGTTAAATGCTATTCCTGATAAATCTTTCAAAGAAAAATTGGCTTCGTGGTTGATAAAATCAGCTATGAAAGGCAAATTGATGATGGGCGCTGGTAATTAATAATATGGAATCTATTTATTATTCTCCAAAATGATACTGGAGGGGTAACGCTGCAATCAATAAACTTGCCAACGCCGCAAATGTGAAAAAGGCCACTGCGACTAATTGGTTATCCAAACAAGCTATATGGCAAATTTATCTACCACGTCCTAAACAAATCAATTTCTCGCATTTTGATGTTACCGGATCCAATGAAGTTCATCAAGCTGATTTATTGTTTTTACCACATGACAACGGTTACAAATACGCGCTACCCGTAGTTGACGTTGCGAGTCGATACAAACAAGCAGAACCGCTAAAACAAATCATCACCTGAAGTTGCTTCTGCATTTGAAAAGATTTATCGACGAGGCCCACTACGCTGGCCAAATCTATTACAAGTTGATCCTGGCAAGGAATTTCAAGGCGCTGTTTTATCAGCGATGAAACATCACAATGTCACCATCAGAAAGGGGCATATTGCAATATTTCGCGATTAGGCAATTGTAGAAAGATTTAATCGGACTCTTGCTGAGCGGTTATTTGGATATCAATACGCAAAAGAATTCATCCAAGAAAAGCAATCCCGTGAAGGTTCAAAAGGTTACCAGGGGTAGTTGCAGCGCTAAATAACGAGATTACCAGAGCAATCAATATGAAACCTAAAAAGGCAATAAAAAAGTATATACCACAACCACAGCGGGATAGCGTTTCTCAGCCAATTCTCAGCAATGTCACCGTGAGATATTTATATGAACCAGGAGAGCTTGAAGGTGGTAAAAAAGGGCTACTGATCCTATTTGGAGTGTCACTACGCATAGCATATCTACTATAACACGATCAACTGGTAGACCTCCAATCTATAAATTGGATTCAACTGCTCCTCAGCGGGGTTTTACACGTGAACAATTACATGTGATTCCTGACGATACGCAATGGTCTTAACTAGCGCCGTTGCGTCTGTTGCACTCAAGACAAGTCAACATCACATTGTTTCTGACATGACCGAGAATGTTATTTTTTCTGTCTACGGTAAATTGGCGAGGATCTTTATCCGAATAACGCCAACGCATTATACAATTGCAACTCGCGCAGTGATTATTCTGTTGTTGCTTCAAAGTGATTATTAATTCAGCATCAATGTCAAATTCTTGTTTTTTTTGTCTTGTTGTTTATATCCGGAGAGTTTTTTTATTAATGATGCTAACATCAATATCATCCATTGTGAGAACCGTACTAGGATGGCCTGAAAACCCACCTCAGGAAACCGTTGTTGTACCCGAACCTAAAAAATCTGATTATGTCACCGACAGAATAAAACCTGATGATCCAATAAAGAGTTATAAAGATTACAAATTCACTATATAATTTTTTGATCTCGCATACCAGGCAACTGGGAGAGAGATGGAAGGGGATATAATAGAGGGACATCATGTTGCTAGCGACAGTAGAATTAGTGAAAATTTCATAGCAATGACTAATGATATTTCGTTGTTGTTAATACCCCTTAAATCCGGCTCTCTCACCCGAGTTGAATTTATCAGCGTCGTAAAAACATGCAATAAAATTATCGACGATATGGAAACATTTAATTTGCAAATTATTCAGGATATACTAGATGACGATAATCCCATGTCGAGAACAGAGTTTGCAAAAATATTTAATATCCCCGTCAATAACATTCCAACATTTAAACTACCAGGATATAGCGTACCAGAACTAAAAAAAATTCTCAGTGATGCAATCGATGTTGGTTTTAAAATAATTCATGATGCATGGAAGAAAACAGCACCATCGGAAAAAAAAATCCTCAAACATAATAATGACCCAAACGGTGGCGACAGACATATCGCTCCGTTCAACGTGAATATTTCATCGGTGATTGCAATCAATTTAGTATGCGATGTTATCGAAGGAAGCTATCAAATTAATCTCGAACAATCATATCAAGCTCAGCAAGGTTATATTCTTTATTCGTTTGCACCAACAGCTCCTCTAGGATATTTAATAATTGAGTCTCCGGTTAATCCTGTCTATATGCGATGCCATAATAATTCGCTAACGAGAATTAATTTCAAACTCACTGACCAGTCAAATAATTTGATTGATCTACAAGATGAGGTGTTAGCGATTAGTCTGTTTGTGAAATCTTAGTGATTTTCATCGTAAAAGTTTTTTAACCCAGAGAGGGTGAATGACAACCAAAATGGCGTATATAAGGAAATCTTATTTTATCGAATCGACGCTTTTTCTTACGAGGAAGTCTAGTTTGCCGAATTGACACTCAAAAGGTTGTAGGATTCACCCCCTCTGCTGAGTTCCCATTTGGTAAATGGAGACTTATTTTTTTTTAAAAATTTTTCTCTCGATTTTTTATGTCCCAATCACTCTCCATAACACGTAAATACGTCTTTACGACTGGTATATACCCTTCCCATCTAAGGGTACTCAGCCAAGGAAGCCTTAATTTTGCTTGAAAACGTTGTAGGGTTCACCCTCTCTGCTGCACACCAGGACGGTTTGTGTACAAAGATGTCATCATTGGACTTGCACTCTGTGATGGTGGCAGCTGTTGTTAAGATCGTCAACTTTATAGTTTCCCGCTCTTCATTTATTAACAAGCACTGCAAGTCTCTTATACAATAAATGTGGCATCACGCCATACTAGACATTGTAACACTCTTAGAGAAACATGTACCGGTACACTAATCCTACATTTGCCATGGCTTTCGACACGCTACAGTTTTCCAACATGATCAAGAGAGATTAATTTTACCCGAAAGAAATGCAAGAAGAAACATACGACTTTCGAACAAAATTCCCCCGTGAAAACAAATAAAAATATCCAAGGTACATTTTCGTAACGGAATTTTATATAATTCGTTTACACCTATAACTCAATCGTAATTTGCTGGTTTAATTATGGATACTATTAGCTATGAATAGATCTTTACCATTTCACCAAACATTAAGCGAATTAAAGCATTCAATTCAAGAAATATCTTCTCTAAAACTCTCGGGTCCATTTCCTCGATGACTTGTATTGTTCATGTGAAGTTATACATTTCTGGATTGAGAGCGGTATGATATGATATGCGTGTCACACACCGATACTATCATCTGAAGTATGGTTAAATTGTTTGAAAACAATATGATCAGTACATTTAGACCTTTTGAATCGCATCTATCAAATTATGGAATGAACCATGTTTTTCTGTCCCTTTTAACAACTCAAACATGCCACCGTTATTAATTGTAATTGTCTTAATTGTCTATCTTAATGAAGTCATAATACTTGTATGTATTTCATTCTGTACATCACATTGTCTCCTAATAGGGTTCTTTTGTACTATGAAAACGTTACATCCATGGAATCTAGAAGATAACGTTTCATTACCATTGGTAGCATTATTTCCATCGAGGGTACCATCCGTTCAACATTTTTTCTTAAACAATAGTATGTAATATGTTTCATCAATTAGTACTTTTTTTAAAATGTTATACCTGGCAGCATAGGTATTACCGTGAACAATACTATTTCTCATTCAAAATTTCTTTCTGGAAACAAGCCAAAACATTTCAGATTCGTTATATCACAATCGAGTTTTGTTATTTCGATGCGCTACATCAATAAATATTATGAAAGGTATATCTTGGAAATAAATTAAAGTTCCCATTAACATTGCATATGTTTGTATATGTATATGTATATGTATGTATATGTATGTATATATATATATATATATATATATATATATATATATATATATATATATATATATATATATATATATATAAAAAGAGAGAGTCAGAGATAGAAAGACAGACATACAGACAGACAGAGAGATACTGAGAGGCAGAGAGAGATATATATGCTTCAAAAGGTATGTATATGTATGTGTGTGTGTGTGTGTGTGTGTGTGTGAGAGAGAGAGAGAGAGAGAGAGAGAGAGAGAGAGAGAGAGAGAGAGAGAGAGAGAGAGAGAGAGAGAGAGAGAGAGAGAGAATTGAAATGTCAAGAGAAAAATGCTGCTGGCATTAAATGTAATTTACAAGACATCAGGAATCTTGGAATCATGGATTTAATTTTTTTGTTTTTCAAATACGCGGTAAAGTGTTATTCCGATCACCACTCAAACGTTTATCATTTTATTGATTAGTATACTGTAGTTATTATCTTTCTGTTATAAATAATATGAATATATTTAAAAACGTTGTTGTATGAGCGAAATGTTGAATTTGGGGCATTCATTATTAAGAATTTTATTTTTCGAAGTTGCAAACAAGAATTTTCTCTTTTAATGGTAGGCACGGAAAATTATTAAAGTGACGCCATGCTTATTTAAACAGAGTGCTGTGTACCATGGATTGTCATCTAGAGATATTTTGTCCATTGGTAATAAGAGGATGCAACGATTGAGATACTAATGTTGTTACACTGTTCCGATTACCACATATTAAACGTATTGTCAACTTAGCTCATGTGAACTTATTGGGATAGTATACAATTCACCCCATCTGCAATAATATGTTCCAGACAAACGGAGTCAGATGCCCCAGATACAACTTCACCATTGTGTTCGGATCTAAGTAGACCACAAGAATTGATTTGGTACATTTACTTACGGTAGGTCAATCGGCATGTTCTTCGTGAATGTAAACACTTACCTCAGATTGAAAGGAAATATAACATGTGATTAATGCATTGTCATGATCCATATGTTAAAGCATCTTTTATCAGAGACCGAAATCACAACACAATATAGGGTTGATATTAGATAGTACTAATAACTTCGTAATAAACCTTTGAATATAACAATTTCATATTTCGTCTTAGTTTATATCATTAGCGACCTTGTACTCAGGAGCCCATATTTATTACCCACAACGGTCTGATCACCTAGTCATTTGGATCATATTACGTGTGTAATTTATATATAGTTATTTTTAGACTTACAATGCTATTACTGCAATTATACAAATTGGGTGGCGTCTACCTGGCTACTGCTCCATATATACATCTGACCTTTGAAGCACTAAAATGGATCGGGAAAAACAAACCAAACAAGAAAGTTATAATAAGTTATTCGCTTAGTAGTGTCATAACTTCAATCCAAAATAACAAAAACTAAAAGAAGAGAGAATGTTCTAATCCAAACCAACGCAATAATGAAACAAATAAATGAAACAAATTAAGCATATAATAGATGTGGATTCCATCTCACATCAATATCCAAGGAAATGACATAGCAGACCAGATAGCTAAAGTAACACTAAATAATCCAAATTACATGCCACTCGAATATAGTCAACATGAACTATACAGCCTAATCAATAAATGGCAAACAGATTGGAATCAAATTCACAAAGGGAGAAAATTATGTAATACCATCAAGGAAGTCGATAGAAATGGAAAACCACCTAGGTGCACAGGCTATGAACCAACTCTAATTAATGGAATTCTCTTAGGGAAAACTAAACTGGCAAACAGTCTGTGAAGATACGTAGCAGCCTTCCCACCTGACATACAATGCTACCATTGTAACACCCCAGAGAATTTACTCCCCGTATCTAATGATTGTACAATAGCCAAGAAGGAACGGAACAAATTCAGATCCGAACAACAAATCATAGCCGCCCCATATATATACCCAAAAATGATTCAATAACAAATATCAAACCCCAAACAACATTCAAAAATATAATTGAATTTTTAAAAACAAATTGGGCTACTAGAGAAAATTTAGGAAAAGAATACGAAAATAAACAACATAATAGCGAGAAAAAAAAATAGTGAGAAACCTAGTACTAGCTCGCACCAAAAGTAATCATCAGAAATGAAAGCCTTTTTAAGGAATGGAAGCACCACCCGGAATGAGTAGGTACATCATAACCGTCCTTGGAAACCACATACACTACGGTGGGCATGACATCACTAAGACGCATACACTAAGCAACCAAACCGAACACTAAAGACGCGAGTAACGCTAGAAACAAACTAGAGAACCTGGAAAAATTACTCAAAGCCCTCTGAAATCACTTTGGAAATAATAACATGTAAGTAAAGTAGATGGAATATAAAGTAATAAGGGTTCACAACCACAACGAATATATAATAAAGACAATTAGGGAATAGTAAACACCATGTTAAAGGCAACAAATAAGAAACAAATAATTAAAATTAAAAATACAGCATCATAAAATACGTATAGGAACCTACCCTCACTTCTATTACCTTCTCTAACTTTCCACTCAATACAGCCCCATTGACAGTAAATAGCAATTACCGAATACATATCACGTTCCAAAGTCAGAAAGCCAAACATTAAATATAAGTAGATGGTCTGATATTATACTATCATAAAATTCTGTCCTGATATTATTCTCCCAATTTAAACAGTATGGGGTAGTCTAAAAGCCCACGAATATTAAGCCCCGCATAACAAGGTTGCAGGTCTGATATTATACTATCATAAAATTCTGTCCTGATATTATTCTCCCAATTGAAACAGTATGGGGTAGTCTAACAGCCCAAGAATATTAAGCCCCGCATAACAAGGTTGCAGGTCTGATATTATACTATCATAGAATTCTGTCCTGATAGTATTCTCCCAATTTAAACAGTATGGGGTAGTCTAAAAGCCCAAGAATATTAAACCCCGCATAACAAGGTTGCAGGTCTGATATTATACTATCATAAAATTCTGTCCTGATATTATTCTCCCAATTTAAACAGTATGGGGTAGTCTAAAAGCCCACGAATATTAAGCCCCGCATAACAAGGTTGCAGGTCTGATATTATACTATCATAAAATTCTGTCCTGATATTATTCTCCCAATTGAAACAGTATGGGGTAGTCTAACAGCCCAAGAATATTAAGCCCCGCATAACAAGGTTGCAGGTCTGATATTATACTATCATAGAATTCTGTCCTGATAGTATTCTCCCAATTTAAACAGTATGGGGTAGTCTAAAAGCCTAAGAATATTAAACCCCGCATAACAAGGTTGCAGGTCTGATATTATACTATCATAAAATTCTGTCCTGATATTATTCTCCCAATTGAAACAGTATGGGGTAGTCTAACAGCCCAAGAATATTAAGCCCCGCATAACAAGGTTGCAGGTCTGATATTATACTATCATAGAATTCTGTCCTGATAGTATTCTCCCAATTTAAACAGTATGGGGTAGTCTAAAAGCCCAAGAATATTAAACCCCGCATAACAAGGTTGCAGGTCTGATATTATACTATCATAAAATTCTGTCCTGATAGTATTCTCCCAATTGAAACAGTATGGGGTAGTCTAAAAGCCCAAGAATATTAAGCCCCGCATAACAAGGTTGCAGGTCTGATATTATACTATCATAAAATTCTGTCCTGATAGTATTCTCCCAATTGAAACAGTATGGGGTAGTCTAAAAGCCCAAGAATATTAAACCCCGCATAACAAGGTTGCAGGTCTGATATTATACTATCATAGAATTCTGTCCTGATAGTATTCTCCCAATTTAAACAGTATGGGGTAGTCTAACAGCCCAAGAATATTAAGCCCCGCATAACAAGGTTGCACTTAAATTTTATCCAACTTTAGGCATATAGACCCTCAACTCAATAATAAGAGCAGGGGCGTATGGGGCTGTAGATTATATTAACTCAAAACAATTTGGATAAATGGACATCACCGCTGGACCAAAACCGGAATAAAACATCAGGCGAGAAACAACTTCAAAGAACCCGGAACAAAAGAAAATTATGGCTGGTCCGAGGGAACAACCATATGCCGGGACACCATTAGAACAAGATGGCAGCCTGACATTAGAGGCTACTCAAACATACAAGAAAAACCAACAGAGAAAATAATCCGACTGCTTTCATTGCCTGGTTAACAGGGTAATCATCTGGTACGAAAGCCCCTTTCGAACAATCTATTTCACGAAACCTGACTTGATCATTTTTTTGCACACCGTTCAAAATTAACTAGCTATTTTTACCAAACAGTGACTATACTTATTTATTTCGCATAAACATCTTAGTATTCAATCCTGTTAGTGACTTAATACATGTACACTTTGTACTAGAAATATTGGAAAGTTAAGATAGTTATACAAATTTTACGACTTCATTGATTTGATTTAATTACATAGGTGGCTCACACATTATTGGTATTTTCCTGTCCATTAGTAATAAATGGACCAAATTTAAATTAAGCAAGGAATCACGATGTTGCAGGCTGTACGACATCCTTGGACGTAATGGTACTGCTATTGTATTGCCGCAACTCGCATAGCTCCAAACTGGCGGAGATGTGAAACTAATTTCCAATACCACCACTTGTGTCATTGCATACCATTAACACACATAATAGGTTGTTAGGGTTGGGTTTGTGTTGGGTCTATTCCCACCCACCCAGGGTCCTCTATTCAGGTCGATGGTTACTTAATAGGAAACGCGACCTGACGACCAAACTAAATTGTAATCATTGAGTGCATCAATGACTGGGAGAAGCGGCACCATTCCTCACCCCCAGGAGAAATTAAATATCCATATTTGCTGGAAACTAAAAACAGGGCTACATGCCCCTAGTGGGCGATACAGCACTATAATTCAAATTCTTCATCATCAACTGCAATTGTTGTCATGAAGGATCCTATGATAGATTGTTGAAGACAATATATTTTCCATATAAATAATCATCGCATAACTATACAACCATGCGATACATACATACATACATACATACACACACACACACACACACACACACACACACACACACACACACACACACACACACACACACACATACATACATACATACATACATACATACATACATACATACATACATACATACATACATACATACATACATACATACATACATACTGTTACGTGCTTAGGCTCGAATAAACAGTAAAATGGAAAGAGTGAAAATAGCAAGCTTGTAAAAACTTAATAAACAATTCATTGAGCACAAATAGTTTTTGGAAAAGAAAACTAAACTTACGGTTTTAAGAATCAATTCCAAAAATTAATACAAAAATAATTCAAAATATAATCCACTAGAGAAATTGCAAACGTCCTGGTAATAAAATGTCCTAATAATTTCAAGTTCGAATCTTAGTGAAGTATCCAAGATGGAAGACGATGTCACATGCTGAAGTCAGTTCTTGGTAATAAAATTATATGAGCACAATTCTTTTCCAGATAAACAACAAAATAATTTCACATGATCCAAACGAATTGAAATAATTTCCAATACAAAGTAATTTAAAATAACTCAAAACGACACACAACTCAGTATTCTAACAGCCGATGTTCTACTAAATAGTTCGCTCCAAAACATAATTTATATACCTGTGTTTACGTAAACAAGAAACGGGTCACGTGATCCTCTAGAATCTTTTAGAACAAATTTGCGTTCAAAATATCACGTACATACCGCATGACCCACCTAAAAGTAGAAAGATATTTATAACAAAGCTCCATAAAGTCCTTGGAATCAACCAATCATTTTAAAAGCTTGTCTACAACTCTGAAGCCAGGTCAGAAATGAGGTCAATACCCGGTGTCCATTCTTAAGAGTACATGTCATACCACTTTCTAAAAAATATTTCCCAATGAATAAATCTTAAACTTAAAATGTCAAATATGAATCTGACAAACAAACAATTAAAATAAAAAATAAATGACCCAAATTAAATACACGTATCAATACCTACATACACCTGTTTTATATCATTGCAGGAATAACATCGCAAGAAAATGGAGTTTATACAAGCTACATAGATTAAAACATTTTCTTTTTGATGTGGCGGTTTGACAGGTTTAATCACCAATGCTATATATTAGAGTACGACTACTGATACAATTTAAAATGAGAGATTTTGGTATAAAACATTCGCGATGGACGTAAAACCATGTCTATCAAAATCATTGCATGTGTACAGCATGAACATGATCATCATAATTTTGACAGGCATATCTTTAAAATCTTGATTCGACCATATAAAAGTTTATTTCTGCCATAGCAAAAAAGCGATGTATAATGGTTTGTTGTATAATGGTGATATTACACAGTTTCTAGTAACAATATTTCGGACAATCAGACAATGACAGTTTTGAGGTTTCTGGTTCTCGTCATGGGCAGTTTTTGATTGCAACAAAGACGTTTTGAAAACCTCGTAAATTGCACAGGGTAAACATTTATCCATATCATCCTTTAAACTTTGTTACAATATTTAACCTTGATAATTAAATTATAGCAAGTAGTATGTGTTCCTTCTAGAGTACAGAAGTTTGTTGTTTTGATATTTTAAATATAAAAGGAAAAGTAATCTCAAAAAAGTATTGTGTTCCTTAAGCATATGTTCGTTCTATCACCGGTGATACATTATGTACAATTATTTTAAACAAACTGTTTATATATCCTGCGTCGTCGTTAACGTATTGCGCATTTTGTTTTTCCTCTTCCATTCTTCTAATACTTAATACAGTTGTTGGTACGTAATGCCCCCCCTCCGGTCCAGGATGTATCTGCGTGTTTTTCCTCATTGTCTTTATTGCAGATATTTCACATATGATGAGTGAACTTTATTCCATGCTAAAAAGTTTGAGTTTTAAAATGCGATCATTTAGTATATAAAACGTTTAGGAACAGACATAACATAAGAAAGCACAAACTATCCATTCGACAGGATTTTAAATAATAAGAGTTCAATGTATTGATCTGCGATTATACATTTTCTTTTTACATGGCAATTGAAACTGTACTTTCCGAATAAGAAATTAATCTTCGGTGAGTCACGTAATAGCTCCTTAATGTTTTCTGTAATATTCTTTCTCAAATTATATATTATATCTAATATTATTCAGTGTCATAAATGTCGTAACTGATAATATTAAATTTTGATATTCTGTGCATTAACTCCTTGTCAAAAGCATATGTACTGTAATCTTCCTACATTACAACGCTATGCAATCAGTGTTAAAATAATGATACTTTTAATGGACATTAATTTGATATTTTTCACTATCTATTACCAATTTTCTCTTGTAAGTATTATTTTGTTCAATACCTTATATTTTTAAATAAATAAGAACTATAATGTGTGTGTTATTCGATTAATGCTCTGGTTGCGTGGTTAGCTGTGGTTGGTACATACATTATAGTTGACTAATATGTCTTCTATACAATAGCAGCTGCCATTTTGTAAACACGATATACCGATATATCGATATAAATATACAGCATATCAGGACTTACGCACTGTATGATGAAATAAACTTAACATATTTAGATTAGCGCTACATTTATCTCTACTTATTCGAAATTGCAATTTGTTTAGTTTGTGAGCTTTTATTAAATTTGAATACAATTTAGGATAACAATATTGATATTGGTCAAGCCGAGCAAGATTTCTACGAGAAAATGCTATTATATGTTGTCCTCGTTTGTTCTCTCTCTCTCTCTCTCTCTCTCTCTCTCTCTCTCTCTCTCTCTCTCTCTCTCTCTCTCTCTCTCTCTCTCTCTCTCTCTCTCTCTCTCTCTCTCTCTCTCTCTCTCTCTCTCTCGTTTGCCCACCGTTGCTTCTCTTACTCTCAGTTATCACATACATTTGATAATTGGAACTTCTGATATATAAAGCCTTCAACAATCTCAGTGATAGAATGATCATGTATCTATCTATGGAAAAAAAACAACATTAGCAGTCACCTTATCGCAAAAAAGAAATATATTGATATGTGGAAAATGGGCTGACATCATGCAGTAGCTTCTTGTAGTGAGCGTATGTTCGTTATATAAATGATTATCCAGGCGTATATTACCCTCAGAAGAGAGCTTTTGAAGACTGAAAATTAAATTGATTATCTTTTCTCTCTGTCACTCTGTCTGTCTGTCTCTATGTCTGTATGACTGTCTTTTTCTCACCTCTCTCACTGTCTCTCACAGACACACACAAACTCACAGACACACACAACACACACAAACACACACACATACACACACACACACACACACACACACACACACACAAACACATACACACACTTTGGATGGATCAATAATTGTTGAATGTCATGGAAATCGGTGATATCTACAAATCATGTGTTTCTTTTGTTTTTCGTCACCCAGTTACGTTCGTTTGATGCGAAATGTGTTACCTAAATGCGGATAATCGTAATGGCATGATACAATACATGTGCAACAGACCGGTGGACATTATCCAATTATTTTCTGACACACTCGTTATGTTGATCCGATTATATCTAACTTTTTATGTTTGTTTTTTTATTTTAATATCTCGCTCACACATACGCTCACAAAGAACTTAAATCCTATTTTAAATTTGAGTTCATATTTGCATGGCTATTATGCTGATCTTTCATATATCTTTTCACCATGTATGTAGACTCCCTGAATGTCGGTTTACAAAACCAGGTCTAAGGCGTAAAAACAAATTACACTAATTACAGGTAAAACATTGTTCCAAGTCTTATATCTCTTGTTGTTTTTGATATATAGTTGACGTTTCAATTCAGACATTGCATATACTACTGCTGCTGAGTAGCTTGGATTCTGGTCTATAGAATTTTGCTTACATGCTACAACTGACCCAAGTCAATTATCTGATTATATACTTATCTTTGATCACTCTTTCAAACTGTACTACATCTTCTTTTAATTAAATATCAAATGCATTTCTTGAACAAATCTCCGGACGAAATGTATATTATTTCTCAATAAACAAAACACATACTCGGGTTTTTACGTCAATATTGATCAAAGCCCGTTTATGGGGAATCGAACCATGCAATAGTACGCGGACAAATAGATAAATGGCGTGCATGATAATAACCAATATGCGTTTTGTATGTGCTAATAATGAAAACCGATGAGAGCTATGAAAAAGAAACTAAAGTCTGCTTTCCACAATAACTCAATATTTTTCGATCTCGCCTATGTTTTAAGCCATGGATTTAAAGACACGAGGAATATTAAATTGCATAATGGCAGAAAACTGAGCGTTCGAAATATTTAAAAATGGTTTGTCAATGAAAATGTTCCTAGAACAAAACACATTGAAACCCGTGATAAACTTGAATAGTTTGGTGTAATATAAACGTGAAACGTTTTTCAAAGAATATCTGTACATGTATATTTCAAAAGCACTGTGGTCTACTTGTGGCGTTTACTTGTGGCATACACAGGTTGTATGATAAAAAAAAATCTTTTAGTATGAGTGTCTACACAGAAATAAGTGTCTTACTGACATCATACTAAACACAAAATTCTAATGAATTTTAGAAATTAACATTAACTGTCTAATATATATATATATATATATATATATATATATATATATATATATATATATATTTAAGGCGAATCATTATTATTTTGGTTAAAAATCAATTATTTGTACGTCAGTTATATAGCTGGAAGAATGTTTTGGATGGGTCTATGTAACAAGCATCAGCCGGCAATTCTCACATTATTCTTCGCAGAAAACAAAGAAATAGATTATTATCAAGTATCATGTCCTCTTTGTATGCATTGTTTGTTCCTAATCTGTACTCATTTATGTACATGATAAGACACTAAATCTCTACCTATGAAGTAAGTGTAATTGCCTCTGTTAAGCACTGTCACGATACGAAATAAACATTATCCAAGACGTTTTAGGACCTAATAAGGCATGTCTAAGACATTATATTTAAAGTAAATCATGCTTCGTCAAATCCAAATCTTAAACTGAATCGAGATATCGTAGCCTATATCGACACTAAGCATATTCCTCATAATGCAGGATGTAATGTTTCTATAAACATAAAGAAGCGCAAAAAGAATAAAATGAATTAGGACAT
Organism: Unio delphinus; assembly: GCA_029339505.1. Lineage (NCBI taxonomy): Eukaryota > Metazoa > Mollusca > Bivalvia > Unionida > Unionidae > Unio > Unio delphinus. The sequence continues at coordinate 209,905 of JAQISU010000197.1, read as the reverse complement.
ATAAATCTGTATTAGAAATGTAAATATAATAGACATATTTACATTCCTTGCACCTGCCACAGACAAATGTTCTTTCGCTTTTGTATGTTTCGGTATATGCTGCTCAGTCGATACTAACAGTATATATATATATATATATATATATATATATATATATATATATATATATATATATATATATATATATATATACACCTGATATAAAGTAAGATATATATGTGTATGCATTTGTAATGTACTAAATACATAAGATATTAGTAGTAGGTACTCGTCATGACAAAATGCTGTTAATATGAATAACATGTACCTCACTCGTTGCAAATAGTTCCGACGACTATCAATATATCCACTGTCGTGCTAACCACTGCACTTTGCTTCTGGCATACATGTATAACAGCAGAGTCCTCTGGCAAGGGGATTGTTTTTTTTTTTCCAGGTGATCACATCGACGCTCTTTTATGACTGGTAAACCAGTCGTTGATCTTTGTATGATTGGCACCAAAGCTCCGTGTGGGTATGCTTTTCACAGTCTCTTTGATGTGATCCAATCTCTCTATGGCACTGTCTTTGGGCGGTTCTCAATATAACGGCTTGCTGGGATCAGAAGTGAGTTCCTCAACCTTGTCTAGATATGACGTATTGTCACGTTAAGACATGGTTAACTGCTTGCCTACAGTTGTGTATCTACTTTGTAGATTCATTTTACAGCAAACAAATGAGTGGTCAGTGTCGCAGACAACCATGTAGAAGGTACGGATATTAAGTACACCATTTTTGTCTCACCGTCTCGTAACGTTGATGTCCAGTTGGTGCAAGTGTTTGGACCGGGGACGCGTACAAGACACTCTATGCTCTGGATTTGTCTGATAGAATGAATTGGTGATGCTCAGGTTGTGTTACGAGATCTTCTCTAGGAGTCGTTGCCTTCATATGCCAAACAAGCCTAAACAGGAAGATCAAGAGAGATGATGACCACCAGTACTATCAAGTTCGATTCCATTACGTGGCGATCATCTGATACTCCAATAAGCATAATACGCATATTACAGATACCTGGCTTGATGATTGGAGGCTTACATGATGTGTTCGTTTGTATAGTTTCGGTGCAGTAATTGCAGTCCGCTTTGTCAGTTACTCGCGTACCTTAAGCCCTAAGCGCCTAGTAAGGCAGACGAACTGTGGTGGAACGGGTCCTTACTACTTGAGGAATACCAAGCCGTAGCTGTCCATTGAGACATGTTGATCTCTCACACAGTCGAAAGCAACCTCTGGCGTCTGACTCAATGCCAATCGAGCGATGACCTAAAACCGGTAAACTGCTCCTTCCAGAGTTGTATTGAAGCTGTGTGTATTCTCCAGGTTAACAACCTAGGCAGGGTGATACGGATAATCCTTTGTTGCCCATGCCGCTGATTCCTTCTCTCTACGTCAAGGCGACAGCGGCGGCGTAGTAGTTGACGATATGACATTGAAAACAATGCCACTTAACCTGAGAGAGTCTGTCTCCGGATCTTCTGCTAGGGTTTACTCCCTTATCCTTTCCCACGAGAGAGTATAATCGAAAGGCGGCGATGGTTTGAAGTCAGAGTTACCTTCTCATGTTTGGGCAACCATTCCAGGTTAGCATGTTCCTTCTGCCCGGAACGTCTGGTTTTGAGATGCAAGAAACGCGCATGTGTCTCCCCCAGTATGTTTAAAAAGGCTTCTAAGTGTTGTTATCGCCGCGGTGCATGTGGCAGATACCACTTCCCTTGCAAACGCCCAGTGGTGTGTATCTGATCGAGCCCCTGACAACCATATACAGCTAGCTGCAGACCTTAAGGGCGGAGAGACCTTTTAAAAAGACTGGTTTCTATCCATAATGATGTGATTAATCTACATGTCAGGTATGCAGTTATTTCCATACTGACTCCTTGAACAATCAATGTGCCTTCACGAAAGCTATTCAAGATAGAGGTACAGCAGAAACTAATAGGATAATGATTATCATACCTTGAGACAATATTTCCATGACAGATTAATGAGTATTAAACACAAAATAGACCTTAATACAAGGTTTTTCATTAATCTCAGTTGTCACAAAGTATATGTGAAATCTGGAAATGGGATGGTTAACAGTGTGATGATAAGAGTGAAATAGATTTTCCAAATTAAATTATACGTCAAGTCGGCCACGTTTAAATATAACTAGAATTTAAGAATAGTGTTGATACTTCTTTCACTGCAAAAAGGAATATTTCTGACATTAAGTCAGTATAAGAGAAATCCTATTTTGTTTAATTGCAACGTCTGTTATTGAGGTACTCATTTGCATCTCTATACATGTTCAGACATATTTATTTGTCAAAATACATTTAGTAAACATATTTTGTCCTTGACATATTCAGGTTCCGAGTCATAAGGATCATGGTACATATATTGCATTGGCACTGTATTAGTTTTTATGCAATATGCCTATCAATAAAATGTTAATTAGAAAGGGGTGAAAATTCAAATTCGATAGTATAAAGCTTTCGATTTTATATATAATATATGAAAATGTATAAGAGTTTACATCTTTTATCTTTCTAAATCAAAACGGAAACAAACATTTCTTCCTAGTCAAGAAATGAAACACTATAAAGAAAAATTCTCATTTCAAGATCCTTATATTGTTAGCTAGGGAATTCATTATGAAAGCGATATACTGAATGTATATGATCTATATGTTGGTAAATTATTTCCAAACATGTTCAATAGATCCTGGAGGTACTATTCTGCAACTGTTTATTAGTCAATACAAATAAAGGAGAACGTGCTCAACCCCAGTAAAAGAAGGACCACTAAGTCACGCTAAAATGTAAATCACGCTCTTATAATCACTGGCGAACTGCACAGAACATTGTGAAAATCATATTAATTGCTACAACAATCAGTTAAACTGAACCCTTATTATGTCATATCACAACAGTTAACAAATTGAAGACAGATGAATCATAACATAGTTGTATGATTTTACGATATTATATAAACAATGCTATACCATACTTGTAAGATCATTAAAACAACATTAGTCTCAAAATATATACAGTGTTCGCCCATGTAGCATATACTTAACTATTTTACCAGAGCCGACAGAATAACGAATTACTATTTACATGTCCCGAAAAGCAATTGCGACTATCATGACTGCAACAGTTAATGTCGTTATAATTATAGGTGGTCGCTGTAGCAAGTAAACAAGTAACATCCACTAAGTTACTCATGCGCTTATATTTTGCGAGTTTTACGGTTCCTTTCGAGCTACTGTTCCTCCTCGACTTTGTTTTTTTTTGAAGGTCAGTCACATGTTTTATATCAGGATACATTAAGATTTACTTAGAACTACAGAAACACCGTCCGTGCTTAGTTTTGTTAACGGTTCTTATCACTTGTTGTCTCTTACACCGGCAGGTGCGCATTTGTTAAAAACTAGTACGAATATTTATTTCGCAATTCAATTTCATGTTGTTGATTCTATATAATTAACTTTAAATTTAATCGCAGTAGCTTTCTCAGAAACAAAGAGTGTTCTACTAAATGTGGTCCTCGTTGTGTCGACGTTGTTGTGATTTCCTTTAAGAAAGCGTTTGATACAGATATTACACGCTTCAGTGTTTGAAGAAATAAAACAATTCTTCGTAGATACTTCTATATAAACAAATTTTCTAAATGCCATGTAGCCACCTGGTTCATATTATTCGAAAATGCAACACACAATAGTCTCATTTAAGCCTTATTTTACAATGGCACGAGTTTCCTATATCCACATTTGTTACGTACTATCAAGCCGGGGCAAATGACAGCTAATTGTAAGTAAGAAAAAAAAACAGTAATAAAGCAGTATTGGGAGGCCTTGAGAATGCATCGAACCTGCAACTCTTTGAGCCTGGGCCTGAGGCTTATCCATGTAGCTGATGTAAAACAAAAGGTGAAAACATTCAGCTAGAGAAAAAATAACATAATATAGACAAACAACATATAACAGAACGAAGTTTTCGTGTACGGCTGTGCGATTTGCATTATAGATCAATCAAAAGGTGATACGAGAAAAGGTACGAGTTTCACATTATAAAATATTGATCTTGTGACAATAGTAACCAGAAAGGAAATGACAAGAGTGTTTGTAAGAAAACAGTTGATATGGTGAATACTTGCATATCAATCATATATCAGACTAAAATTGCAGTAAACAGTGATATTAGTTTCTACTACCATTTACTCTTGTATTTAGTCTAGTTTATATATAAGTGTGTAACTATCTTAACGTGAACAGAGCATACATTCATTTGGGCGGACTTATGCTTCTATGCTATTGCTGAGCTACATTGATAGGCAAGACACTCAGTATCATTGCGCGAGGATATAACTCTTTTCTGCCTTATTTTCCCGTACAAGAAGCAGATGACGAAATGATATCCATTTTAAAATGAGTCTCACTACTTTTATCACCCAACAGAGGTATCATGGTTATGACTTTTGGTGTGTGTTTGGGGATCAAAAAGAAAACTAACTGCGCACAATAATGTCAGAACCTGACAAGAATATTTTGAATTTTACGTCGGTGCAACTGAAGATCGGTGTCCCACATTGGTTTTGGATTCTATATATAATTGTTGCTTACATTTTTTACCACTTTTACATATTGTACTTTAGACATTTTAAAAATAAATCTTTACATATATCTTCTTTGCATATTACTTGTTGTTGTAAATATAATGTTTACAGCACCTGCGTTCTGAGTATTCCAGAACCAGTTTATACTCCGATTAGACGCCAAGTCGCCATTGGAATTAGTCGCACATTGGTCGGGTAAATATGTGTATGAATAAGGGTTTGAGAAACAGCTAATACATTCTGCTGATATAAATGAATTAACTCCATTACCAAAGTTTGCGGATGTGTTGTTGTCATTAGCTATAATTCGAGATAAACTATTTATTTATAATATTAATTAAAATTACTAAACATTCTTCTGACGTCAGGACAAAACATTTTATTTTGTGAACACATGCAATGCCATACTTGACATTTATCATCGTATTTATATAGGTACATTCATGATGATAGCAGTACGTTTAAAACGTGATATAATGTTCAACTGGTGATATGACATTTGGGAAAAATTGCATTTTAATTCACAATATTGTAATTATATAATATTGAATTTGCACCTTGTATTCTAGGTACGTAAATAGTTTGATGAATTTACAAAACTTGTTGCTTTTTACCTTCGTTCTGTTACATAACTTAAAATCTCGAGTCATAAACGTATTTGCGCTGATGTAAAGAGCTTAAAGTTCACGTCAGTTCCCTATCAATACTTTTAACATAACAAAGTTTCTGGATACAAGCCGCATACGGTAGTTTCCAACACCATTGCAAGACGGATCGAGATATTCGCTAATATTGTATTGCGGCAAGACTATGGTGTCATGTTGCTTACTTCGTTCGAGGTTACCGTGATAGATACATTCAATAAGTGCTTGCCTTGCGCGCAGTCACTCATTATTGGATATGTTATGTTCGCCTTGAAACCGAAGGTAGCTGGCAAATTCCCCTTACATTAAATATCCCAAGTTCTCTATCATTGCTATATGGCTGCCAGATATAGAAGAGCCCAGTACAATTTGTATACACTATGTACGTGCGAATTTACTTGAGTGAAGAATACCGGTTGTGATTCATATCGTGTTAGTGATCGATAGTTGTCTGATCATGAAAGGTTAGAACGTCATCGAACGAACGAATAATTACAATTCCAAACATGAAAGATACCAATTAAACAAACGATTTGGACAATCTCGTCAGACTAATTCGAAACATTGCGTATATCGTAGTTTGCCATGGAGTCAATGGGTTTAATATATCTCATCAATACCACGGACCTGCATCTAAACATTTCAGCTTGCATAATATATTCCATCTAGTATATTAGTAATTTACTTTTAAGAAAGGTTTTGTGACTCAAAATTGCCACCAATCGATGCCTTCTTTTTGTCAATAACACGGGAAAGGAAACAAAAAATGTTTGACATCCACAGATTATATTTGCACCGAGATACGTTCAACGTGAGGAAAATACATCGACGTTTCCTGGTAGTGCTATTATACTGCCATGCGCGTGTACAACTTCGATCCCATTCATTATCTCGAGTTTTCTGGACTTCTAGTAATTGCGTTGCTGTAAAACACCACGGTTGAGCAGGATATTATCAAGGACATTCATCGGTATATTTTTGTCGAAAGTGGAATATGTAACTAGATTTCATGTATCACAGTAGCCAATTGTTTTTTACATACACCTCAGAGCTAAAGTTTTGTGAAATAAATATACTTTCTTTCCTACTTCAGCATACATGTCACACACAGTCATATGGATCAATATTGGATTAGGACAAAACCAGGTACTATATTGCATGTAAGAGAGATAACTCTGCTGGAAATATACATGAGTAAGATTTATTCAGTCACATCAGACCCAGTTTAAAATGAAATTATTCTGCAGTAAGTAAAACGTGTAGGAACACACATAAGATAGCACAAATTTTCCATTAGATTGGATTATAAATAATAGTTTTTATCTGCGATCATACAAAATTATTTTACATGGCAACTGAAACTTTGTTTTGCGCAAAAGAAAATAATCTTCGTTGAGTAACGTAATAGCTCCTTAATATTATACTATAATATTATGAAATTTTAAATTCTATCGAATATTGCTCAGTGTGAAAAGCGTCGTAACTTATAATATTAAATTTGGTATTACATGTACTAAATAATTGTCAAAAGCATATTTATTGTAACCTGCTTAAATTACAACACTCTATGTCAAAAGAGCCTTACCTTTAATGGGCATAAATATTGATATTATATGAAACAATAATCAGTATCAAAAACATTTTACAATACACAATTAATTATATGGTGCTAAACAAACTCTCTCTTATTATGTCTTACGATTTATCCGATACGATTGTTTAGATAGTAGATGATCGCAACGAGTTGTCGAATTTAGTTTATCTCGCTGTGTCCAGATGCTAATTACATCACAATCAGTGATATTGTCAGCGATTATATGATCAGAAAAGAACTTGATGGTTATAAACAACAAGATAAGAAAAATAAACCAGAATTTGATATTGATGTTAAATTTATAATTATGCTGAAACAACAACACAATAATTACTGCGTGAGCTGTAATTGTATAATGCTTTGGCATTATTCGGAAAAAGATTCTCAACAACATACAGCTTACAGAAATAATAGCAGTCTTGTTCATACCAGAGATAATGTGATGTTGACCTGTCTTGAGTGTAATAGATCCATATGTGCTAGTTAAAACTACGGGGCGGTAATTGAGTATCCTCGCGTATCACCCGTAATTGATCACGTGTAAATCCAAGCTGAGGATCAGTTGAATCTAATCTATATATTTTAGGTCTACCCGTGGATCTTAACATATTATATATTTTATGTGTTGTAATACTCCAAATAGGATCAGTAGCTCTTTTTCACCACCTTCAAGTTCACCCGGCTCGTTCAAATATCTCATAGTGACATTGCCCATTATTTGTTGTTTTGACAAATATGTTCGCGTCTGCACGGGTATATACGTTATTTTGATCGCGATAACAGATTTCATATTGATTGTTCGAGTAATTTCAAATTTAGTGCAGCTATCACACCTGGTAATCTCTTGTCCCATTCACGAGATCGTTTATCCTGGATAAATTCCTTCGCGTATTGATATCCTAATAACCTCTCAGCAAGTGTTTGATTAAATCGCTCAACAATTGCCTGATCGCGGTGTATTGCAGTATGTCCTCATCGTAACGTGGTATTATGATGCTTTATCAGTGATAACACAGCACCTTGAAATTCCTTGCCAGAATCAACCTGTAATAGATTTGGCCACTGCAAAGGTCCTCCTCGATATAGTATTTCAAATGCAGAAGCTACTTCAGTTGATGACGTGGTCAACAATGGCTCAGCTTCTTTGTATCTACACGCAACAACAGCTACGATTATCACGTATTTGTATCTGTGTTTATTAACAGTATCATGCGGCAGAAATAATATATCAGACTGATGAACTTCATTAGGGACGCCGACATCACAATGTGCGAAGTTAATTTGTTTAGGCGGTCACGTGGTAGATTAATCTGCAATATCGTCTGTAAAGATAACCAATCCGCCATGGTAGTATTTTTTACTTTTGCGGCGTTATCGAGTTTATCCATTGCTGATTTATCTCGCCGGTATTCTCTTGGGGAATAATACAGAGATTCCATATTGTTATTAATTACCAGCACCCAGCATTAATGTACTTTTCATCATCGATTTTATGAACCAGGATGCTAATTTATCTTTGAAGGATTTATCAGTGATATAATTTAACGCATGAATCAATTTCACATCTGCGATATGTCTTAGTAGCAGTTTGGTACTTTTATAAGCAACATTATGAGCATGACACGCCTTATCAATAGCGTTTATTGGATATTCGCCGGGTCGTGGTTGATCTTGATCATCGAGTCGAATATCTAATCGAGTTCCCGGACCACAGTAACTATAACCTGGAAGGTGTTTTTCACCTGTTTTTTACCTGGATATTTTGCCCATGGAGTTCCTGATAATTTTGTCAATTTTTCTGCAATATTACCTCCTTGTTTTTTCTTAAAATCATTAACCGATTTCATGGAAACAACTCTAAATTTTTTTGTACAACATTGTATACACTTACCAGCATTTGCTGATCATTGCTTGTTACAATTGTTGTCAAGTCGTTTGTGCTAGTACGCGTCTTGCATTTCGCACAATATAGATCCATAATTATTTATAATAACATGAATGTAATTGATTTTTCGGCGACAAAAACACAAGAACCCGTTAAGCATCATGCAGCGTTACCAAATTGTATTCGCATGATTATAATTGGACCATCTGGAAGTGGCAAGACGCAGTTGTTACTTAATTTAAAAATGAAGTGGTTAAAATGGAACAAACTGTATTTCGTAGCACCATCTGTAGATGATCAGCGATGTTACGAGGAGCATCAGGGAGGGTGACGCTTACAAAATATAACATTCGGGTAAAAAAAGGACCCCTTAAGTATATCATTCAGGGGAGACTACGCCTATAAAATATATCATTCGGACAAAAACGGGGATGAATCCTATAAAAATATCATTCAGACAAAAATAACTAGAATGACGAAATCCATTGGAAATTCTCAAATTAGTGTGAAATTATTAAAAAATAATTTTCTGATTAATTATTTTTTAATTATGATATTTGGCTGAAGTTATTAATTATTTATTAATAATTTATTTTTAATTTTTTTATAAATTATTTATAAATAATGCCGATGAAACCTACGGAATTATCACCGGAGCAAATCCAAGAATTATTGATGCTCGTGGACGAGAAAAAATTTCAGATATTATTCGAAATTATCATATCGGTGTTTCTCGGTTGTACTCGATATGGGGTAGTCCAGTTCGAAATCCCCCATATAATATTTTAAACAAAATTGTTGATGTTATCCGAAACACCCACGCGGAAAATACTCGTGAGCGGCGAGTTGAAATTGCAAAGCAATTTCCATCTGAAGGATTTCATACTGGGGTGAAACTCGCCGGGGGGGATTACTCCCCCTGAACAATTCACAGTTGAAACCCAGACTCTTTTTCCAAGTAAGACTCTTCTTCCACCAAAATACAGAATGTTACAGGATAAATATCATAATTTAGTCTTACTCGTCGATGAAAAGATGAAACTCATTAATGATCTAGAACATTTAAAATCTATGTATGAAGACCGGCATGAAAATCAAAGAGATATCATCGAAGAATTAAAAAATCAGAATGAAACTCAAGGAGTTTTAAACGAAGAATTACAACGGGGAAATCAGCAACTCAAAGAGAAAATTACAAAGCAACTTCAGGAACAAATTAAATTCGAAATGGAAAAAAATCTTACAAAAATTGATTCAGATGAAGTTCAAAGACATTCCCGGGAAAATCATCAACTACAACTTGAAGTTCAAAGACTTTCTGAGGAACAAACCCCCAAAAGTGAATTTGAAAATCTACAACTTGAAGTTCAAAGACTTTCTGAGGAAAATAACACGCTGAAAAATTTTATCAGCGGCTACGAGGATTATATAGACTACTACTGTGATGAGTTGAAATGCGCCCAACGACAAATAGAAAGATTTAATTCTAATTAATGACACGATCCAACCCGACGCGATATCTTGTCTTAGGATCTGATAAATTTATTGTTATAAATCCATGTGGGGTAGACCGAGAGCCACTAAAGAAATTTCGAAATTGATTGAAGTCCATATCGGAGCACCATGTCTGACAAATATTTCGTAGTGTATGTGTATCAACACCGTGAAACACACATAACATATTGCAATTGTCTCTGATCACCTTCGGGATTTGTGTGTAACGGTGAGTGATATTTATCACGTCAGTGTTTTTGTGACGCCCTCGAGAAAATATCCATGCAGGGTTCTTTTGATTGTCTAACATTACATCATCGTACACAATGAGATTATTAACAGTGCTGATCATCCACACTCGGGGCAACTAAATATAATTTATCCCAATTCGTCCATCTCATTATCATCGTGAGCAAAAATTGAGTCTTACCACTCCCGGACGGTCCAATGATAATCATTCTGATAGAATTTGGTAACAACTCGTGATGTTTTACTTGTTGTTTTTTCTTTAACGCTGAGAAATCGATCACTTGCATTAGATATAATATAAATATATTATGGATCTATATTGTGTGAAATGTAAAGCGCGCACACCAACTAACTCCCCAACGACGACCACCACAAGCAATAACAGAATCGCGGTCACAGGCAATTGTAAAATGTGTGGTATAAAAAAATTCAGATTTTTTAAAACAAAAGTGGAGATGATATCGCCGCCAAGTTACCTAAACTCCCGGGGTTACCAACGGCGAAGTATCCAGGTGAAAAACACCTTCCAGGATATAGTTATCGTGGACCAGGAACACGACTCGATATCAGACTCGATGACCAAAATAATCCTAACCCGGAAGAAAATCCGATTAATGCTATCGATGACGCATGTCGGATACATGATATAGCTTACCGGGAAGGCGATTTACAACAGCGTCATCTCGCAGATGTGACATTGATTCATGCGTTGAATTCTATCACTGATAAATCTGGAAACGCTAGCGTTTCAATCCAAAAAAAAATTAGCTTCGTGGTTAATAAAATCAGCGATGAAAACTAAATTGATATTAGTTGCTGGTAATTAATAATAGGGAATCTATTTATTATTCTCCGAGGGGATACTGGAAGAGTAAATCGGCGATTAATAAACTAGTTAACGCTGCAAAAGTAAAATTTACAACTGCAGCGAATTGGTTATCCAAACAGGCTATATGGCAAATTTATCTATCGCCGCCTAAACAAATTAAGTACACTCATTTTGATGTGACTGTCCCTAATGAAGTTCATCAGGCTGATATATTATTTCTGCCACATGACAACGGCTATAAATACGCGTTAACTGTAGTTGATGTTGCGAGTCGATACAAACAGGCAGAACCGCTAAAGGCAAAATCATCAACTGAAGTCACTGATGCATTTGAAAAGATTTATCGAAGGGGTCCTCTGCGTTGGCCAAATCTATTACAAGTTGATCCGGGCAAGGAATTTCATGGTGTGGTTTTATCAGCGATGAAGCATCATAATGTCACCATCAGACGATGGCATACTGCGCTACATCGCGATCAGGCAATTGTTGAACGATTTAATCGGACTCTTGCTGAGCAGTTATTTGGATATCAATACGCGAAAGAATTTATCCAAGAAAAGCGGTCAGGTGAATGGATCAAGAGATTACCAGCTGTGATTACCGCACTCAATAATGAGATTACTCGAATAATCAATATGAAACCTAACAACGCAATAAAAAAGTATATATCACAACCACGAACTACTAGTGTTTCCGAATCAATTCTCGGCAATGTCACTGTTAGGTATTTATACGAACCAGGAGAACTCGAAGGTGGTAAAAAAGAGCTACTGATCCTATTTGGAGCGTTACCACGCACAGGATGTCTAGTATAACACGATCCACGGGTAGACCAGCAATCTATAGATTGGATTCAACTGCTCCTCAGCGAGGGTTTACTCGACAACAACTACAAGTGATACCTGAGGATACTCAATTACCGCCGCGTGGTCTTAATTGAAAATATCATCATCCGACTCTGTCAGGACAATTCTTCGAAGTTGATCTATTTTTCTCACTCTGGATACAGCTAAATAAACTAAATTCGACCATTCGATGTGATTATCTACCATACAAAGTATTGTATCTGTGATAGTCAATCACTGCGATGAGTGGATCGTAGCTGCGTAACCGAGTACCCATGGAGATCTATCAGCGCGTAGTGCATCTTTGACAACGCTGATATCAACGTGGATAATATCATTCAACACTAATTTCTGCTTGATTTGAAAATCTGCAATTTTTACAGGAATATCAACTTCGATGTTTTGCCGCCGCGTATCCGAAGGTCTATGACAGAGTGGTACTGCAAGTTCTGGATAATTTATTTTATGTATGAAATAAAATTTCTTGTAATTCATTCTTGATGATTTTTCTACTTGCAATTATCAAATCGGTTGGTCTCCATGTTGTCCAAAATGTTTCTGTTGGAGTCTCAGGAATTACCTCTCGGATTATTTCACACTGGATTTTATCCGGTTGTAGTCCAATTCGACTTTTTAATTCACGTAATTGTTCATCGAGTGACCTATAATCGGTGTTAATCTCTTCGTAGTAATCTACGTTGGTATTTAACCAATCGTGTAGAGAATCGCCGACAAACGGTGGTGGTTGACCATGATCACCGCACATAACGATTTTTGTGTTCTTGTTTAACAACCACTCGAGGAATACTCATAATACTGTCAAAGATACTGTACATGCTTCATCCCATATCGTCACCGGTGGAATATATTTATCGCCCATTCGTTCAAGGGTCCATTTATCTCCTTTCCACCGAAAGAAGCTGTGATAAGTACAGGCCTTTACTCCACGTTGTTTCATCTCTCTAGCGAGTCTATGAGTTGGTGTTAACACAATCATATTAACTTTGTCTCGAAATAACTCGATAGCACGAGTAGTCTTTCCTAATCCGCCAGAGCCGTTCAAATAAACTGTCTTGTATCTTGTTATTTGATCAGATATCGGCGGTGAGTTAGATAACTCCGATAAACCATCACAAGATAAATATTTATTTTCGATGTTAACGTCAGCGGTGGGAGAGTAATCATGTAGCGTTTCCTTTTTAAATCTCCAATAACCCCATTTCGCTTCAGGATCTGTGAAAGCGGCTACGGATGATTTGTATTTGTTGTGGATATACATCGAATCAGTAGCAACTCTAACTGCTGTGTTAAGGAATCTATTTATCATCGAAAATAAATTAATACTGGAATATACCAGCATTGAACTTCTTAAATGAGTCCATTGTGGACTATATCCATCTAGGTACGTGACTATCGTGCCCAATTTCTCACTGTTGGAGAGAAAGGCGTCTTTTTGGTCTACAAATTTGTTATTTTCTATTAGATTTTTAATTATAAAATCACATTCAACGTTATCCATGATCAACCTCGAAGAATATTTCGCGTTGTCTAATCTACCGCCTTGAGTAAATTTACCGATTATTTTTCGTCCGAGATCTTTTTATAAATTATTGTCGTTGAATATTTTTTTAGCAAGTTCCATAACGTGATCATCGTTATAATCTGGAAAATGCTCCCGGATATTATCAATTATAATATCTAGATCTGTTTTGGTAACCAAACTTCCTTTTGAGGTTTATAACATATAATAGCTTCGCTGATAATTAGCGATATCAGCATACCACTATCAATCATATAATGTAGTAACACTATTGGCATCCATGACTTTTCAGACATATGTTTACCAAGCCAAATATAACTACACGGATGTAGCCCTGTAACGAGTTCAAATGATACCACACGTGCGAATCCGGTTAAATAAAAATTGAGTAATGGCCCATTAATCGCTACACGAGTCATTTCGTGTGTGGGAAGACACAATCGTTTAAAATAGCTACTACACTCCCCATACCCAAGAAAGCTCCCAGGATAACACGCGGAAATATCAATCGAAATCATATTCTCTCTGAAATATTTGGATTCCATAGTCCTCCGTGGGAGTATTCAACGCAACTCAATTTGATATCATCGAGAAATTCCTTCGGAGTTGGCCTCCATGAGTTTCTTTCTCTGGCATGTTGAGCAACCGCTGACAAAGTCGTAAAACTATCGCTGAGTAGTTTCGCATGAAAATTTCTTATAACTCGCTTGGCTGTATTTCTCATTCTTGTATTTAATTCCTCGGTTCGACAAAACTCGCCGTTTGGTTTTACAAATTGATCAAATCCTAATTCAGGGTCACTTTGTAACAGCCATACTGACACAGGATCCCCCCTGCTGAGGTTATAAATTGTATCAAATAATTTCTCTTCGTGAAATCCATCGCCATCGGGGATATATCTTACAACTCTCTCTCGTGGAAAATTCAACACCGCGGTGGTCCACGCGTGTTAGTTATGATCGATAATTTCAATTGGAATCGCAATTGAGTTGTATCTCGACGCGTGAAATACTTCTCCGGTTATCGCCGTTACCGATATTGGATATCTCAGCGATGTTTCTAGTTTAGCTATATCGGCAATTGTTGCCCCGCGTTCGTTCACCGTTAATTCCCACTCGGTAATTTTTCTACGTCGTACATCGGTTAGTTTATTTCCTCGGTGGGAATTTGTGAAGTGTTTCATCACTCGTGCACCTACACAATTGAAATTCGTCGATGTTTTCATCGGTGATAATTTTTTAATATCGGGATTTTCATTCACTCTATATAAACCAGCGATCACTACAGTCACAGGATAAGCTCTATTATAAAAAATATATCTACGACTGGGAGTATCTCAGGATTTAATTCTCGATTAATAATAATATTCTTCTTTTTCCTCATTACCGGACGAAAATCATCCCTGATTGTTAATTCCTGTATAAACTCATTTTTATCATTCACGAATATCTCTTTGGATTCATACGTAATATATTTTAATCTCATTAAAAACGACCCCGGTGATAACAGAGAATAAATCGCAGCAGCTCTTCCACTATCCATGGTGTGATTAATTACTGGTTTTGTAGGATCATCGGGGGTAATTTTATGTGTTGTCCAAATGTGTACGGCTCCATCATGACGAAATTCACGATGCCCCTGTTTGATTTTCTTTATAATTTCTTTACCTTTTATTTTTTGGATAGACAGTCCTGAAACTCTATCAAGGTTAAAATAACTTGTTTTAGGTAATTTTGATCGAACATCATGATAATTATTTTTCATAATATACATATGACAAACATTTAAATAAAATTTCATTATATAAATGTCAAAAAAGTGTATCTAGTTATTATGTGGTAGCAGAGAGAGATGCTCACGGGGTTGTAAAAATCAATATTGCTTTGCACACTTGCAGTGTATTCGAAATGGAAGTCTTGGACCACAACCTTGTATTAGTTGTGGAGAGGGAGTAACCGCAAAATCTCAATTGTGTATTAAATGCGGTGGAAAAAAATATAGAGAACTTAAACGGTATTACAATAAAACCCCACATATTAATCATCGTGCAACGGTTATAAAATCACCTCAAGACTATTTAAATAAAAAGAAATTAAATAAATGATTTCCATATAAAATATCATGAATATAAAGAATTTCCACGACGACGACGAATTCACTCCTCATCCGATTTATAATAATTACGAAGCATCAATAAGTGGTATTATTAGACATAGACGAAAAAAGATTCCCATCGGTGCTATTAATAACGCGGGATATCTAAGAATTTGTATTTTAAAAAAAAATATACCTCAGTCATAGATTTATCGCAGAAATATTCATCGGGGTTATTCCGGGCGGGTACGTAGTCGATCATATAAATCATAATAAATTAGATAATCGTGTTGAAAATCTAAGAATTGTCACTCCACGGGAAAATTCTTTAAATCGAGCGGTGAAATCACTCCCAAGAAGATCACTGAGACCCGTGACAGCAAAACTCAAAGAGTTTTTACTCAAAGAGTTTTCACTCAAAGAGTCCCCATTAGATTTTCCATCGATATCTTCAGCGGCTAAATATTTTAATATCAACCCCGCTTCTGTTTCAAGGGTGGCCAACGGTGATATAAAAACAACCAATTCGAGCGGGAGGAGGGTTTCCTTCACATGGTTGTAAAAAATATATAAATTAGACATATTTTTTTTGCTATTATTATATATGACTGAAGATATTGAACTTATTGCGAACTTTCAAACACCTGAGTTTGAGATGGCTAAGAAATATCTCACCGTTATCGAGGAAGTTTGTAGAAATTTTAGTTTTTCCGAGAATGACCTCGAGAACCCGAGACATTCGCGATATTATCCTTAGTGAATTAGTTGATCACTATGGCGATGAAAATTATGAGATAATACGCGAAGGTTTCGGAGATATTGTTTATCAGGAATAGGTTTTCAACTGATTAGTGTGTAATGATTTCCTTATGAAGCACCTTATCTACGACAGTAAACCCTAGCCCCTTTATGTTGTTTTTAGAATCATTAACAGCGATGATTTCATCGACAGGGTCGTATTGTCATATAATCGAGTTCGTGTAAATACCATCGAGGGGTATTTTCATATTCCCTATACGCTAAGAAACGAGCTAGTATCATCCGACTATTGGGATGATCTAATTGAAATAAACATACCCGAGTGGAGGAGATTGTGCACTGAGAATAAACTCATCCGCGCTTACGTAGAATCTGAGGAATTTCAGCAAAAACTAAAACGTCAGTGGGTTTTTTATAATTAAACATTCAAAAATATTTAACGACTACACACTATTATTTTTTTTCGCGTGAAAATTTCCCGAGTATTTTTCTAAGTTCATCAGCGGATATACAACTGTGACAATATTTTATCACTTGATCACGGTTTAACTTCACTGTGAATGGAAACGCTGTGATGGAATACAATTGTTGATCCGTCAACAGAAATTTATCATTACCTGGATATAACACGACTTCGATTGAAAACTCTTCGAGTGGAATTACTTGCAATTCAATCTCTGAAAATACCCTTCTGATAGCGTTTTCGAGAATCTCATTATTGTATATAGATACTCGTACGTGTTGATACATATTGAATTTGTTGCGTAATCTTAAATTGAAAATCCCTGGTTGAAAATCGAAGATTTTCCATTTACGATGGAAATGTTCTTTAAGAACTTGAAAATCGTCTACGATTTCACATCTAACGTCATTTGTAATGTTTCACCCCGGAGATCGATTAGTGAAAAATCTTGATCGGTTATTCTAAAATTCATCCTGGTTATGAATCGATTAGTAGTGTCTAGATAGGTTAAATGAGGCGGATTCATCACGATGAGACACCCGGGAGAAACATTCGTGGAAAACGTGTATATTATGTACCCCTGATCCGCGTGGGGGCAATCCTTGATTGGATTTTGAAACATTAATTGTATAACTCCCTAACACTACATCACAAATAACGTGTATTGCCACCACTGACGATATATCAACGTTGCCGGGGGATCTGTGTTTGTTGTTTTTGAATACTGAATTATTCGACCGTAAAATTTCCTTTGGGGGATTTATTTTAAACCATAGCGCGTGAATCTGTGGAAAGAATTCATGAGTGATCTTCTTCAACGACACTTTCATCGCTGGTACATCCCATCCTGTAAATTTCATAAAGACTAAATTGTCATCGGTGAGTGAAAATACTTTTTTGAATTTTTCTCTCTTTGAAATGCTAGCATTTCCAACGCCAGCATTTCCAGATTTATCTTCGTACACTAAAGATAGTAATCGATCATTAAGATAGTTCATATCGGCGATAATTTGATTTAGTTGTTGGTGTTGTTGCTTGATTGTATCACGTGAAGTTGTTAAATCAACGAGTAGAGATCTTTGTAGATGTTCTTGCAATTGTCCCAATTGTCTTTGGAATAATTGTT
The DNA here is from genome assembly GCA_029339505.1 of Unio delphinus. Lineage (NCBI taxonomy): Eukaryota > Metazoa > Mollusca > Bivalvia > Unionida > Unionidae > Unio > Unio delphinus. Next base: position 191,748 of record JAQISU010000197.1, on the reverse strand, counting down.
TCATCGCGGAGAATATCCCAATGAGACTTTTTTCTGATATCACAAATACACCTTGATCACCAAGAGCGAATCGCCATATTATTCTACCATACTCGTTGTATTCGTATTTTTTTAGTGTATCAGTTTCTGTTCCATCGTAGACATCATACGAATATTTTTGATAAATATCTTGAGGTCGTAGAAAACTTATATCGAAGTTATAATTGAATTTGGGATCAACAGCGGGTAATTCATTAGTGAAGAAATCAGATTTGTTAGGTTCTGACAGTTGGAAATGAACCGCGGGAAGACTACTCAACCATGCTGTGTGGATCCGCGGGAAGAATTCATCGATGGTGTCTGAGAGTTTTTGACGCAGCCATGTTACGTTATATCTTGAAAATTTAAACGTTGGAATATCTTCAACGCGGATTTTAAAATGGGCTGCAAAATCTGTTCTCGTTTTCGGAGGAGAATCTAATATCAGCTGAATAACTTGCCGATTAAACCTGTCCATGTCGCCGATAATTTTATTACACACCTCGTAATATTTGATGACATCATCTCGGCGTGGTGGGATTTCACTAATTGCTGTTATCAAATAACCTCGAAATTTCTCAAATTCCCCATTCATAACTATAATCAGATTAGTAATATTTCTTTCATCAAGTCCGGTAAATTCTCTAGTATCGGGTATTAATAATCATAGTAACGAATCTATAAAAAGGTCTGTTGATGTTACATATCCTAAATAATCAGAACCACTTAAAGGATCATCATACTCATGATAATCTTCTTTCGTGGATATAAAATCGGATTCTAGTGGCTCGCGTGGTAGATCTTTTATATCAACGGTGCCTGGAATATACTCAGGATAACCTAACAAGGTTCTAATTGAGCTGTTGTATATATCAACGGCGTAGTTGGATGAATTTATCTCGATAGTCGTTGATAACAGTGGTTCATGTCCTTTTATTTCAATGGGAGATTTATCAGGTCCATCTTTGACGATGATGATATTTTTTCCTGTGATTGCTTCGATGGAATTTATGATCTCCGCGTTGATATCTTCGATGTCATATGCGCCAGTAGGTAAATATATTGTGTGCCATTCTGGTTCTGCGGTACTGGGTTTATTTCTATACGAAAGAGTAAAACTGTTATTGGGGAGTTTACCATTAAATGGTTCTGATCGCACATTTGGCCAACTGTAATAACATCTTAATTGCGTTAGCGCTATCTCAGATGCTGCCAAGGGAGGGTTAAATTTAACGCTAAACTCTGGTACTTTCGTTACCAACGAGATTAATTTCGTCTTTGTCGTAGTGGTATTTGTTGCTATTTGTTGAAGCAGTTGAAACTCTTCCATTATTATTATTATCTCGCTCTAATTTTAACATCGTTAAATCATACAACCGAACCATATTCGAGCATTCATCATCGGATATAAACGTGTCATCAAGTGACGCGGAAATCATCGATGATAACTGTGAGTGTGCGGTTGATACAACGTGAAATTTGATTACGTAGTCGTGTAGGTTACGTTGGCTACACGATGATAATTTTTTGTTATCCCGGTTGTAATACCAGCGATTGTAGTCACTGCGGAAATCGCTATTGGAACTACCACCGGGGCAATCGCTGTAACTGATGCGAGTATTATTCCTGCTCCGGTTATTACTCCAGACACCGAATACACAGTAACGTCAACGAAGGTGATTCTTCGTCGGTATTTTTTTATTTTTGTTTGATATTCTTTAGTGAGCGAGCTGAGTTTAATTTGAAATTCTCTGACTTGATCATAGCGATATTGAGATACCGAAGGTATCGTTGAATCACTTCGTGATTTCGATGAAATCATCGGTGTTGTCATTTTATTTTAAACCCGCTAGTGTTTTCAATTACGATTTCAATTACGAAATTTGAAGGATTTTCTCTTCAGGTTGCTGGTAATTCAATTTACCTCTGCGATAAATTCCACATACCATCTTATTGAGCATCTAATCACGGTATCATCAACTGGTGTTATCGAGAATATGATATAATTTTGAGAGATATCTTTAATGAGAAATGATGCCGTATTAATCCCCCGACCGATTATAGGATTTGGTTGATCAACTTTTGCAAGTAGCTGAACAGTAATGTTAAACTGGTGCTCGGAAACTATTGTGACTCGATAAATACCTTTAACAGTTAGGTTTTGTGTAGTTGGTGAAGTTTCAGGAATCCAATCAAGCGATCCCTGTCGAACTGTATATATAATATTTTCAACCTGATCCATCTGCTGAGGTATTTTTACTTTATCTAGCCGAGATATTATTCTTATTATCTCAACATTAATAATTCTGTTTAATATTTCGATATCTTCAATAGATTTATTAATAACCGCGATTTGATCTGAAAATGATCTATCTTCGCGAATAACACCCGACCGGGAATTAATTTTAGTTATTTCCTCCATCGATGAAATAATATTTGCAAGAGTTGTTTTGATTTCTTCTGGTTTCACATCTCTTGCAAAAAATTTGTCGATAGCATCATCAGCTTTTCGAAAGTTTCTTCGTAAACTAGCACAAAACTAGCAAGACGGTGTCTTTCACATGTGCGATTTGTAAATCACTGTGTAACCGTGGAACACCAAAGAAGTTTTTTATGGGAGTTTTAATGCTGTCAATGATATCCTGTTGAAGTTGATTAAATTTGGTTATATAATCGTTGACATCGTCACGTAGTTTTTTCATATCAGTGGCGGAGTCACCAACGGTGACTTTAACGTCATCGATGATTTTTTGTAATCCCGTTAGAGCATTTACATCGAGGATTTTTTTTAATTCATCTAAGTTTGCTACGGAGATAGCTTTATTTATTTTTTTACTTGTCCGATAGTAACTGTTTCGGAAGGACGTGATACTGATCTCCCAAAAATATCTGCCATGTTATATTACATAAATCTCTTTAAGTGATTTCGAAAATTCATCATCATATAGTCGTGGATGGCTTTGTGAGGTAATTTAGAACTCGTCGAGATAGCTGTCAACGCGTTAAGAACCTTTCGTCCACATATTGGAGGATATGTTAGTGTCTGCGTGGGTAACGTTGAATACCAAATTGGAATTGAATCACGAAGTGATTTAACATAACTGAGAAATTCATTTGGAGGTGGTAATCCATATGAGTCAAAATAAATAATCGACGTTGGATATATCGCGTAACAAACCCAATGAGTTCCATGTCCAGTATTATCATCGAGATTAATTATACCAGTTTCTGGTATTTGTGGTTGTGGTGGTGATTGATCTCGCATGAATACACCTCTGAAATGTTTTATTGGGAGTGTTTTTTACTGCATCGAGTAAATAAAAATTTGACATGGGAATCAAAGATTCCTAATTTAATTGGTTTTGTAATATCTTGTGAATCGACTTCCTGGTAGTCTGAATCCCCTTCCCTTTTTTTAGTTCTAACTGATCCGCCGGCTGCTTTCTTTACTGCAAGCCCTGCAGCGGTACCAATAGCTCCTAGCGCTGCTGCTTTAGCAACCGCTGGGGCTGCTGCTGCAATCAACGCTGGAATTGCAGCTAACAATGGGAATATTCCACCGGTTTTAATCATGTCGCTGACAGCAGCCTGTGAAAAAGTCAATTTGATTCCTGTATTAGCTTTTAGCGCTTTATTGAAATGATTAATCTGAGTTTTCGTCAGCGATAACTTATTTGATCCACCTGTCATCTGTGTTTTTTTTAGCGTTATTGTTGTACCACACGTAGTAGAATTTTTCAATTGAAGTTTCTTTACCTGACCAGGTGTCAGGGTGACATTAACATGATTGTATGACATTTTATTTAAATAGTGATCATCTAATTGTCCCATTGGAAATGGAGCATCGAAGATTTTCACCTTCGGATTGAAAACTCTTTGAGTTTTAATTATAGATTTTCTATTGTTGCATCAATGACTCGCATTTTTCCACCACCACTTCGAGCGTCATAGATTTATCACTGAGAATAACAGCAATTGCTCTAAATCCATCAGAAGGTGTATCACGTATACGAGCTTGAAATTTTACATCAACTGTCGAGTGTTTAGATAGATCAAGATGTTGAAGTGAAAAGTAATAAATCGGATACAATTCTTTAAAATCCAACTGTGATATTTGGAGTCCAGTATCAACATTCTGATCACGACCCATATAAGACCACAATCGATGATATACTCGTGATATTTGATTATTACCATAATCGAGAATAAGTTGCTCTGCGGGTTCTTGTTGATTACTTATTCGCAGTGATACTTCACTGACGTCACATTTATCAAACATCATATGAGATCCCAACTGTAAACTATCATCCGCAACACCCACCCGCTTGCGAGTTTGATTCACATTTTGTAGTGCAACAAAGACCTGTCTCGGCGTGGAAACATTTTTTGTAAGCGCAAGTTGCCAAGTAAAAACACCAGCAACATTACTGGTTATTGTAGTTGTTGTGATATCAGACCAACTCAGTAATGATTTTCCTCCGTGATCCATAAAAGATAACAACCGAGTCTCAACAGTCAACGAGGGAGTCATAATTGGCATCCATAGCGCTAATTATGTTAATTCTATATTACCATCTCGAACACCTGCAGCAGCATCACGGTGAAGAGCATAGTCATCATTCTGTATTCGCGTGAGCACTACAGTATGACTAGCACCAAAGATAACTTTTCTGACATCTCTACAAATTCCAAATATATGAATCACACGTGAAAATCTACCCTCGTCATCTAGGTTCCTTTTTCGCGCTGCAAATCCAGAATTGTAATTAACATTTTTACCAAAAACATCAACTTCAACATCAGCGTCATCGTTGGCAGCTGAAACCTTCTTTGGTCGTCTTAGCGTAAACGGATTATGGTCAGCGCGGTCAGTAGTATCCTTCGCAAACATCATCGAATGTCCCGCAGATTTAATAAAATCATCAGAGTAGCTAACCTATTATTGTATTTGCAACATCAACATCGTTATCGATGGATTCGTCTCTAGTAGAATTGATTTTATACTGCGCGCTACTAAATAGCGCCATTATTCCATTATTAACAAAACCAATCCGGATATTTTCGAGGTGATCAGCGGCAACAAATGGAGCATTATCATGCTTTACTAGTCGCCCTTCTACTTCGATGTACGCTTCACACGGCAAGAAGTGTTTAGATGTATCTTCAAATCTAAGTTCAATTCGTGACCTTGTATTTGGATTATGGGCTTGATATGAAAAACATTGATAATCGCGTATAGAATCATTCTTTCTTACAGGAGCATCTACATCAAAGGCATCATCAGTTTCCTGTTTAAACATTATATTGTAATCGTGGATCTAAATCATTAATTGTTGAAAATCCTATGGATTTTCAGACCAGAACCTGAAAATCCTTGACTGATTAATCTCAACCTCGCTGTTGCTATTTTATTAGTTGCGCTACCTATTTTAGGTGGCATTTTATCAGTAGATTGTAATTTTACTTGTTTTCTGTTTGAGGTAAAACCTCTTGCCAACGACATAAGTTTTTCTTTGGCAGCATCAAACGCATCAACGGCCTTGTTACCAACTTCCTTACCGATTTTATCACCGAGAACCCCTATAGTTTTTGACGCTATTTCTTTACCGATCAGTAGCAGTTTTGGAGCAACTCGAGTAAATAATCCAGTAACAACATCACCGAGTCCATCTCCGTAAGTCACCTTGTAAACTGGCAATCGTGAATTTACGACATAAACAGGTCTTGCTCTGCTCATACTACGATGTACTATCATTTATTTAAATTCTATATATCTAATGTGGTGATGAAAAATCCCCTAGATTTTTAGTCGCTGTAATAATCATCAGTAAGTTCATCGATAAAACTACAATATAGTTGAATATCCATTACACGACCTTGAAATAACCGTTGACAGATTTCAGAAGCTTCGTTAATTATCTCCGGAGAATTATTTCCAGCTCGTTTACCTCCAATGAAAACTTCTAATCGCGATATATCATCAAAGACACTTCTTGAAGAGGGTATTAAATTTTGAGAAATTTCACCACCGTGATAACTCTCACCGGATTTTTCAGGAAAATTGCTTCACAATTCATCTTTAACTTCAGCTTTTATATTTTATTTCCTCAGGAATAAGTTCTTCATATGGTGGTAGACCTTTTAATACTTCTTGTACTTTTTTCTCATAAGCGACAAAATTAGGGTCTCCTTGTCTAGTTGAAGTTCCACCATGTTTTCCCAAATACATTTTGTTGTACCACTGGTCAAAATCTATACGCTTACCAAAACTAGTCTTTATATATCTATCTTTCTTTCCCCATGTTCAAACCGCATATCTAGCTAGTTCATCATCTGTAGATTTATTTTCAATTTCACCCAACGTTATTGTTGTAAATATTTCATCGGGGCGATATACCCTCCTCTCCACTTGGATTTGTTCAGGTTGTTCATCTACTGGTTTAGGTTGTGCAGCTACTATATCACCAGGAAGAGTTTTTAATCTTTCTTTAATTTTTCTAGTTCTTTTTGCCATCTTTTCAGTTTCCGTGTCAATCTTTGCAGTTGTTGTAGCAAACTTTTGCGACCTCTGTACCAACTTTTTCAGTAGCGGCAACAACTTTTTCAGTTACGGAAGTCACCGCCTTAAATAATTGTTCAGTATCAGCGGTAAAATCTAATTTTTGTTGCTGTCGAGCTTGTAAATTATCTCTGAAAGAATCTCTGACCGGGAGAAATTTCTTGATCGCGGCCAGCCGTTCTCTAGTTAATCTGGTTATTTGTGATTCTCCGATGTTTGCCATCTATGTAAAAATATATCATACTAATTTGAGAATTTCCATGGGGTTTTGTCATTCTAGTAATTTTTGTCTGAATGATATTTTTATAGGATTCATCCCCGTTTTTGTCCGAATGATATATTTTATAGGCGTAGTCCCCCTGAATGATATACTTAAGGGGTCCTTTTCTTTACCCGAATGTTATATTTTGTAAGCGTCACCCTCCCTGCTGCTCGAGATGTTAAAGGATTTTAACGAGAGAGCAAACTCGATATCCAAGAAAGATGTTCTTGAATTTATCACTGATATTGAAGACGCCTCCGAGTGTTGATTATATTGATTTAAAAAGTACAACAGTACGTCTGACTCACCGAATCGCCAATAACTATGGTATAAAGTCAATGTTTTATGGTTTAGAAGACTACGTCATCTGGATGACCTGTGCAAATGTTTGCTACATCCATCCATGCATAAATCTGTTTATGAAGTGATCTCGAGCAGTTGCCCAAATAAATATTTGTTCTTAGCATTCAACAATCCTTATTTCAGTAATTTAGGTAAGCGTTACATAGTGCAATACTTAATCGAAAACTTTTTTTGATTTACAATGTAATACAAGCCTTGCAATATAAATGTCCGAAGTATAAGGACTTGTATACATAAAAGTAGTGACATAATGCACGAATAATCTGTAGCCACCGGTTGGCATCATCGGTTACCGAAACAAAAACCACTGGAGTACGATTATGATGATTTACAATGCTGTGCTACAGCTTCACGATGCTAAACTTTGCTGCCATCGACTTTTCTCTTTTCAAAGTGGTATTATTAATTGTTCACATATATATATATATTGTTGCACTTGATATATATTTCATTTTTGGAAAGAACAAGAACAATTGAATGTACACTTTTAATTATACTTCGAAAAGCGAACTGTTTTTATTTTCTTAAACTGGTAATTATTTACTACTTGCTGTGTTGGCTTATTCACATGAACATTGTATATTTTTACACAAATTTACTCAGTTTGTGGGTAACTAAATAAAGGTATAATTAGTGCTAAATACAAGTTTTAATGAGTAACATTTATACCTAATAATATTATATTTCTAAGCAATATAATTCTAAGGCAATATTTTTATAGCAGTTCCAAAAAATATAGGTTTTAACTTGTTGCAAAAATTACTAAGTAAATAGTTACAGTTATGTCAATGGACCCCTAGTGACTGAGTAGTCTAAAAAACATCGCCGTTTCCAATCACATTTATGTCGCATCCAGCATATTCGAATATTAGACTCGAGGAAGGCGGGTATATTAGAGAGCTGCTAAATGCTTTCTATTGGTTGGTGTTCCTTTTTTTACCAGTTAACCTGATCGCCAGGTGTAGACTAATGTTGCGATTAGAGATCGTGTTACACCCAACACATTAATATTACTTAAAAAATACTAGCAATAACACATTAAATGTACAAATGTGTTTTAATTTATTTAAAAGTTTTAAGTAAAATGAACATTCTTTAGTAATTCCCACTACACCGAATACTCTGAGAGCTGATGCTATCAAATACGTTAGAATTTGTAAACAACAAGATAGTCTTTTTATGTGAAAGTAAGGACTTAACTATTCTTAGAAACAATAAAATTTACAAAAGTATCAAACATGTTTTACAGTTAATCCATGACAAGCTCGCACAATGATAAAAACAAAAATAAATGAATAACATAAACACCGTATCATGTTTGTTTTGGACGGTTTATATATCTTATTCGTTTCGCATAGGCAACTAAAATGTTTGTTTCCGTTATCCTCTCACACACACGATACCTCTATATAGATAGACAACGTTTTGTATATATGAAGACCAAAACAATAACATATTATATTTAATGTATCGGCACAATTGTTTGATAGTGAGTTGTCATGCAACATCTCAATCTAACACTGTCAAATTAACGGATAAAGCCTACTCAACACTTGCCTGAACAACCTAGCGAAACCATAATCATGACGGATCCGACCGTTGTAGCACGTATATGAAGAATCTAGAGAAATCACGACAGCGAGGGGTAATGCCTTTCAAACACTTACATGAAATTCATATTGTTGCCAGGTATATGATTAGTATTCATTTGATTTTCTTATTTCCAATATGGGTAGTATGATTATCCATTACATTGTCTTTATTTATATTTCTAAACTACTTTTATTTAAGGATAAACATTTAACCACTTAACAAAATTATTTTGTTTGTGTTCATTTATGTAAATATTACTAGGCCGTGAAAATTATAACGTAGTCTAATATGTTTGGTTTTCCAATGTAATCTTACCTTGTGGTGAAAACATAAACTGTAAGGAAAGTAATGCCGAAAGCAATCTCAATCTCTAGTGAAAACGATGACTTGGAGCTTTTTTAATTTGCATTTTGTTGTTCTTATTGCTATACTGGTTTCAGTTTTCTCATGTTAGCTGTCGAATTCTCGCCGTTAGTATTTCATACAATCAAGGCGTAAACCCCATTCAGAGCTAAACAGTAAATTTGTTTGGTATTTGAATTTGAAAGTTGATTTTACTATTTTAAGTCACTGATTACCATTTTGTTATTACTCAGCTAATAATACACAGCTGAAACCGAGCAGGTATTTGATGTTTTGACTTAATTGGATGCAAGTGAGCACATTCTGTAACTATTCTCAGCATGTATTTTATGTTCTCAAATAACTTGACGTAAGTGAAAGCATTCTATTCTCAGCCCTACTCGAGAATTTGGAAGTTTGATGACACAAAATATCAATGACCAGATGCCAACCATTAAAATATGAAATAAGTATATCCTTGCAATGTAAATGCATATTTAACCACTCTGTCTGATCATATTTATAACTTTAAAACCAAATTTATTCCCAAATATTTTAACAAATGCTGATCATTTGTTTACACAACCTATACGCATATTAACTATTTGCAAACAGGTTCTGTTATTTGTGGATGCATTTTAGCCTCTTATAAAGGATTAAATGTCAAATCTAAAATATTAATGCTACCGTGTTAGTTCACTTGGTTCGAAATCCTAATCACACATTCATAACACAAGGATACGTAATGAACGTGTTAGCCTTTGCTTGATAACCACTGTGTAAAGTACAGTGACTGAGTTGATGACGGATATATTGTTTACAGTTTAATTTCTGATGATGTGGTAAGGGCCTTACTTAGCAAATAAGATACACTCACATCTGTGTGTGATTTATATGATTTGTGACGATGTGGCAGTGTTGGAAATTGGGACATGGCTGGTAAGACTAATTACGGATTCATGTATCGGATGTTTATTCATTGTTTTAGGAATTTACTACACGAAGAATCATGCAACCCTTATATAATTATGTACTATATAAATATTTAAACATTAAGCATAATCGGGAAATGAACGTTTGCCCAGTTCAATATAATATACTAGACAGCACTTGCCTGAATAGATTTTTTTTATCCCATACATATATTGCATGTAAATATAATTTAGAAATACATGTCAATTATTTAAGTCTCTTTAATTATGCAATGATCGAAAGTATCATGTTTGTTTCGATTTAATCTACATGTATTGATTTATCATTCTAGTCATGATTTATTATACTTCCTTAATGTTTGGCTTGATTTATAATATTTGTTTGCATCATTATTTTATATGTATTTCAACCAATATATACCTTTCTGATGGTCATAACGACATATTGGTGCTAGCTTAAGATATTCGTCTTCACTAGATATTTTAAAAAAATATACAAAACTGATATAATACGAAGAGGTTTCCCTATTCTAATACTTGCGGATAGGATTTAAAAATTATATATAATTATCAAACTGATTTAGTTCAGACAATACATCAGTTTCGTTTTCAACTGAGTCTTCATTTACACCTGGTGTTAATATGATAATGAATGAATAGTATAGAAATACTTCAAACTAATGATACAAAAAACTTAAATATATAATGTGATCAATGTCTGGTCTACACACATTACAACAAAATAATCATCATTTAAGGTTAATAAGCTACACGATAAATTTTATATAAAACTAGGAATTAAGCATGGTACGTGTAAATAGCAGGATCGGAAATATTTTGCGTAGGTGATTTGTCTTATTAAAACTGACATATCCTATCAACTGTACTTTGCAATTAAAAACAGAACATTTGATTTACTAATTTCAAGTGTTCATCGCAGGGACAATGCTATAAATATGTCTTTACATTACTTTTTTTCTATTAACAAGTATTCAATGATATGAACAGCCTTAGATTCTATAATGTAATAACGGTAATGTGTATTAATTGTATAATCAGTCAAGTAAACGAGACACAGTATATATTATAGTTAGTACACAACATAATTACATATGGATATAACTTTTATGCTGTTGAGGTGACGATTTAACAAATTATACCATTGCTTACTTCTATCCATGTACAATGAAATAATAAATATACATCAACTTAGAAATATAGGAAAATCGGTAAAATATTCATCGTACTTTAAAAGAAATATAGTTTTCAGTCACAAACAAAACATATTTTATAATAATTTGCATCCACATGATGGATTAATTTAAAATACACATTACCCTGAAACTAACCTCTTAATGTTGAGCGCCAAGCAATGCAGCTTCTTGTTCTTTTGTTGTTGTTGTTGTCTTTGACATGTCTCTTCACGGTTTGTACACTATATAAATGTTTACCAGTAAAATGTTTGCTTGTTTGCCGGGTTTATTCTCAAACGCTTATTTAATTTGGAAATAATACAGTCAGTGACAAGTACAAATTCTTATGTGAACTAGCCTCTCTCTCGCACTCCATGTATAACACGATCACCGTGGGTTCCGCCAAAGTGAATATATAATAAATGGTGCCAGTAACCCACAGTCGCTAAATGGGTAATAACGTGGTTTTAGCGGGTTGTCCCTATATCAGTTATGTATATGACCCAACTTGCGCAATCAAAATTCAGTATATACCAAAGACAAAATACATACATACATACATACATACATACATACATACATACATACATACATACATACATACATACATACATACATACATACAGTGCAAAAACGCACTCACACAAGTTCGACATGGTGAGAAGTTTAGATGACATCTCTTTGGGCTGGAGCCCCCAGTTAGGAACGAAACATCGTGATCATCGCAACAGTCGACATTTGTCAATTACGGAGATTCGAACGCCGATAGCCACTATGGGTTAAAAACAAGATGGTCGACAAGGTGGATGTCATGTTTACAAACTCTGGTCAATTTTGGAGACCTTAAAGAGTAGAGAGAAGTGTTTTCATTCCAATGATGAAATTATGATATGTGAATACTTTGACAACAGAATGGTACTTGAACCATAGTATTATGTAATCTATATTTCATGGAAATTCAAGAAAATTCAGTTTTCCTTTCAATCTTGAAAATAACAAGATAGCTGTCATGGAGTCAAGTCATGGGTTTATTAGGCCTAAGTATATCACCAAATTTGATGGAAAGATATGAGGAGTTTCTTTAAAGATAATATGAATGTATTCATGGAGCGTTGACCTTTTCTAGTGGTGGAATTTTAATCGTGGTATTTAATATTTGACCTGACTTATGCGATTTATTTATATCCATTGTACTCCCGATTTGTATGAGGAGTTGTGTTCCGAAGTAACTGAATTCATTAGTTAGTCAATACATGTTATCTAAAGTGCAACTAGTTTTGCTAAACTCGCAATGCTTAATTGATGTTGATAATGATATTCATCACTGAATTTTTTAAATTTTTGGATATGATTTACCTAAATTATGTTGAAAGACATTCTTGGATGAATAGACGCAGGGGTGAGTGTGACACTCCGTTTATACATGTAACATGGTTATATACTATATATATAAAAGATACACACATGTTTTAATCGTCAGAAAATGTGCAATATCATGAAAATATGAATTTAGTTTAATTCTGAAAATACGGCATTATAAAACAGTAAGATATACTGATAGATATATCATCGTTCAATGCCACTTACGTTCCAAATTACGAGTGCTATATACATGATATTCAATTTATGCTATATGTGATTGTTATTTCAATGAGTGGAGCTATATGATCTGACTCTACTCGATGTTGGATTCATATGTACTAATTATGTAGATATGTCATCTACGGTCGGACTATATTGAAGATCTGAATTAACACTTAAATATTTTTGGATCAAGATGTTAGAAACGTGTTGAGCGGGTATGTCAGTTATGTTAAGCATCGTGGATAAAAGCTATAAGAATTTTTATGAGCTACTTTTGTGAGCTGGTGATTTCGTTAGGTTATACCATTGTGAATGTGTGCTCAGCTTAGTGCCAGCAGGTATATCATTATATGTGTTATATAATATGTGTTTAGTGAGTAGATAGTGCGTAGATAGTGAGCAAATCGTATATTTATGAGTTGACAAAAAGATGCCAGTGGACGCATTAATCTTGGTATCGTAACAATGTCTGAGTTACCTCAGGTATTACGTCTCATTAAAACTGTGGGAACAGTTACAGCTAAGTGATGCACAGGAGGTAATAAACCATACAACGGTTACATGTGTCTTAGCATAATAGGACTCCTAATAGTTAATGCAAGTGTGAGCGACCTATAACAAGTTTTAACTAATTTATCAAATTTAAAAGGACATTGCTGTGAACTACGGACATGGAGGACGAGCTAGAAATAGATGAGCGTTACAGTGGTGATGAAAAGTCCGACTTAGAATAAAACTTGATAGCAACCCAGAATGAGAAAAGTATATACCTGGAAATCGATTCTAAATTTGAAACTTTGGACAGAGATGATTTTAGAAAGATGTGTTTGGAATTGGATACGCAGAATTTAAAAATATAAGACTATCACTACATGACTTGGCTAAATTGTAAAACAGTAATTATCCTGTGACTCGTATAGTTGAGAGGACAGTAAGATGTGATAGTGCGCCTCTAGAGGAGAGATTAGCTGAGGATATATTTATTCAATGCCATTTCTTAGCAGGAGATAACTTATCCGAAGTGAAAAACCTCGCGTCGAGACAGAATCCACGCACGGGTATCCATGATAGCAGTACATGTGCGAGCCGAGTATCTAAAAGAAAAGGATCTAACAAACAGTCACAGCGGCCAGAATCAGAACCAGAACAGGTGATGCAGAACTCCGAATGCAATACAGTATCATCTCTTTTAAATGATAAAGATGACAGTTCCATAACAATAGATAATGTATACAAGATAATAGATCTAAAACATTGTATACAAAGCAGTATTCAACAAATGAAAGATGACGTCAGAAATGAATTGAAAACTGAGCTTGACAGTTGGAAAGTAATAAAGGTCACCAACTGTTTTTACATCAACTGCTCGAAGACAGAGTATGTGATACAGATAAAGAAAATGTAACCACAAAATGCGAGACACAAACTCAAATAACACTAGCTGATATAGTGCGTATGGGCAAACCTTCAATTGAAACACAAACAGCAAATATGGTGAATGTGAGAACTGCTCGTAACCTTGATCGTACAAAACGGCGGAAGCATTTATCGGACCAAACGGAATATACGGAGAAGAACAAAGGCGGTCGCATGAAATCCACTGATTCAATGGAAGGAGTGGCTCTGACTCTGTCCACCATACCCCGCACCTCAAGTGAGTAATTGACAGTAATTGAAGATAATGGAAAACGTGGTTATCACCATGATCAGAAATACTCAGCACGGGAAAAATGCAAGAAATATCGACAGGGAAAGAAGATCACCATTCAAAACAAACTCAGCCACCTCATCAAAAGACTTAGATAAAGGAATCAGAACAATCGATGTCATCACAACTAACAAAAACTGCAGACCACAAAAAGAGTGAGGAACTCTTATGAACGACGTGTTCTAATATCCATGATACCGGTTGACAGAACGAGAGAGGAGAGGAGAACTGGTATAAAAAGCACGCCAGAAAAAAAGGAATATAAGTAATTTAATTGACCCTCAGATCTTAAAGCATTGGCGAGTAAGAGGAGGAAAGGACACTTTTACTGCTTTAGTCACGGTAGATGACGTAGACTATGAGAAAGTTTTAGAGAAAGGTTTTTGGCGAAATTGTGTATGGGCAAGAGAATGGTATGAGGATTACGGTGATAAGGACGCCAAGAGATTCAGGTGAAACTATATAAAGGGGCAGTAAGTCGCATACATATGCATAAATTATGGTCAACTACTTTATAGTCATTGTAATACTTGTGTTGAAAATCTGTTTTTTAAGTCAAGAAATGTCTAGTCATACATTTCTTCTGATGACATGGAACGTAAAATGAGCCATATCTGGTGCACCATACTTGTACTCTTTGCTAAATGAGGTAGATATTGCAGTGCTTACTGAGCACTGGCTTCTTCCGGAGAAACTAAACTTCTTAGACAATTTACATCCACAATTTAAATCTTTCTCACGCTCTGACAATAGGCTAAAAGTGAATTATGAAGAAATGATTAGGCATACAGGGTTTGGGGAAATAGCAATCCTATATAGGATGTCACTCTGCGTTAATCCTTTGTTGAGCGTCGGCAGCGATAGAGTTTTAGGGATAGAGGTAATATGTAATGATAAATTTAAATATGTTGTATTCGGAGCACTTTTACCATCAACTAATTTTCCTATAGCAAGTTACTATGAAAGAATGGGGGAATTAAATGACCAGTTTGATATGTTTTGTAAATAAGGCATTCCCATACTCGCGAGAGACTTCAATGGCCAGTTAAGTTCACTGCTTAGCTCCAAAACGAACTGTCTAACAACAAATGCTATAGGCGCTATTCTAGAAAAGTTTCTGACCGATAGGCACTTAATATCCGTTAATAGTCAATCTATTTGTGAAGGGTCTGACATTACATTTTTCTCAATCGATGGTAAATCCAAATCTTTGATAGTCCATATACTATTGCAAAAAAGCAAATTCGATTTAGTGGTTAAGGCCGAAAAAATTGATGACCATCCCTTAAACATTTCAATCATCATCCTGTAAGAATAGAGTTGGTCATTTCTTTTGCATATAATATAATCATGACTGACAAGCATATAAGTCCCTCCATAAATTGGAAGAAAGCATCGGCAGAACAAATACATAGGTATACGGAAGCAACACGTAATGTATTTTAAGCGCAACTGAATAAGACAGAACTAGTGACAAATGTCGATATTGAATTTATTATTCAAGAGACGGTGCAGATTTTACATGACGCAGCTTCTAGGTTTCTGCCCATAAAAAGGTTTTACCCGTACGCTAGCCGCTATTGGAAACTACTAAACGTAAAAAAGTTTTATACAGAAATGAGGCTGAAACGTAATGTATGGATCTCTAATGGTAGGCCAAGAGGATTTGGAATTTCAGTCATACGCGAACTATAAGAAAGCGAAGAAACTGTTTGGAAAAGAATTACTGAGAGCAAAAGAAATGTGTCATAGAGAACAGTTCAGTGAGCTTGAAAAGGCTGTAGAGCTCGATATTTCCACTTTCTATAAGTTTATACGGAATAAAAGACATCAGTTTGATTACATATACGAAATTGAATCTAACGGAAAAATTGTAAGCGATCACGACTCTATAAGAGACTTATGGGCAAATCATTTTTCCAATTTGTCACTACCTGACAATACATATCTGTACGATGAGAATCATTACCAGATTGTCTTATCAGAAGTTAGAAAACAGAGTATAGAAACCCATTCCCACTTTGATGAAGTTGTTGACAAAATTTACCTATAGAGAAGACATCAGTAGTGAAATTAGTTCTCTCAATAAAGATAAGGCATGTGGTCACGACGGTATTTTTGCCGATCATTTACTGTTTGCGGACACTCAACGCAGTGTACAATTACTTGAAACTGTCTTCAGAAAAGTGTACGAGGCCGAGGAGTACCCATGCCATTTTAAACAAGATTTAGTACTACCAATATTGAAAGGAGGGGGAAAAGCAAATTAGGTATGAATAATTACCGTGATACAACTATAGTTCCAGTGCTTCAGAAAATTCTAGAGCAAATTATATATGATAGACTACTTATATTTTCTAAGCACATTAATTTTCCAAATCCATTGCAATAAGGTTTTAGGAATATTTGTGGTAGTATCACTGCAGCGTTTTGTATCAAAGAATCTATATGCTACTATATGGATAAAGATACTCCTGTCTATGCAACATTTCTTGATCATGCTAAGGCATTCAATACAGTCTGGCACAATGGGTTATTTTACAAGCTGTACAAACTTGGCATAAAAGGGAAGACATGGCGCATCATGAAATACTCGTTTAAGGGAGTAACCAGTTCTGTTTTATTTACGGGCAAATTGTCCAAATATTTCAATATTAAGCAGGGTGTCGGACAGGGTCTTATTTTATCTGCTTGGTTCTTTCTCGTTGTGATAGACGATTTGATCACTGATTTAGCTCACACTTTGCGAGGCCTAAAACTTGTCGATCTCCACCTGCCGTGTGTCTTATTAGCGGATGACACAGCTGTAATAACTAATTCGCATCGTTCCATGCAGCGTCTGCTCGATACAATCTCTAATTATGCGAAAAGGTGGAGATTGAAATATAACGCAGATAAACGTTGCAGCATCCTCTTTACAAACAAAAAAAAAGAACCGATATCCCTTCTTTTCTATTCATCAAATCACCAATTCCAGTAGTCAAAAGTAAGAAATATGCCGGCATAAATCTATGTGTTTATGTATGTATATATATGTATGTGTGTACATTTATACATATGTGTGTATATGTGTGTGTATGTGTATATATGTGTATGTACGCATAAGCCCATATGTCATGTAGAAAGAACTACATTCATAATTACACTGGAATACATTTCAAATATATATATATATATAATATATATATATATGTATATATATATATATATATATATATATATATATATATATATATATATATATATATATATATATATATACTCTTTTCTGTTGTATTTCATGATTTTCCTGAATTTGATTAATGTGATGTAATCTCTGTTGAAGAGGAAATAAAGTCAGTCAGTCATGCATGCATGCATGCATGCATACATACATTCATACATACATACATACATACATACATACATACATACATACATACATACATACATACATACATACATACATACATACATACATACATACATACATACATACATACACAACCATGCCTGCAAATGTCAATGTATGAATTGTACCAACGTTAGAGAACGTGGCTACTTCCAGCGAAAAGTTGGATACGGTTGTCAATATGAATAGTTCATTATATGTTAGAAATTGCAACCCTGCAGCTTAATAACGGACTCGATGTCATTTTGAACCAACGTGAATCCACTGATTCCGTTGATGACACTGACGACGTTTTGGGATTGACCTGCTGCGAAAATGTAAGCAGATTAGTGACTGACTGTACCAGTTACGTGAACATTGTACTTTATATCTCCATCTAGACTAACGTTATAGTGTCCAGAAAAATTCAAGTTTAATACCTACACCAAATTCTGTTCCAAATTGGTTAATGATAAACGAGAAAAGCTACAACAGGCTTTGTTTTTAATGGGCGATCATGTCCACGCTGTATTTCGCAGTCGAGCATATAGGTCATCAAAATGCAAACAACACATGCGGGAAACTTAAGTTTGGTAAAGAGTATTTACTGTACAAAAGCCATACCAAAGTGTTGGCATATCGAATCCTGTGTATCACGGTTAATATATTTGTTTTGAGACACTGCATTAATGATACAAACTATCCCAACGTGAACAAAGCAAACAGGAATTTGGGCGGATTGATGTTTATATTTTGCCATTCAGTTACATGGATGGACAATATGCAGGGGACGAAATTATATCCATTTCAATGATCCTGAATATATTTTAAATCACTCAACAACACCCTCATTGTTATGAATTGTGTTATGTGTTGGAGATCAGAAGGAACAGAAACAATGTACATTCAAATCAGAACACGGCAAGAACATTTTAAATTTACGTAGGACCAACGTAAGATATGTGTCCATTATTAGTTTATGTGTATTATTAGGTATGTGTATATAAGTGTTGCTTATAATTGCTTCCATATTATACTTAAGACATTCTAAACATAAATGTTTACATATAAAATCTTTGTACATAACATTAATTTGCACAAATATTATTTACAGCACCTGAGTCCGGAATGTTCTAGACTCAAATTTATCTTCAGAATAGACGGGAAGTTGCCATTAGAATGGGTCACATCAAGATCGGGTAAATATGTATATAATTAGAGATTTGAGAAACAAATCCTAAATTCCGGGTATGTACCTGTGCATTGAATCAATTACCAGGGTCTGCAAGTGTATTGTTGATATCACACATATTTCGAAAAGGATTACTTAAAACACAAGTAAATGTGTTCGGTGGGTTTTGTTTCAATTTGCCATTTACAACATTCTAGAAAGGTCGAAATGTATCCTAATCTTAAAAGTGACTTTGAAGTGTAGTACAACATGGGAAGTGGGATCTCTTTCCATGTCGAGTTTGACTCTGTTATAATTTCCTCCATGATATGTGTCGACAGAATTAATCAATATATATATATATATATATATATATATATATATATATATATATATATATATATATGTTGCAAAACGCTGCTTGAAAGCGATAGAAATATGATCCTTTACAGAGAACGATTTATATTGGTTAGTTTTAACACTTTTTAATAATGTGTATGTTTGACAGGAATGTGTGACTTCCAACAAGTAGAACATATAATTTTCGCTATTTTGTTGCATGGAAGGAAGATTAGATGTTATATAATATGTTTAATGGACAGTGCTTGCAATGGACAACGAAGATGATAGCGAGAACAACAGCAATAACAAGATGAATAAAATCTAATTTATCCTGGTGAACCTGCCTTAACGTCTTGAATGAAATACACCTTTTTCTGGTTATCGAAGATAGGCACATTTGCGAGTGTACGTTTATGAGTGTTTTCGGTGATGGAAATGTGATTTTGACTCCCCTTATTTGCTGTCTGATTTCATGCACTTTCTCTGCTCCTAACAAAGCCTTTGAATGAAACTACTGAACGACTTGAACGCCCTCTACTGACAACAACTAGAGATTCAACTCGTACCAAGAAAAACATCCATATTGTAATACTATAACATACGCCGCCGTCTGATTGTTTCCGTTCTAGGCAGTCATATGTATTGTATGTCTAACAGGCAAACTACACTTATGCGTTTCTGTGTTTGACAGGGGTGGGGAAACTGTTGCGCTAATTTGAGTTGGATTTTAGTTTGACTTATTCCACGTAGGAGATTGTGGTAGCATTTTTTATGACAGAGGATCTGATGAGCTTTTTCGGTCTTTACATCGGTTGTATATTTTCACTTCTACACATTTTAGAACTGTCAACAGTTGGACGTTTGAAACGTAACACACAAGCTTGTTACGGAGACTAAGTACAGCATACTGGAGACGGAAGAGAATAGAACACGGTAAAGTCATTTGTGTTTCCAACGAATATTTGATTATATTTTCTGAATATTACATGAATTGTTTGATTCTTTAATGATTCATTTGCACATAATATTAAATACTGTTGGACTACTACATTTGGAAAGTAAACCTTTTCAGAGATATAGAAGAAAAATCTAATTGACGTCAACAAAGAAAGGAAAGTGTATTTTGTTGTGTTTTGCATCTTGTTTTGAAAAACGGCTATACAAAAAATATTGACATACATAATTAAGTCAAAATAACAGCTACACTCATACTCAAGTTCGAAACATAGAGGTTCCGTCGAAAAGATAATACTTGTTATTTTATATTTTGAACAGAGTTTAAGCTACCAAATTTATGCGCATTCGTACGGTTGATAGAATTATAATGTTTTCAAATGGATGCCGCGGAATATGAATGTGTTCTCGTTGATGCAGTTTTATTATTTTGCTATGTTGTTTTGTTTATTCTTTGTTAAAATTGCCTTTATGCATCAGTACATTTGAAGAGAACAGCATATTATAATCAAATACTATAGGTATGCTCCATTTATTAAGTTAATAACTACTGATTCGAGAGAACAGTGTCCTGATTGAAAACCATTAACTATAAAATACATGATATTGGATGTACTAAAAAAATGACAGATGTTCAATAAATAAGGCACGCAAATGTGAATCATCTTAGAAAAGAGAAGACAGAAAGATTTCTGCAGATATCTACAAAATAAAATCCTGACAAAACATTTAACGGAGGCATCAATATAAATAGTTTTCATTTTTTTGAAAATGTATTATTCATTTCATTAGCCGCACCTTTCCAATACTATTGAGTGACTATCCCGGATTTCAAATAGCATAGCTCAAGTGACTTGTTAGAGATCATTGGTCTAGAATATTCAGCTTCAGTCATGTGACTGTATACATAATGAAGTGCATTTGTTACGTTAATGTCTTGCTTCCTTTGTGTATTATTGCATTATTAACACTAACATTAGGCACTTGAAATAATTGCTTTCAATTTCTAACTTTTAAATTTGTACACATCTGTATGTAGGTGTGCTGTTTAAGCCTGGTTTCCATTATCAGTACATTGTCTGCACATCCTGCGTTGATGTTCAGCCGTCATCGCTAGGAACAGTTCTTAGTTTAGCTGAACATTATATTCGAGTGGAAAAACCAGTTATGCGTGCAAGGATGACCCAGCAATAATGTAGTGTCGACCAAATGCAAAATACAATTAACTGTCATCAATGAAAGTTTTAACAAAGGATTCGCGCAACTTTGACTTCAACTGCATGCACATGTATTATCATTTTCGTGTGCAAGTCCTAACAGACAACTATTCATGGTTTGGGGAGGTTTCAGAAAGTTATTGTTGGAGCTAATACCACATTAATGTTACACAGAAAGAACGTATTACTGGTTATGTCAATCTTTTAATGTTATGGTTTCTTTTAAAAGGTCTTTCATATATTTAAAAGTGTTATCGGATCTCAACTCTGTAAGCACATCAACGTTGTCGTTTCATGCGCTGAACAAAAGTCTATAGACAGCAACGTACTCTAGTCATCAAAGGAAATAATTACACAGTAATGAGTCAAGGATCCAGAACCACTTGCATTTAGTATTGCAAACCATAGCTCTGGTGGGCGACTGATATATTGCTAGTACTCTGGTGTAATACAAAATCATTCAGTGTCTGATATTGTAATGATGTTAAACGGTTACGGTTGTCAGGAACGCTCAGAACAATGTGTGATTGAATTCAAAATAATCGTATCTCAAGCGCATATTTCACATAAAGACGCCACAACGCTGCAACCTACATATTACCTGTCATTATACATGTTTAACCCTTGCTAGCGGTATGTAATCTATATTTACTTCAAAGCGCGTATAACCATGTATCAGTGACCAATTACTGATTGATTGCCCTAATTCATTCCCACAATATATTGTTATTCAATTGAGTTGTGATAGAAATATAACGCAATTTACAAGCAAGGAGACAAACGATAGTTTCATTAAATTTGTATTTGATTTTACAAACTTTCTAATTGAGCATACAAATCAATGTAATACTATATTATACAGTTATAATTGACTTTAGTCAAAATGAACCGAAACAATAACAAGCACAAATTACATGCGTATGCGGTTACACTTGAAACGTGTCGAGCAATCGGCAAACTCATGCAAGTATAATTTGCAGGTGCAAACTTATTTGGTAAGTTTTGCATTGTTGCTACAAGAAAAACATTATACATGTAGGCGTTGTAAATGACTAAAGAAATAAACAGATGGCTAAAAGCAAGCTTAATTCCTAGGGGAAACAACGCATACAAAACAAGACTTTACGACAGGTAGCGGAGACAAAACATACAAACTTGAGTTTACGACTTACATTATTTTTTAGAATACAACACAAATGTAGTCATTTTTTGCAAGAATCTCAACAACAAAAAATAGTTTAATTTGGTAATAAAGTGCACATATTGCCACTGAAATAAAGAGATTAACTTGAGATTGTAATTATAGACCTAATGAAATACTTTATTGTTACAATTGTTCGATTGTTGACACTTATATACGCTCGAGATGAGCCACATGCTGATTTCGTCACACATGGAGATCAACAACGCTGTTGCAAACAACTATGTACCCCACCAAGAAACCTAACTGTATTACTTAAATATGATAGTATCAGAGACTCGTATGTGTATCGTTTTCGACGAAAACGTCTGTGTAGATACAGACCTGAAAGTTTGAAACTTCGGCACCTCCTCTGTTTTAGTTACCGCACCATCACCAATACGAGTAACAACTTTAATGGGGATGACTATAAATAAACTGAACAACTAAAGATATGAATGAACTGACGACATAACAAATGACATTTTATATTATCTTAATCGGATCTCGATAATAGTGATGCCGATTTCAGTGGTGATAAAGGATCATCAGTGCATTCATACAACACAATTCTATTTTGGAATGAATAGTGATGTTTTATCAGCCTTTACAAGTACAGCATCAATGCCATTGATAGTTCAAGTTTAATATTGACCATTACGCAGATGAGTCTTGAATAGCCACTTGATGATGCTGCACAGTTATTGACAGACCATTAGATCAACTGGGAACATCATTCAAATATCGAGCTCCAAACATTTTTTATCCATGTAATAATGTGGAATGTAAATATACATACTCCTCGACACAAATACATCAATTATATTAAACAAACACCATTATGTTGAAAAGTAAAACAAATCAACGGGACCAGTAATAAACAATGACGCAATTTAACACTCCAGCGGCAAGGCAATCACCGTGACAAGCACAGACGTTATCAATAAGTACGCTTTGTGCACGTATATAATGCTAACCTGTTTATACATTGTTGTTGCTCTTGTTGTTGTTTGGTTTAACGCCATTTTTCTGCACAAGATAGGCTATACATGGCGGCCAGTATTACTGGTGGAGGAAGAACTCAGGAAACATTCAGAAAGTACCATCAACCCACGAGAAGCTACCAGCAAGCTTTCTCACATACCCAAATAAAGCCGAGACTGAGACTCCAACAAACACAGAGTTGAAATGGCAGTGATCCGTAACGGTGAGCTCCTTAGACCACTCGAGACCCCCTGGATACATTGTACAACACACAATACTGTTATTAACAAAAGAACTGAGATGGAACCGCAAATTTACCGGAGTGAGCTTTTGGTTTGCGCGCATCGCAACCAGGGCAATATTCATCTTTAAGCAAATCGGATTTACCCCAGGAGCTAAAACGACACGATGCAGAGCCGGTATATTAATTACGTTAAGTGCACATCAGATAGTACGTATTTGTCCAGGAATTCTAATTAAGTCAAAAAGAGGAAAAGGTGTCGTAAGTAAAGAATAGTGGATGATCACTACATATAAATATATTAGAGAACGGAATTCGTTATAATAACGTTAAGATTACCATATATAATATAGCAATGATACAATACACATAACACATTACGAATACATGTCCTTTCTTATGCATGTGAGAGAGTACACTTTTAAATCTGCAAACCATAAGGAAATTTTAGAAAGGGTTTTTACGACTTTGAGGTCTTAAACTAAATTTAATGAATGAAACAAAACTATCATGCTTAGTAGAAATCAACCAATGATGTATATCCCTAGATTACAACGTTCAAATATGCGATAATAGTCTTGGATGGACTGATGTAACTACAGTATTAATATCTCATAAATAGCTATTTGACTATATCGCTGAATGACTTTACAATCATCCTAAAGTTGTGATTTATTCCTAAATGACAACGTGCACATTGAACTATACATCTCTACATGACCTTAAAGTAGCAATAGCATTTCCCTAATCAAACTTTAATAGCAAACTGCCCCTAACTATAGGCAAATTCGTTTCCAAAATCCTTCCAAGATGAAATTCAATTATGGGACTTTAATTCCATCTTAAGTAAACATAAATGTATAGATTACAAGAAAAGAAGAACACGATGGAAGTCAGGAGTACCTCATGAAACTACCTGCTTATAAAGATCAATTTTTCAATATTATTGCTAAGGATAGTTTATCAAAACTTTGTTATTCACTGCATTGTTTTTAGTAATGAATTGGTAAAATTAATCCGTATATTAGTTATAGCTGTAATGTAACAATGTGGTGAGCAATATTTCACACGATAATGCGCACAAATGTCACAATGATATGTGACACGCTAATCAAGTGCACGTCCTTTCTTAAGATGGCTCATGTCTTCTGGCTTATAATCATGTAATATCCGCAATACAGTGTGACACAAATGAAATGGATACATTTCTAGACAATTACAATAATGTCATTACCAAGGACGTAGTATATATAATTCATCCATCATCCATCAATCCTTACATACATACAAACATACATACATACATACATACATACATACATACATACATACATACATACATACATACATACATACATATAATATAACATATATGTCTTTAGTATATATATATGAAAAACTGAAACGAAAATTGTATACAAGAACAAGGAATAATTGCAAATAATGCATAGTGCGAGGTAATGCTCATCTTTTTGCGTAAGAATACGTAGTCGTACGGTATAAAAAGTAAAATTCAGCGGCTTAATACGCGTGTAACATATGTGGAAAGAAACGTGAATGTAATGGTTCGTAGGGTAAACGTATGGCAAGTGTGAGCTGATATTTCCAGAAACCTGCATGGTGTTGTTTATTGTCAGCACGAAATTGACATTATACCAGTCTGATGAGAGGGGACAGTAATTGTCATATAGTAGTGCCACTGATTGTCTCATTACCTTCTTAACAGGTGTCAAATGTATATTAATAGGTAATGATTTACGTCACAGATAAATGCAGAGATACTACATCATCTAGTAACACATCAATCGTGTTTGCTCAACAAACTGAGCCTGATGTAACTCAAGAAACCTCACCTTGTTGTTCCAATGTAACTTAAACCCATGCAATGATTAGCTGGATTTACTTACGTAACGTCATGGTGCATGTTCTTGATGAATGTAGATACTTACCAACTGAAAAGAAAGAAAGAATACAATTAATATTCTATATTTTCTGTAACAAATTCTCAAATTTGTCTTTAAGCTGTCAGACATCACAATTAGAAAGACTCACCACAGATTAGCAACACATCGGGACTGATATGTTCAACTGTATGTGATTTAGCCACTGGTGTAATAACAAATATTCCCGAGAATTTCACTGAAATGTCCAATTGCTTGCTGATGACACGTCGCTATTTATGATTGTGGATGACACAATCCAAACTGCTGGTGTTCCAAAAGAGAACAAATATTTTCAATACGTGGGCCTTTTAGTGATTTTTATTTGCAATTCGTTGAAAATAAATAAAAAGATATATATTTATATATCCGAAAGGAATAAAATACATCACAGTCTAAGAATAATCGGTGTTGATGGAAATGGAAAATTACATACAGCTCCAATGTCAAACTGTGCTGCTGGTGATTTACAAACAATATAACTCGAGTAAAATTGGACTCAGTTGCAATCGCACAGGAAATAGCCTGAATAACTACAGCACTTATGGTTACCTAACATTCTTACACAACTTAATTAAAACTGTTTTAACATTTTATGGATTGATCATCCAGTGATTGTGCATTGATGTATTTTGCTTGTTTGCCATCATGTGACAGTTTCGGAGAATATTCAGGACCAAGGAGGTATACAAGCTAAATTATACTATAATAACAATGCAAAGATATCATTCGAAATAATAAATAAATTGCAATATATTATGAATGAAATTATGCACAATAAACATTACATACGACGATTAACACACACACTAATAGAATAATAGAATTGTGAATATATATAACGTTCGAGTTATGGCATACATACATATAAACATACATACATACATACATACATACATACATACATACATACATACATACATACATACATACATACATACATACATACATACATACATACATACATACATACGCAAACACATACATACATACGTACGAACGTTCATATGTACATACATACATACATACATACATACATACATACATACATACATACATACATACATACATACATACATACATACATACATACATACATACATACATACAGACAGAAAGCCGCTGGAAATTAAAGTGTAAGTAATGGTCCTTCTGGAGTCGGCGGAAAACGCTATAAGGATAACATGTGTGAGCTGATCATTCCATAAACAAGCTTGATGCGTTTTTATTTTCAGCATGACATTGACACCTAGTTGTAAAGCATGTAACAAAGTCAAATATCCTTTTAAAAGAGACAAAACTCAAATCTTCTCTTGTGGTTACTGAGTGATATAATGTTGCATGTTCCAACCATTTTGTACCATTTTTGTAATATTTTGTTGTACTAAATTCGTGTCATTTCTACTCTACCAAAGATGTTCTCATTTCCACTGCTCAGAATTAGTTGCATCGTCTATTATCAAAATTCGTGTCATTCTTATACTATTTAAAATTTATTTAATTTCTACTATACAAAATTCTTAATTATCCAAATATTATGATCATTAACAATATAACGCGGTCACACACGGGGTAAACATAAATTTTTCTTTACATATTTCCTCCTTTCATTTTGCTTAACGTTTACAAATTTATATACAAGATATATCAAACAGAGAATTGGATCAATACACGTGGCGATAGTTCTAGATAATAATACAGAGAAAGGGATTTTCTAGGCGTGTACTATGATGAAATAGAACTCCTACGTAATTCTGTATTGATTGCTTATGAAGCAACACAATGTGCTAAAATATCAATCCCGTTTTACCCACGAGATTAGTACATGGAAGGGAAGGAATTCAAAATACGTTAAAGGGACCCCTTATTTATATAATGCCTGAGGTCGAATAACATTTATTACAGCAATAAATAATAATATTGGCCTCCAAATGTATAATAATATATCATGCATTACAGCTGCCGTAGCGATACGTAGACCCGGATTGCTTAAAGGAGCAAAGTTATTTGACAAATATCCATAATATGTACTTCAATAGTTGCTCCATTGTCTAAATAAACTGTTCACAAATCTGCTATCTATAATCCAAATAAATGCAGGATGAACACTAAAAAGAATATAAGAACGAAATATGTTAATTAACTAACTGGTACTCCAAGTGCCGCAATCACTTTAATAACACCTCTGAAATCAAACCTAGATCGAATGATGATGGCATGAAATGTACTAACGTGCAAGTAAGGCAGCGTTAGAAGTAAAGCATCCAAATAACCAGTTTAATATTAGTGACCGATACTTGTAAATGCGTTTTCAGACATATATTAATATCAGTGAAATGAGAATAATAATAACACTATTAAAATATTAATTGAAACAATAATACTATGCAGTACAAGAGGAATAAAAGTATGCACAACGAAAGCACAACTGACAATTAAAACACACACGTTCCGTCTTCATGTTCTCATACCCGAATTGAGAATAAATAGAAATGTACAGTTTTGCTTTGAAAATAGACATGTATAGTATAATCTTGCATGTGCATATTGTATATGCGTAGAAAATACCTATTACATTAATCCATCTATCATGAGTACGTACGTACGTGAGTGCATGCATGCATGCATACATACATACATGCGTGCGTGCGTGCGTACGTATGTCCAAATAGCATCTCTTTAACATTTCTTTTCAGTTACATATACTTCAAAAGCAGTATTGATGCATATTATTAATGTATACACAAACACATACGGAAACCCACAAAGGGCAGTGAGATATTTTATTTATATAGTGTGGCAAACTGATCAAACGTAGAGCTTGAATGTATATAGGTTAGACAGCAAAAAACATGTTTTATATGATGAACCAAGTTTTAAGCTATAAACGTGTGATATATTGTTTTATTATCAGACACCAAAGAACGTTTTATATCAGCGTAGACAAGTTGCCTGTGATACCAAATAAATGTTCAAACTGGGTGGTTGGTTGTTAACTTCTATTGGATAAATAGTTATGAAGTTTTGTTTTGGTTTGTTTTTAATTTTTGCATTTTGTTTCAACTACTGGTAACGTGATTCAGTGAACCAAAATATGATTGGATGCAGCTTTAACATTTTGCAAATATTGTGACAGGTATAACTTTGAGTAGAAACCATTTCCACTACCTTACCTCATTAAACAATATATCTGAGAGTCGATATGTATTAGAAAACTCATTGGCATTGTGGAACAAAACAAACCCATCGTCCATGAGCCATTTGCCACATTATATGCATACCGATTGTTACTGTACAGCACTATAAAGCTAAAACAAATGCTTTGCTTTACAAATAAATAAAAAACAGGTGTAGATACATTGTGGCTGCCGTTTACTTATAAATCACATGTCAAAGAAATCCCAGAAATTAAAGTATTTACAATTATTCACGCTGACTCGTATACTGCTATCTCCCTGTTACTTACCCCTCCTAAGCGTGCGCGCAACAAACACGTACGGAGCCTCTTGTTCTATAGAGAATATCATACATGCATTTCTACTCTAGATACCAAAATGTTTGTGCCGTAATTACATTTATTACCGTAATTATATTTTTATAATGTAGATTACTTTCATATTTACACTTAAATTAGCTAGCGTGCATTTATAAGTTTGGTACGGTAGAGTTTAATGATTACTGATTAGCTGAAGCTTAAATACTTAACTGAGAGATTACTAAAATGGAGGTTCGTTTACAAAATAAAGGCACAACCAGTGACCATACTAATAGGTATGGCCTCATTTACCAGTGGATTAAAATCTTCCAAATATAAATAAAGAACGGTAATACATATTTTTCATTCATTATCCGACCAGTCAAGTTAGAAACAATGTTTGCTTTCTTCACGATAGCTCTTATCATATGAGCCATGTAGCTTCATTAGGTATGCGATCTCATCTTCGGCGATCGACTTTAAAATGTCAAACTTAGAAACTAGCCTGCATATAAGCCGACCACCCCCGTCTTCCAGGCTTTATATATTTTATAAATAATTACGTTTATACGCGAGTATATACGGCGGCTGCTAACGTTCTCATCTCTAAAATCATTTAGTTGGCAAAAGTTATGGAGCAAAACGTATTCTCTAGATTTTATTGGGACAGGAGGGCATATATTGTTAAGCTTATCGATAAATTTCCCCACTCAAAATATAATTAACATTTTGGCTAAAGCTTAACTGTAGTAAATAGCAGTACAATCATAGTAGGTTAAACTGATACGGCGTATCGGTACGTTAACGTTGAATTCACACTGGTTTACAATATTTTATCGCAAACCATAAGCTTTAAATCGGTATGTGCATCAGCTTTCACCGCGAATGTGTCCTGCATCTGACGAAGCCTCTGATGTACAGCTCTGCATTTGTCGTTGATTATATTGTTACTAGAAGTTACCTTGAGGTTGTTGAGGTTGGTTTGAAGGAGGCGGCTCTTCTGATGAAGCAACTGCTTGATCTTGTCGCAGTTCGCATCAAACCAGTCTTGATGCTTTCTTGTTGTTCGTCCTAGGATATCTGAAACTCGGCTGTAGACCAGCTCACTGAGTACCTCCCACTCGGTCTCCACATTCTGATTTTCGAGTGAGGTTGACTTCAGACGTTATTCCAGAGCATCCATGACAGACAGTTTGGTACGGGAGCAGTTCAACTTGGTGGTGTTTTGTTTGTTTCACTGGGAAGTCTTTTGGGATAAATGCGTTTGTAGAGCTTGGTGATGGTGAGATGCAGGTCTATCCAGTAATCAGCGCCGCACATGTACTTGTTCACACGCACATTCTGCTTATCCCTCTTTCTGACAATGACATGTCTTTGCCATGTCTTTGAGCCTGGTTGCATCCATGACGTCCGGTTACGGATAGGTAGGTGGATGACTGTATTGGTGATCAGCAATGCATGCTCTTTGCAAGTCTGGAGCAAACTGAGACCGTTGCCTTTAAAGTGATGCATTCCATGCTTTTCAAGCAGTCCATCCCAATATAGATATTGTGTGTGTGTGTGTTTGTGTCTGTGAGCATGTTTATATGTGTGTGTATTTGTGCTGTGTTTTCGTCACCATAATTTAAATTGCACATGCGTGGTGGTGATAATGAAAATTACTATTCATTCAGTTCATACAATTACAAGACCTTTCGACGACCCTTTAAAATATGTCCGGAAATGGTACCAAAGTTGGAGAACGTGAACACCTAGTTACAATTGTTATTGTTCTCAGTGTCTGTAGTGGCTGCCATTTAACAGTGGTCTCTGTGTAATGTAGAAACGTGAATGTAATCTCATCGTCGACATCGACAACGTTTGTGCATAGGTCTTCTAAACGAAACATATGCAGATTGTTAATGTACTGAACCAGATGCATTAACGTCGGAATTCATATCATTATGTACAACGACATCGGTATGATATAAACGTGAAAATCTGCGACAAGAAATGATTCTAAAAGGCGAGCATGTCCGCGAGGTATTTCGAACTCGATTATGTTAATCATTATAAATACAAATAACACGTGGGTGAAACGTGACTTAGGTAAACAGTATTTACTGTATGAAGTTCACAATACAACTGATGGTAGATATCAACCAATATAACACCGTTAATGTATTAGTGTGGAACTACCAAATTAATGATAAGAACTATCGAACCTGCGACCTTTTGAGCCAGAACCTGAGGTTTACCCATGTAGCTAATGTAAAACAAAATGTGAATAATTTACTCTTATAAATGGCGATAAACAATTATTTACATTCGAACAAAGTATTCACTCTAAATTTAAAGGAACTAATGCTAACATTTAGCTAAAGAAACAATGACATAATAGAGACCCGTCATATAATACCGAAACAAACAAAATATAACAGTCAGTGTCAGTGCAACATGCATTATAGATCAATCGTCTGGTAAAGGTACTAGATTCACGTTAGTAAACGATATTTGCGAAAGCAAGAGAGCAATTGTCATGGTAAATAATTGCATATCAATAACATATCAAACTAGAATTGCAGTAAACAGTGACTTTAGTTCCTACCACGCTTTACTTTTGTAGTTAGTCTACAGTAACAATCATATATATATATATATATATATATATATATATATATATATATATATATATATATATATAACACCTATTGAAAAAAAATTGATTTAATCTGATTACCCAAAAATTATATAAAGGTGTATTTTTAACATATAATTGTTTTTATAATAGAGGCTCAGAAAAACACATAGCAGCTGAACTCATTGAGATCAAGATAATTTTCGATCCTATTGTAAGAGTTTAATTGAGTTATAGAACGTCTCGCCTTAATTAGTTGAGCATAAAAAGCGACTGTCACATGAAAATATGCATACAGATTATCATGCACGTTTGCTTTAATAGTTGAATATTCAATGTTTTGTAGATTCTTCGTAAAACAGGGTAAACCATGTGAGCGGCTCTTCGTTAGTTTTCACGCAAACGTTCAAAAATTGTGAAACTTTTTGGGAGGAAACTAATCACGCACCAGGTCATTATAACCAGGTTTGTGTATGTGAGTTTGTGGTGTGTTTTAGTAACCATAATTTACATTGCACATGCGCGGTGGAGATTATGAAAATTATTATTCATTCAGTCCATAAAAATAGAAGCCATTTCGACGACCCTTTAAGATAAGTCCGGGAGTTGTCCCAAAGTTGGAGAACGTGGACACCTTGAGAGTTTCGATTGTTATTGTTCTCAATGTCTGCAGTGGAATATGTGTTAAAAATCGCAAATCTGCCATTTAGCAGTGGTCTCTATATAATGTAGCAGCGCAAATGCACTCTCATCGATGACATCGACAATGTTTGTGCATCGGTCTTCTAAACGAAATGTATGCAGATTTTTAATGGACTTGACCAGTTGCGTGAACGTCGGAATTCATATCATTCTGTAACGACATCGGTATAAGGTAAACGTGAAAAACTGCGACACGAAGTGTTCCTAAAAGGCGAGCATGTCCACCTTGTATTCCGAACTCGATAATATTAATCATCAAAAGTACAATTAACACGTGTTTGAAACTTGCTTTAGTTAAACTGTATTTACTGTATGAAATGCACAATAACACTGATTGTAGATCTCAACCAATGTATCACCGTTAATGTATTAGTGTAAAACTACAACCAAATTAATGATAAGAACTATCCCAAAGTGAAAAAAGCAAACATTCATTTGGGAGGACTTATGTTTGTATGTTATTGCTGAGCTACATTTGTGGACAAGATACTCAGTATCATTGCGCGAAAATATAACTATTTCCTGCCTTTTTTTTCGTTCAGAAAGCAAATGACGAAATGATATCCGTTACAATGAGTCTGAAAACATTTATCACAGATGTATCATGGTTATGAATGTGGGTGTGTATCAGGGGATAAGAAAGAAAGCAAACTGCGTAGAGTCATGTCAGAAAGTTGTTATCACTTTTGCATATTGTACTTTAGACATTTTAAACATAAATCTTTACATATATAATCTTTCCACATTACTTTAAGTTCTAAATATAATGTTTACAACACCTGCGTTCTGAGTATTCCAGAATTGGTTTATACTCAGATTAGACGCGAAGTCGCCACTGGAATGGGTCGCACCTAGGTCGGGTAAATATATGTATAAGTATGGATTTGAGAAAGGAATACTACATTCCGGTTCTATAATTGTGTGGAAGCCATTAACATAATTTGCGGAATTAATTACCACAGTTTGTGGATGAGTTCTTGTCATTAGATGAATTCGAGAAAAAAGAGTTTTTAATAATATTAATTAAAATTACTAAACATCCTTCTGACTGCAGGACCATACATGTTATTTTGTGAACACATGCAATGCCATTCTCGACATCATCATCGTATTTATATAGGGACAGTGATGATGATTGCAATACGTTTTAAACATCATATAATGTTCAGCTTGTAATAGCACATTTAGGATTCATTGCATTTTAATTCACGATATTGTAAGTATATAATATTGAATTTGCACCTTGTATTTTAGGTACACAAATAGGTTGTTGAATTTACAAAAATTTTTGCTTTTTACTTTCGTTCTGTTACATAATGTAAGATCTTGAGTCATAAACGTATCTGCGGTAACTATGAAGAGCTTAAAGTTAATGTCAGGTCCCTATCATAACGTCCAATATAACAAGTTTTCCGGAAAAAAGCCGCATACGGTCGTTTCCAACACCATTGGGCAGATGGATAGAGACATTCTTCAATATTGTATTGCGGCAAGACTATGG